>JAODUP010000173.1:0-172500 GCA_025642065.1 Paralvinella palmiformis
AAGCTTGGTATGTCGACGCGACGTTCTACGTCGACCGACAGCCATTTCAGCAACTTTTCACGATGAACGCCTTCGTACCGCATGACAACTGGACCAATCAACTGTCTCTCGCCATGTGTGTCATGTCGCGGCGTCGCAAGGGGGACTACGACGCGATATTTCGTGAACTATCGGCTATGCTGCCACAATGTCAAATACAGCGGATGGTCCTCGACTTTGAGAACGCTACGTGGATGGCAGCCCGCGTGGTGTTCCCAACCGTGGAGTTGAAGGGGTCCGCCTTCCATTTCACACAGACGATTTGCAGGTGCATCTTGGAGTGCGGCTTTCAGGTGGCCTACGAAACAAGAGCAATAAGCGAGAGCGGCGCTCCCTCCGCTTCTACAGTACGTCGCCCGCATCGGATCGAGAGCGCATATTGGCCACCAACAGGCTGGAGTGTGTATTTCCAGTCCGCCCGCACGAACAACGACCTGGAAGGATGACACACTCGTCTAAACGCCATGGGTCGTGCGGGCATCCCGTCCAGGTGTAGCTGATGTCGAACGGCAAGCTGAAGAAACACAAAAAGGTGTTCGGCTTCTGGGAAGAATATGAGAACCGCGAACTCTGCCCACCAGCTCCTCCGAGCATGTGTCCGCCTATAGGGACCACGTATATATATATATATATATATATATATATATATATATATATATATATATATATAAATAATTATATAATTGTAATTTTTTACTATATTATAGTAGTTATAATTATGTATTTATGTATGTTTGGTGTGTGTGCGTGCGTGCGTGCGTGTGTGTGTGTGTGTGTGTGTGTGTGTGTGTGTGTGTGTGTGTGTGTGTGTATTTAGCTTTTTTGTATATAACCAGTTAACTAATTTACTGATTTATTTAATTAATCATAATAAACTGATGGCAGAATGAATATATATATATATATATATATATTTTTTCCACAGAACAGATGAAACATAACAGTAGTGTGCATAATATACCTATATTCACCTAATACCCTGGTTAAAAAACGCACAGGTGGACCGAAATGAACATGGGCCGAGATCAGCGACATACAAAAACGTATTTACAATAAATACTTTAATGCACTGTGGGCCAAAATCAACATATATTGATGATACTCACGTCGATCGTGGGCAAGTCGATCTTGCCCCATTTACATTATGGCATGGGCAACTATTTTAATGTCAATCCGCTTGTAAAACGTGGGCCGAAATCGACATGGGCCGAGATCGACGAGGGCCGTAATTTACGGGCTCCGTGACATCTCGCGAATAAAGCATAAGTCATCTTACTGTTGTCAGACATCCTCACGGAAATGGACGGGTTTGTAAACAATTTCTACATTCCACACTTGCCATATTTAGTATCAAATGATATCAAATTAATAAAACTAAACTCAAATGGTTAATGAACCCAAACTGTTCACATACCTAAATATTAATTGTTGACTTGGTAACAGGAGAATTCGCCCCAACTATATTACGTAACTAGTAGTTCCTCTCGGCGTTGAAGACTTTATGCCACTACTGATTCGAAGATTTCCATCTTCACCAAACTCTGTTTAATAATTATAATGTATATTTAAAATGTTATTCCGTACTCTAGTATCATTGTAATAAAGCGTCATTATTAACAAGAGCCATTCAAATGCACTGTGCAATGATACCTTAGTAATAGGTATTTAAATGCCCAATAATGATTTGAACAATAATCATTATTTATTGGTGAAATCAACTTTGATAAGAAAAATTTTCATAAACTTTTTAATATCCACCACAATCTTATGTTGTTTAGGTGTAATAAACATGATTTATAAGCTGGGTGACATGTGATGATCTATGTTATGATATGTGATGTTTTCATGTTTATTTGATGATGTGTGTGATGATCTATGATGGTATATCTGTGAAGATATGTATGATATTATGTATGATATTATTAAACAAAGTGGGGTCTGCTGCAATAAAAGCACCACTGCCATATGACTTGAGTCCAGACATAGGTAGATTCTACCTGCAATAGTAATAGTATCTGCCTGGATGACCTGAGTATTCAGGAAAGTTTTTAATGGACATGATTTCACACAGATATTCAGGTGCCATGTCATAGATATATATATTTTTAGTTATTAGTAAAATCTTCAAACATATATGCTGTTTAACAGGCAGTCAATGTAATATTTGAAGGATTGGTGTAATATGATCATATTTTCAAGTAATTTGTACTATGTGAGCAGCCCTATTCTAAATTTACTGAAGGTTATTGAATTTATAAATATAATCAGATATGCCATATAACAGGGAGTTACAATAGTGATATGATTTGTAACAAAGATGTGAACCACAGTAACAAATTAAGTGTTTCGTTATGATAAAAGGTCCTGGTTTTGTTTTAATAATAAGCCTATTTTTGGAATTTTAATTAATCCATATTGTCATATAAGAAGAATATAGATTGATACACATCAGGTAATACTAATAAAAATAATAAATTAAGTACATGAGCCATTCAAAGTTGGTATACATATTATTGATCTAAAGAGAGAAATGCGAGTTTAAGAATAGATTCTATCTTTTCAAGAGATATACTTATAATCTCTTCTGGCAACCCAGCTGTTCCACAAAGTTTGTCATCCTGTACTAAACCCTGGTTTATCCCCAAAACATGAACATTCCATGTGAAACATGTATGAACATCTTGAGTCATTTGTACATGAAACTGACTTTGACCTATAGCACAGTTTGCATCTAATTTATGTACGAAATAGTGTCATTTGAATTTTATGGGCAGTTTTGATTTATTACTTAAACACAATATTTTCTCATGAAACCTCTGAGATTTGAATTATCATAAACATATCTTTAAATACTTGAACAAAGTATTTTATTTTTAATTACACTTTCAAGTACTTTTAAATACTTTAAAAAAATTGTTTCAGGTATTTGAATATTTTGCCACCAATACGAATTATTCCTAAAACTATTTAGGTAATTGAATTGTTTACATACTCAACCATAAAGTAAAAATTGAGAAACTTTTCAATGTGGATGGAAAGTTATTTTGCCCATAAAGATGTTGTTTAACAGATGACACTTTTGAGAATCTTATGTTGCTTAGGTGTAATAAACATGATTTATAAGCTGGGTGACATGTGATGATCTATGTTATGATATGTGATGTTTTCATGTTTATTTGATGATGTGTGTGATGATCTATGATGGTATATCTGTGAAGATATGTATGATATTATGTGATAATGTTTGTTGATCTATGTTATGTAACAATATATGATGGTATAGCAGGTGATATATGTGATGCTTTACCAATAGTGTTACAAAATGTGTGCATCAAAAGAAATAAAGGGAAAAAATAGCAATTTGTTTATTACATTTGAAAAATATTTGTATTTTTAATACTTAATATTTAAATACATTTATATTTGAATGTATTTGTAATTATATTTGCATTTAACCTGATGAGAAGTGGTGTTTGTGTTTAAATAATGTTCAATGTATTTAACCCTATTTACTGTGTGCATGTACAATGACTATTCGGTACATTATAATATCGGTATTATAATATAATACTACGTTATGCTGTTGGGCATGCATTACCAGCTATTTTCTTTTAACAACCCATTTATGTTACAATGTGTAGCATAAATATATGACATGGATATTTTGATAGAAATGTATATAATTGCAATAACATACACAAGTCAATGTCAGAGTAACAATATGCCATTCCCCTGAAAATTGTTGGTCAAGATTGATTTAACTATGCAACATTAATTTAACACAACAATAATTGTTATGCAATTTTTTTATAGATTTATTTCATAACCCATAATATTTGAACTTTTAATCATGTGTATAGGATTTTATCTTTGTAATCAATTCTAGTTCTGGCTTTCCCAAACTACCACCTGACAAAATATTTTATGTTTGAAATATTGCATTGCTTGGACATACAACTTTCTTGGTTATGTTGTTTAAGCCAAATTGCCATAAGGTAAATTGTTACAAATATTTTAAAGTTGATTTTTATTGTTTGTTTTTATGTATTTTGTTGATGGCATTTAAAACCATTTGTTGCTTATGTAAAAAAAATTATCCACGTTTATAATTCAGTTGTAGTTAGATTTTAAACCCATGTAGTTTAACAAGTCATACTGACCAGTCATAAATCTCAAAAATTTATTAGGACAATATTGGGAGATCACCATGTGAAACAACAGATATTTTGTGTATTTAGGGAATCACGGAGTTAATAGCATTCAGTATTTAAAGGTCATGGGAAAAGGTTTGCCCAAATTAGTTAAAATGTCAGTGTTATTTATTAAAATCAATTTCAGTCAGAGATACAATAAAACAAATTTCTAGAGATAAAGTTACAGTGGTTTTAAAACTTGCTTTGATAGCATCTCCTACCCACAGCTTTAATCGAGAATCTTCGGAATGTGACGTTATGTTTGACAAACAAAGACGCAAACACTCCACGTGGCCTTCTTTAACATGTGTTACGTGTTCTGTATTGTCTTTATTAAACGTATAAAATGGTGTGTTGTGCCGGATATAATTGTGCAAATGGATCTGCCAGTAGTTGGAGTATGCATTAATTTCCCCCAAACAAGACTCGTTTGCGCGATTGGCTGCGAAACATGGCAGCAGTTGGCTCGTGAAATTATTTGTATGGCATTTGAATGATAACTCTGTTGTGATTTAACACATGAAATCTAAATTTTTAATTAACAAGTTTTCACACTTAATAATTTGGAGAGTGATTTATTGTGATCATAACTTTGCTCACCATATGGTAGTAATGGGGGTATAATTCTACTCCTCTGATGCTGGGTTTTAAAGGTCACAGGAAAAGGTTTCCCAAATTAATCAAATTGTCAGTGTTATTTATTAAAATTAATTCCAGTCAGAGATATATTTTAATTTGTCTTAGAAATAAAGTTAATGGTTTTAAAACTTTCTTTGCTAGTATCTCACATGGATAGATATCATTCAGCTTTAGTCGGGAATCATGGGAATGTAACGTCATCTTTGACAAACATATGCCAAACACCCGCCGTTGCCTTGTTTAACCTGTATTACGAATTATATTGTCATTGTTAAACATGTAAAATGGTGTATTGTGCCACTTATAATTGGGCAAATAGGTCTGCCAGTGGATGGAGTATGCATTCATTCCGAAAAAACAAGACTCGTTTGTGTCATTGGCTGCGAAACACGAACAGAGTTCCTGTGCACTGACAAATATCACTTTATTTTAAATGGCGTTATGTGATAGGATGAGGGAAATATTCGCATTCGGGCCCGGGTGTCGGCGGCACAAGTGGCTGCTTTAGATCCACGTCTGCACTTGCTCCAGCTAATTCCTCACACTTAAGACTGTCTGTGGCCCCTTTTCGCGAGTTGTTCAAAGTTGTAGGGCTTGATATCCCTGAAAGTGTCAAACCTTTCGTCTAAATCTGACATTTTATCTGTCAACTGGTCAAGACGCTTGTAAAGAAGCTGTGGCACTACGTGATGTTTGGCAAAGATGACGTCACACGATAACCCCTAGCGAGTGTAGTACACACTAGCAATGGCTCGTGCAATTTTAGTCTGTTCTTGATAATTGTTTGTTGTCGGTGGAGCCAGGGGGGGGGGGGCAATCTGAACCTCTTAGGGTTGGGATGACCCCAGTCATACCTCATTATGCAGTTTTCTCTTGTCCCATGCAGTCAATTGATTCGCCAAAATGGAAGATCTTGTGTTATGAAATAATTTGATTTTCTCATTGTTTCGACATATATTCAAACTAAAAACAGTTCATATTTAAATATTATTTTCCCATTTTAAACTTTCATCTAAATTGAACGGCTTTTTAGTATTTGAAAATGTCTCACTATTGTTACTGCAATAAGTTTCTATTGTGCATATATTATTCATAACCGTTCTTATTATTTGTGGAATTATATGTTTGGTCGATTTGTAATTACCCGTAAAATGCCCCTCTTCGAATGTTTCAGTATATCCCTGGGTGGAGTATCTGATTAAAACATTTCGAAATATGTTTATGGGTTTTGCGTTCCTGTTCACATCATGGGAAAGATATGCAGCCTTTGTGTTAACAGTTCTTATAAATGTTGCTGATGTGGTCGGTTGTGGCACTTTACTTTCCCGTGCAGGATATTTGCCCTCATCATCATGGGCAAAACGATCCGGTCAATAATGCACAGACCATGTACAGTTTGCACAGTTAATATGGGAGAATAAAACAGTGAATAAAATAGAAAAAAATTATACTAGGGATAAACCTTCAGTCACAAAGTCTACTCATACACCGAGATTGTGGGATGTTTCATTCCCTCGGCTATATGTCCCAGGTGTGACCAGTATCGAGGCTAACGAAACTACTCAGCCACAAAATCTGCTCATTTATGTGTTTATTGGATTATTTCTGGGTGTCCCCAAGCGGCCATGTGTCTCAGGTGTAACTCTCACCGGAACTAAACAAAACACTATCTCATTCAGTCACAAAGTCTCATAGTATGTAAACAAATACATTAAATTGAAAAACAAAACCTTTGCATCCACAATAAAAGCAATAATGCAGTTATTGCAATTACTACCACGTCGTTGCATTGGCATAGATGTAATGATATCTTACGAAAGACACGTACGCGCGTATGAATAAATGATCTTGAAATAAAGCTAGAGAGAGACCAGATTTATTCAGTTCACATAAACAAGTGATACAAGAAATCATAATATAGAAACATATTTGATACAATGCCAACTGAGAGACTAGGATAGCTATTGCTGTCTTCCTCCTGACCCCATATACATCTTTCATCTGTTTTCGTTGGAACTCTGTGTCAAATCAATGCTAGCTCATGGTTGGTAAAACAAAACGGCAAGGTTTGTAGTCAAATTCAACTAGCAACTGTCGGTCGAAACCGACAAACGATGTGCAGTTCAAGTCTCCAATATTGAGGTAGAACCTCCACTAATGAAACTTAGATGATTCCATCATTCGATTGGAATCAGTCATTTCGTCATGGAATAAAATCATCTGTTACATCAAGTTTTATTTGTATTTATTTAAACATAAATAAGATTTGTTTAGCCTCACTTATATTGAGTAACTTATCATGAATCAAAGAAAGGGAGACTTGTTTGTTTAGTTTTTTAAAAATCAATCAATTATTTCTCGTTCTGTCTTAGTTGGCGCTTGGTTGGTGTCTATTTTTAGACTCGATGTTGTCATCTGTAATCTGATGATGGTTTAGTTGGCTCTTCACTTTCAGTATTCTTCGAATGATCTGGATCGATTCATGATCACCAGTTAATCAGATGAAAATTTATATACATGTCACATTTATATACATGATGATTTGTCAGTTAATGGTTCTATCGAAAATGTGTTAAGACACTGCTTCAGATGTTGCCGCTATTATAAGTCATATAAACAGGCATTTCAAATTAACTGGTATTGTTTTCACACGGTTAAGCCCAAGCTACTAACGCAGCCAGCAGTCGTGCATGGCTTCTTTCTGAACCCTTCGTTTTAACTCCATCTGCAAACGATCCTGGTTGGTCACCAGTCAGATGACAAGCCGTAAAATAAATCAACGCATGCGATAGTGAACATAAACAGTGCTACTACATCTTGTCCCCCGATCGACTACGGGATGACAAACGTGGGGATTAGATGAATACCAAAGGTCGAAGTGCGGAGTTGTGAATTTGCCGAGTTATAGAAGAAAAATATAATTTAGAGCATAGCAATAATTTAAGACTGGAAAGGTGGTCCATTTACAGAGGTGCTCAAGTTACAGAGGGTGTCGGGGTTGGAGGATTGACTATATTCTAATTACAGACCTTACCTGGCTATAGTCACGCCAAACATAATGCATTTCGTTACTAAATATATATTCAAACGATTCCATTGATATTGTTTGCACTAATCTCAGTTTGCACTAATATCACTTATCTCTATAAATACCTGTGCTTTCATGACAAATGCATTACTTGCTTCTTTGCTCTATGTTGAATATTGATCTCAGAAATAATAAAACAAACTAACGTCGTGCAATGGCATTAAAGTCTCTTGTACATTTTCATGTCAAGATCATACCAGAAAGAGCGTCTGGTTCTTACAAACCATAATGTAACCACTGTAGCGTGTTTACATTGGTATTATACATGTAACCGAGTAAATATTAATGAAGAATCACATTCATGTTTGTGTTATATACATTGTATTAATGATTACTTTACAGTGTAATCGATTACATTCAGAATGAATGTAATCGTAATTATGACATTGTATTTATCTATTAAATCATTCTGCAGTTCACTGTATTATGACCGGAAGAGACGGAACACGATATAATCCAGTGTGACCTCTGACCTATATCCATTGTCATGGCGGTATCGGCCATCTTCAGCAATAAAACCTGCGATGGGGTAGTACACGAAGGGAGTTTCATGAACGCACCATTCCGGATACGTTTGACAACGCATGCGGACTACGATGACGTCATGAAAATTGATGAGAATGTTTATAGGGGTGGAGACTATTTGCCATCATCATATCACGACATGGTAGACAACCCTAGGGCTTACTGCGTTTTAGCGGAACTTGATGGAGAAGTGGTGAGTATATCATAAGTATCACTGTTATTACCCTTTTTATGAGCTTACTTTGTTGGCACCCAGATAAGTTTAATAGCGGTGATAGACTAAAGATAACAGCCGTGATAAAATTTCCGATAAACGTATTTATTTTATCTTGATCGCTATGTCACAGATATTAAATCATCGGTGTTAACAGACTAAAATTAAATAATAATAATAAGATGAATATCCTTTATAGACCACCCGCCTGATAATGCTGGACTAAGAACTGGCATTTGTTATGAAAATTGGTAAAGCTTATGTGTACATTAATAGTTTGTAGCTACATGCGTTGGGGTTAAATTTGACGGGCATCCCGAAATGGGCCAGTAGATAGGGCACTGCATTGCAAAACCTCTAGATTGTGGCATAAAATCCAACTCATGTCTGTCTTTGTTGGGCTTGTTTTCCTTGCCAGATCTCCCTGGATCATATGTCCCAGGTGTAACCAGTGCAGAGGGTAAGCGACTATTTGACATTTGCCTCGACAGTGCGGGATCTAAAAATGATTGCTGGGGAGGGGGATAGAAATATGCTTCCAAGAATTTCAGCATATTCATAGCTCGGCTGCGAGAATAGTCACAAAAACCTCGAAATATGACCACATAACCCTTCTAAAAAATCGACATTGGTTACCGTGGAGACAGCGTGTACTATATAAGACAACCTATTGCTGGTGTATGACATGTTCAGGGCATCAAGTTCCTATTTATTCCAATTTTCCAGGAAAATTCCTATTTCTTCCTATTTTAGAGGGAATTGCTGTTTTTGCGCGCTCTAAAATTATGTTGTCAGCGTGAAAATATGTCTGCTAAGTGTTCGTGTGCACATATTTATATGTAACATTTGAATTCTTATTATGTAAGTGAAATAATCACATGTAATTATTATTTAAATATAGGTAATAGCTTCTGAGACACTTGATCTGAGCTGTATGGTGCTTAGAATCTTAACTTAGCATTTGCGTTCATCAAACGTTGCTTGATCAGTAACTGATTTTATAAATGATTTGTGACAATGGTTCTAACATTGCATAAATCATGTGTATGGCATAATTTGCTATATATCTGAGAAAAAAATTGTTTTAAATTAAATTCTTTACTGCCTTTTTGTTAATTATGAGTTTAAACTCTGACCAAAAGGCCATACAAATCCTAATGGATGGGAGTTGATCAATCTTAAACTTGTATTTCTACCAGCTAATGATTTCTTATTAGCGCAGAAATTTAATTCTGTATTTGTATTGCTTAGGATGCTTTGATGGTGATCTTATAGTATATTAGCATTTACAATGTCTCAATGGTCCACCAAGTTCAGCGCATCTTGGCTTACTCATGTTGATGCTAATGCACAAAGTTTGCGTCAGTGGTGCAAGAGAGGATGGGATGGCTTTCATGCCTACTGCAGATTCTGCGATACTGGGATAAAGTGTGATAATGCTGGCTAACAACTATTGCAGCATGATAAGAAATATATTTGCAGGCAAGGCATCAAATACCTTCAGGATTATATACAAAGCAAGTATGACCAGTGATCCAATGCCATTTACTGCAGTGATGGTAATCTTGTGGCAGAAATATACTGGTTTGTAAAGGATGGCGAACTGTAATTATAGTTTATGCACAGTTAATCATGTAGGTGATACCTTCCAAAATATGTTTCCAGACAGTAAAATTGCACCCAACTTCACTTTAAGTAGGACAAGTGTATCATACAAAATTAGCGAGGGACTTGCTCCGTACTTTAAAAAAAAGCACTCTTGATGATTTGGTGAAGTTGGATCAGCCATTAAGCATGCATTTTGACGAAACTAAGCCTATGGACTTGACACTCCATTATTGGTCGCCGACTCAAAGCAAACTGTCGGTTAACACAGCACTCTTCATTCGGCATGCTGACGGTGATAAGGTAGCCGCAAAGATGTTTGATCAAATGGCCGAAGATGGATTACCTATGAACAGACTAGTCATACTGGTGTAAGATGGCCCGAATGTCAACAAAACCATGATGCAGAAACTTCATGAACGAATCGCAAATGAGTATCCAGACTTCAGAGGATTTGTAGACCTTGGTAGTTGTGTCCTACACACTACACTATGCTTTCTGAAATGGTCTTGAGAAATTCACCAACTCTCTCTGGATCTTTATTCTCTTTTCACGTACAGAGCTACAAGAACGCAGAATTACACAGAACTCCAATAAAGCAAGGACATCGAAATGCACACATTCCACCAGCACACGGATGTTCATTGGCTGAGAATTGGACCAGCTATCGTGTGTATTCTGGAGCAGTGAGATGTAATCTGTGAGTTCATGAAAGAGTTAGCAAAAGATGGCAAGAAAGCACCTAAGAGCAACAGCTATAACTCAGTGAGTGCCATGCTTATTGAAGTAGAAAAGGATGTGACAAAGTCCACGTTGGAGTCCTTTTTGAACATTGTTATCCCTATGTTTTAAGGATTGCTCACCTTATTCCATACTATCCACATGGTCTATGACAGCATTTGCTATAATCTTCTAAAAGTCATGTACAGGTTCATAAAATCCATTTCTTTGGATGCAAGTATGACAAAGAACTTAACATCAATCCATGTCAATACGTCAAACTACAGCTTTCTGATAACAAACTTAACATTGTTCAAGGCACTAGGACAACTGAAGTTAGAGAAACAAAAGTCTGCTCTTCTTGGAAAAGTTGCCCCTGAGAAACACACTCTTGAGAGACCTTGGTTGCCTCAACCCCACACAAATGGAACAGAAAATAAGTTACTGCCATTCGGAACATTTCTTATGAGCTTCAACCTCAGCTGGATGCATCCAGTGTGCAAGATGAGCGGGGGCTATTCAAATCTGATGGTGATGTATCTGACCAAGAGACCAAAGAAATTGTGGAAGACTATTGTAATGCTGTGCTCCAACTGAAGTCTGTAGAGGGAATCAATCACTACCCATCCCCAAAACTTGTTACATTGTAAATAAAGATGGTGGTGGATCAGGTTGGGTATGGGAAGGCTATCAAATACTAAACGATATCCTATTTTATGTCTATTTTCCATTTGAAAATTCAATTTTTTCCCTATTTCTTGGCACCAAAAATTCCTATTTTCTGAGAGGCACGTGTCACTTGATGTCATGCATATTCTATGAGCCAACTTTGGAATGTCTCCATATGACATTATCATCAAAGACCAACGAACGGACTTAGGTATTTTTTCTGTGTTATTAAATATACATTATTATTGGTATTATTGATATTATTATAGCTGTAACGGTTATTTTAGTTTTTTTGTAGAAAATCAGCGATATAGTAAACAAGACTCACTAAACCCTAGAGATTATTTAGTAAATCATTTTCCAAAACCAAAAATCGGGTACTATTGTTCTGGTGATTAACAAGTAAAAGTTTACTTTTTTCAGTGACTTGATAAGATATATTTGTTCATCGTTCATCGCAACAAAAATTAATGTTTATTTAAATATTTAGTGAAACGAATGCAATTATTACCACATTACAGACAGACACTTATATATCCGTATATGATGCATTACAGACAGACACCTATATATGAGTAAATGATACATTACAGACAGACACCTATATATATATATCCATATATGACACATTACAGACAGACACCTATATATACCCGTATATGATACATTACAGACAAACACCTATATATATATATATATATATATATATATATATCGGTATATGATACATTACAGACAGACACACACACACACACACACATATATATACATTCGTATATGATACATTACAGACAGACACCTATATATCTTTATATGATGCAAGGTATTTTGAAAAGTAACGTTATCAACGGTCTTCAACAAATGGCAAACAAGGTGCAAAACGCGTTACCAGTTACACCATGGAGGTGCCCACAAACATAGTGAATTTATATTTATCTAGATCTGAATATATAAAATAATATAACGCACCATCTTCAGATTCAATCAGTTGAAAAACGTACACTTGTTGTATCGCTGACAGAGTTAAGAAAATGCTGGAGTTATGCCTCGGTCATACTTTGTATGATTAACTTCTCCTCCAAATTGAGTAACTTGTTTAACCTACAAGATTGCCAGAAGATATATGACTAAAACCTGACTCTCAAATGTAACATCCCACAGAAGCAGGTAAAATTGGGATTTGAACCAAGATCCTGGAGTTGTAGTGCAGTTCGTTAACTCTCTCCGTCTGATCATTTGTTGATGAACTTTGCGTTGTACCTGGACTATGAGTTTGCCCAGCCCAGACCCTGTACTAGGTGCGCCACTGGGCTCGCTTCTTTTCGATGGCATTATTATTAGTTCGTTAACAACTGATTTGCGGGAGCGCCTTGTCGGGGACACGATACACAAATTAATTCTAGTTAGCTAATTGACCATGTCGCCGCTGTGTTACGGCCAGTTCTGATCATCCGGTAGGCTAAATGGGCCGAACGACATCGGATGGTAATGGGACGAATGGGAAAATGAAACACCCTTCTGACTTAGCTCGCTCCGGGTTTGAACCGAGGTGCAATATATCTGTGACCAACCGCACTACCAGTTCGGCCACAGAGGCGCCAAGGATGATGATGATGATGATAGATAAATATTATATAAATAATATTGTGTTAGTTGATACTATTAAACGAGTTGATACCACTAAACGAGGATAAAATTATTTGCCTTTTTTACAAGATCGCCTTTGTGTGTTATTGGATTGACGGATTTTCCGACACGATGACGACCAGTACTGCCGGTAGAGTGAATCCTAAGTACAGACATCGAGGATTGTATGTACATTTCACGGAGTTGGTCGAGTTAGAAATGAAGAAACTCTATCCAAGTTTGTTGTTTGATTGGAGCGTTAGCGTCGTTACTGAGAGTCTTATTAAACGATTTGAACTGGCTGGTGGACGATTGATTGAACAGAAGGTGAGATTACATTCAGAGTAAAGGTGAATTAATTCATTCTTCACTACGAGAAAGTCGCTTCCTGGAATTGGTTAATTTTAGCTGTTAATGAATAATCATTTTTACTTATCATTTATTGCGTTTTTCCATGTATGCGTTTTTAATTCAACTATATGTATCATTTTTCAAATCTAATTTGATTAAATTATCCTTTTCCAGCTTCATGTATTTGGCTCAATGCATCATGAACACATTCAAGGCCATAAGTATTTGGAAAATGTATCTGGAAATATACACACACCCAGTTCGTCAGAATTAACGGATCTTCTCAATAATAAAGAGGTCTTGAATTATCTCTATCCACAGGGAGTATTTATTCATGCAAATAGATACAAGCCTTTTCCTGCATCACAACACTTTATACACAACGTTCTCGTCAAGGAGCCGGTAATAATATCCGGAAAGTTAGAGTCACACGACTTAGGATTGTCCACTCTTAATGTCCACAGCTGTTCTATGTGTGTACGACTAACAGTTTGTTACGACGGAACACCGGATGAAAGAATCATCAAAGCTCACATACTGAAAGCAACAGAAACCATGGCAACGTTGTGTACAACAGTAGCAGACGAACAACAACGTAAAAATAAATCTACATATGAGAAAGAGTGCCATGGACAGTCAGATAAAGTACCGGTACGTTTATCTGTCCTCTTCCCTTGTGCGGTGGATGCCATTTCAATTTCGAACTTTATACATGAAACATATCACTGTGAGCATCCTGAAGCTATATTAACCTTTGGCGTGTTCGAAAAGACATACATATGAAACCTATCCAAGCAAATAAGCTGAGTTAAGGCGACTGATTAAATACGTGTGGATTTATAGAAACATTGATTGGAAGATTGACTGTTTTAATCTGTCTTGATCCGCTAATTAACTTATTATTAACATAGTGTTAACATACTATTAACATATTTATTTCATGAGTTTCTACCGCAGTGTTTAACGGGCAATCGCTACTTAATGGTTGAGTCGTGTTGTGTGTATTATCCGAAAATGAAGTTCTCACATAATTGTAGCAAAAGAGACTGAACGAGTAAATAAATTAATGAAGTTTTAATTTTGTATCTTGAACCAGATAGGTTTCTGTGATATTCATAATTGATAGTATAACAATAGTAGCTATATCTGTTACTGAATAGGTGTCTTTTAAGATAGATTAAAGGTTTTAAAGAGACCATGCATTTGTAATTTCCGCAAAGTATGGGCTGCTATACACTAAAGGCACAGTTGCCATATGATTTGAGCCGAGACATTGGTACCTACGACATTACATGACTGAATAACCTGAGATTCAGAATGACGTTCTAATGGACATGGATTCCCACATTTATTTAGGTACAACGCCATTTATAATGTAGTTGTTAGTAAAGTCCTGAAACGGCTGCACAGTCGCACTAGCAGCTAATGTATTTTTTTATCAGATATGGTCATATTTTTACTGACTCATTGCGGAGAATGAAAGATTTGTCGGTGTATATTGTTAATGTGTCATATGAGTCAACCATAGCCGAATATCAGCAGTACAGAATATTGCAGTTTATCCAAGTAGAAAGAAGTATATTTTTATCGCTATGTAACGATGCCAAGAAAGCCTATGTGCATTGTTAAAGCCAAAGGGCCAAGAACTGAACCCCGTGATTTACCAGATGACAGAGATAAGAGCCTTGTTCCAAATAGCATTAAAATCATGCAAATACGTCACAGTTGAAACTGGGTTTTTGTTAATGGTTTTCAAAGTCAGCTTGCATGGATCTTTGGAAACCACCCCCAAACAAAGATTTATTAATTATCGTTCTAGTGGGATACTCTTTCACGGGTTTCCTATGCGGAGATTCATTTAATCAGAAGATTCAGAACATTATGACACTCTTTCTCAAAGCATTTAGCCATCACGTCAGCCAAACAGAAAACATTTAAGAACATCTTCATTAACTGTCTGCTACAGTCAGTCTTCGTAATATGGTAAACTTTAATTATCTTCTATCAATAGAGCGTTGTGTGATAAGATTACTTATATCTTAATCATAGTATTATTTTGACAAAAGGAATTATTAAAACAATGGGTCATATAACCTTCGTATTTATTCAGTTCTTTAAACACCTCTGATTTCCCTTGCATGCTTTGATTTTGTAATACACTGACTTTATACAGGTAAGGGTTTTTTTCTAAACTGAAACTGACTAAGCTTGATAATGATCAGGTAGCCAATCCATATCAAAAGGCGTTGAGAATATCTTCTGTGTTTCACTTCAGTCGGTATGTTCCCACTGTACGATAGAAATGATGATCTTCTCACTACCTTTGTTCCTAGAAATAGACTCTTTCTAACGAATTAATCAGTATTGATAAGAAAATGATCAGACAACATGGAAGCTATAAACACACCCCTTATTAAATCTGCACGGAATTTTGCAAGATCTAAGTCGTCACCGTGTCTATGGATGTGTACTTCGGCATCCTGCCTGCGATTGGTCGAATTCAGATTGTCAGTCAGGTGTTCAGTATCTGTATCCCTCTCTGGTAACCTCGATATGTATTAAAATCACACGAGATGAGCGTACAACCAATGTTTGTAGCGAGAGAGTAAACAAACCCCGAATAGTCTCACAAGAAATCTGCAGTTCTCAGGCCATTTGTCTTAGTTAGGTGAAACTAGTAGAAAATCGCTACACCAATAACTGGTCCCTCGATACAAAAGCCCGTTGATAATTTTCATGTGAGTAGTGGACCAATTACATGCTCATCGAAATCGCATTTCTAACTGGTTATGTTTTAATGAAATATATTAATGCTACTAGGTAAACAGTTTCTGCTTCTATAGAATGTGAGAATGTGCATTTGACCCGTTATCAGTTTTTGTTGCGTACGTGCAGATCTCGGTAAACGTTATACGATAACGTTTGCATCATAGAGCGGTTATCCGATTCATCGTGAAGGTTCGTCAACATTGCTAATTACAGCGAATCCATAAGGAATATGTAGAAGTCACAACAGTGGAAATGTAAATATTTTGCTATGATAAGAACGTCCCCACGGGAGAAGACGAGATCTAAGATGTGGCCATGTCTGTGCCTGCCTTATTGCATACGCTACCAGAGATTGGCTGATCTAAGAACGTCGGCCAGCTATTTGGTATCTGCATTCCTCACTCAATCCCAATATATATATTAAACTGACCTAAGATCGACAGATTACAGTGTGTGAAACTAACTTCAGTCTTACTGGACCTGCAGGTCTGGTAAAATATTTTAACACCAGACCGGGTGTACTAACATTAGACCGAGTGAGCGCAAAAGTTACATAGTTCAGACCTCCATGAAAATTAAACATTACGAGTTGATCACTGAGTTAATTGCGCGGGCCTGTTTGCAGGGGGGGTAGGACAGTTGCTCACCCGTACAGTTGCTCCCCAGACAGTTGCTCACCAAGCAAATGAAAAAGTGGACACTTGCTTACCAATGAATTTTACTGAGAAAAAATTACAAAAATTAAATATCATAATTGTAACTGACAATGGTTCAATAAAATGCGCGCACACGTTCGTACGTACCCGGAGTTTGTTTCCTGGCAGCATTCAATAACCTTATAGAGAATCATCATGAATATTCGGTACTATCCTTTGTCTCTTAGTAAACTCCGACGTACCTTTGCCCAGTGAAATACTGCCATTCATAAGTTGTGTGTGGCGTCATCACTCTCCGTTTGCATTCACTGAGAATGCGTGTATATACTATCGCATAATTAATTATCCAGATGGATTCCAGCTCAAACTGATCCATGAAATACAAAACTTATTGCGACGTTTCTACCCACACAACCAATTTATGTATTATTTAATTTGCTGTACAGTTGGCTCCTTCACTCATTTTAAAAATTTCCACATTTTTAACAAAGACGTACAGTAATTGATAGAAAAAAAACGGAATTTCCGGGTGTAGAACAATTGCTCACCCGGACAGTTGCTCATCGGACAGTTGCTCACCCGGACAGTTGCTCACCAAGCAAATGAAAAAGTGGACACTTGCTTACCGGTGAATTTTTAACAATGGGAATGGATCGTGTTGCATTAATTGTTTAAACAATGATTATTTTGAACGTTTTGCACGAACGTCTTTAGCAACAACCGGGAAATTGTTGGAACGATCCTCGGATTTCGTATAAAATAGTAGAGATAATTAAAGTAATTACGACATATTTACAAATTCAATTAATTTTAAACATTCAACTCGAATCTTGGTTGATCAATGGTTAAACAATGGAATAAGACATTCATCAAAAATTAAAATAAAGTTATACGAGCCAAACATCAGATTTTTTACATTCAGCCTTTCTATTTGATATTGTCTTGGCCCAACAAAATATTATTAGTATAGCTTCATCCTCAAACAACTTCCGCGTTTTGTGAAGGGCACTTTTTTCATAATTGTAACCAACGAGCTCAACAAAGAAAGTGACCAATTGTTCATGATCAGCTGAATTATGTGCAAGGCATATCGATGAATACATTGATCATGATTTCGATGATGTAAACAAATTGCCATGAATTTTTAATTCAGTCGATATTTGACACCAGCACCATCCATATTTACAGCTATAACACAAATAAGTATCAAAATACTGTTCATCTGCCACTTCGATAAACAAACTCTGGGTGTACTGCTTTGCCATTAACCAAAACAGCTCGTACGATATCCAAAAGAATCATCATCAGTTGAAAATATGGGTAGTCCATTACTTCACAGAATCACGTACACATCTGTATTCTCCAAACAAAACACCGGTCACCTTTTGGCAACTGTTCAGCGAGTAACTCAAGCTTAGTCTCGGCGTTAAAATGTACACCTAGAAACGTATAGCCATGGAGCGACATCCAAAACAAATCAGATGAAATGTCAGACAGACACAGGCAACAAAAGATATGAACCCCAGACTGAAGGTCAGTGCAATATTAACTGGGCCACAGAAAATCCCTCCCCCTCAAAAAAAAAGATGAAACTTCCATGAATTTAATATTTTGCCAATCTTCAACGGTTTCGGGTGTGAAATTTGTGCTCTGATCATCTTCAAAACCTGTCTGAAAATTTAAAGTATGATTTCATTCAGATTAATTAACTTATAGATAATAATTATATGCTTATTTGAAAAGTGTGCACCAATAATGTCAAGCATATTGCAAATCAAATCCCTAAACATCACTGAGCACCCTACACAGACCAAGGCCAATTGGGCAACACGCCCACGTCACCACGTCAGCCTGCCAAGACGTTTCTTTTCCCCGATTTTAAGCAATAGTTTAAAATATAACCAAGTCCACGTTCTTGGTGTCCATGTTCGTTTGCTTTAATTGCCATTTTGAATCTAAAAAATATCGACCTTGAACAAGAAATGGTAAAAACAGACGAAGAGGAATTTGACGACTGTACGTACTTCTTCCTTTAATTGGTTGGTGTATAGTTAATTCTCCAACTAAATATATTTCTAATTACCGACTGCACATGTTAATTCATTTACCAATCAGTGTACATAAAATGGTACAACCAAAATGGACAACGAAAACATCTCTTGTCTATACATATCGAAGCAATCGAAGCCGGTGTGGTTATCCCTCCCCCCTCCCCCCCAATATAGCATCTCCTTTTGTTTGTAATAGTGTTGTGAATACGGCATATGAATAAACAGATAAGATATATAATTATATAGACAGAGGTATAGACAGAAAGATAGATAGAGACAGACAAATAAACGAGCACATATTTAAAAAGATGAATACATAATTATATAAACAGATAAACAAAGGTACAAGAAACGGGTGGGCGCGAATGATGTATGAAATACAGACATGATGACGTCGGGAAATGAATGATTTGTTGATTCTTATAGATTTATGGGTTAAAAACTTAGATGTATGGATAAAAAGGTTCAGTTTTAAACAAATGGAGACTAATGCATAATTAAAGATAGGCAACGCGGCATATTAAACATAGAGTTACCCCTTAGTTCACAAGGAGGATATAAGGAGAAGAAATTGAAATAGAAAAAAAAAGGAATTTCCGGGTGTAGAACAATTGCTCACCCGGACAGTTGCTCATCGGACAGTTGCTCACCCGGACAGTTGCTCACCAAGCAAATGAAAAAGTGGACACTTGCTTACCGGTGAATTTTTAACAATGGGAATGGATCGTGTTGCATTAATTGTTTAAACAATGATTATTTTGAACGTTTTGCACGAACGTCTTTAGCAACAACCGGGAAATTGTTGGAACGATCCTCGGATTTCGTATAAAATAGTAGAGATAATTAAAGTAATTACGACATATTTACAAATTCAATTAATTTTAAACATTCAACTCGAATCTTGGTTGATCAATGGTTAAACAATGGAATAAGACATTCATCAAAAATTAAAATAAAGTTATACGAGCCAAACATCAGATTTTTTACATTCAGCCTTTCTATTTGATATTGTCTTGGCCCAACAAAATATTATTAGTATAGCTTCATCCTCAAACAACTTCCGCGTTTTGTGAAGGGCACTTTTTTCATAATTGTAACCAACGAGCTCAACAAAGAAAGTGACCAATTGTTCATGATCAGCTGAATTATGTGCAAGGCATATCGATGAATACATTGATCATGATTTCGATGATGTAAACAAATTGCCATGAATTTTTAATTCAGTCGATATTTGACACCAGCACCATCCATATTTACAGCTATAACACAAATAAGTATCAAAATACTGTTCATCTGCCACTTCGATAAACAAACTCTGGGTGTACTGCTTTGCCATTAACCAAAACAGCTCGTACGATATCCAAAAGAATCATCATCAGTTGAAAATATGGGTAGTCCATTACTTCACAGAATCACGTACACATCTGTATTCTCCAAACAAAACACCGGTCACCTTTTGGCAACTGTTCAGCGAGTAACTCAAGCTTAGTCTCGGCGTTAAAATGTACACCTAGAAACGTATAGCCATGGAGCGACATCCAAAACAAATCAGATGAAATGTCAGACAGACACAGGCAACAAAAGATATGAACCCCAGACTGAAGGTCAGTGCAATATTAACTGGGCCACAGAAAATCCCTCCCCCTCAAAAAAAAAGATGAAACTTCCATGAATTTAATATTTTGCCAATCTTCAACGGTTTCGGGTGTGAAATTTGTGCTCTGATCATCTTCAAAACCTGTCTGAAAATTTAAAGTATGATTTCATTCAGATTAATTAACTTATAGATAATAATTATATGCTTATTTGAAAAGTGTGCACCAATAATGTCAAGCATATTGCAAATCAAATCCCTAAACATCACTGAGCACCCTACACAGACCAAGGCCAATTGGGCAACACGCCCACGTCACCACGTCAGCCTGCCAAGACGTTTCTTTTCCCCGATTTTAAGCAATAGTTTAAAATATAACCAAGTCCACGTTCTTGGTGTCCATGTTCGTTTGCTTTAATTGCCATTTTGAATCTAAAAAATATCGACCTTGAACAAGAAATGGTAAAAACAGACGAAGAGGAATTTGACGACTGTACGTACTTCTTCCTTTAATTGGTTGGTGTATAGTTAATTCTCCAACTAAATATATTTCTAATTACCGACTGCACATGTTAATTCATTTACCAATCAGTGTACATAAAATGGTACAACCAAAATGGACAACGAAAACATCTCTTGTCTATACATATCGAAGCAATCGAAGCCGGTGTGGTTATCCCTCCCCCCTTCCCCCCCCCCCAATATAGCATCTCCTTTTGTTTGTAATAGTGTTGTGAATACGGCATATGAATAAACAGATAAGATATATAATTATATAGACAGAGGTATAGACAGAAAGATAGATAGAGACAGACAAATAAACGAGCACATATTTAAAAAGATGAATACATAATTATATAAACAGATAAACAAAGGTACAAGAAACGGGTGGGCGCGAATGATGTATGAAATACAGACATGATGACGTCGGGAAATGAATGATTTGTTGATTCTTATAGATTTATGGGTTAAAAACTTAGATGTATGGATAAAAAGGTTCAGTTTTAAACAAATGGAGACTAATGCATAATTAAAGATAGGCAACGCGGCATATTAAACATAGAGTTACCCCTTAGTTCACAAGGAGGATATAAGGAGAAGAAAATAAAGGTAAAAAAGAAATAACAAACTTTTATAATAACAATTTCCACATTTTTTCTATAATGATGTATTTAGTAATTATGAACAACTAATTTAGATATTGATAACTTGGTTAAAAGAGATTTTAATTTCTGTAGAGTCACTTTCTTGGGAAAGGTTGTATGGACATGGTATCATAACATTTTATGAAACACTTTTTCGTGTCTGGTTGGATGTAATCTACAGTAGATACCTTTCCACTGACTGCAACATCAAATGCAAATGCAAAAACTCCACAGCCCGAAGCATTTGCTTGCATGACTCTTTTGATCAGTTCTATTTCAAGCGTGCCAATATTACCATTCTTAGAATTGTGACATATTTATATCATCTGCTTCTTTAGACTCTCAGTTGGAACTAGGCGTAAGGCTTATGCTAAATAAACGACTCCTTTGGTGCTCGCCGAACATATCCAGTGATCGTTACCATTATCCAAGATCTGGATGGTATCACCACTGACTGCCTAGAAGCATGTCTCTGTAGGCAGCAAAGTCCGACAGCCATTGCCACCGTGTTCTTTATGTAATTCGTGAGCAGCAACTTATATGTCGTTCTGCCAGTCTCCTCCTTCCAGAATATGTAGGCCATCTCCTTTCAGATCCAGATCCAGCGGCATTTTCCTTACATGTAACGCTGTTTCTTAAGGCATCTTCCATGCAGGTATCTGGATATTGTTTTAGATGTTTTGCACTTACTTTTATTCTTTCTTTACTTGATTTGTTATCAACAGGAAATAGTGTGTAGGTTCCTTCGCCAATCTGTTCAGATACGATCTAAGGATAGATCCACCTGTTCGAGAGTTTGTCTCTCTTTCTGGTTTTCTTTCGAGTGTTCTCTTTCATCGCTTTCTGACCAACCACGAAGTAAGATCCCTGATGCTTCAAGTCGTAGGCAACTTTTTGTTTCTTTGGGGGCTTCATGGATGTTCTTTGCAGCTGTAGATCTATCTGCTTCAAGCTGAGTTTTACGTAAGATTATTCTTGTCGAACGATCACTCACTATCCGATGGATTAAAGTCACAAGGCAAAGAAGTAGATAAACTTGTGTATGTTGGAAATCACTTTCGGTGACTAGAACAGGCTTTACTCCTTACATTATGCCAAACTGGGAATATTTTATAGATTTCTGCATTCCTGTTCTCTAGCTGAAGAGCGCCGAAGGAACTCTCGATCGTATCCCAATTGTTATCAGCTGAACTCTTCATAAATTGTTTCCCCAGTGTTTGATTAAAGCGTCCAGTTAAGTCATTAGTTTGTGGTTGATATGTTGTATATTTTTCCGATGCCGAGACGATTTGTCACAACGTCCAATATTGTATTGAAAAACTCTCAGCCTTTATCGTGCATAACAAATTTCATCACACTGAATCGATAAACCAAAGCAAGGATTTGATATGCAATGGTTTGTGCTGATTTGTCTGGGATTGGAACTGTTTCCCTCCACTTGGACAGATACTCTGATGTGACAAAAAATAAGCGATTTCAACCTTCGCTTATCGTCAACGGCCCGATTAAATCCATGTCCCATCTATAAACATATATAGAACGAAACGTTAGTTTTGTTTATTTCAAACTTTCCATTTTGCCTTTATTTTGTTTTTATATAGGGAAGGAAGGGGAGGGGTTGAGAGAGAGAGATAGAGAGAGGCAGCGAGTTAAATAGGCTTATACATACATGAAGATAAGAGAAGGAATGAATGGTTATTAAAAACTAGCTTTATTTAAGATTATAACGATCATGATGTTCATGGTTATGATATATATATATATATATATATATATATATATATATCGCTGGAAGAACGTTTTATTCAGAGTAATGTAAAACTTGTACTTTTTGATTATTTAAACGAAGTTGGATAATACTATAAGTTTTAACAAATATATTTTAGTTAGTATGAATTGTTTAGTTTTTGAACTTTTGTTCACTTCCATACTTTTTGGTTACTTATCTGGTTTAATGCTGGATAATGGACCCTGCACTTACGTGTAAGCTATTGAATTTTAGTTGAAATATAATACTTCACCGTGTTAAAGCTCATCAACTGTGAAGAAAACTGAATTTGTAATAACCACTGTTGTAGGCACTACACCGCATATCTGGCTATAATGATGCGAGGTTAAACATTATTCATTCCGGATAGGGGGTCCATTTCATTTTGTCAATTCCAATTCCACTCAATTCCATTTAGCAATTCTAATTCCAATTCCACTCACTTCTATTTGGTCAATTCCAAATTTTCCAATTCCATTTTTTGCCTACCCTTTTTACCTACCACTATATTTACCAGGAGTAGGTACTCCGAATACCTACTCCGAATAGTTTACATTCCAAGTAGGATCGTCATGGAATAAATATTTCTGAATTAAAAATAAAATGGTAAATTAATTTGTGGATCAATTCCTTCCCATTTGTAAAAAAATAAGCAATTCCAATTCCGGAATTGAATTGTCTGGTTCATTCATTCATTATATTTCTCTCTCACTCACTTTCGGAATAATAGTTCAACTGTTACATTAATATATTGAAATATATGCAAATACATAAATTTAAGCTACTTCACGAACTACGAAAAGCAATAATTCAAATATAATTTATAATGCAATTTCACCATAATACTTTTACCGTTGTGAATTAAGCATGGAATAATAAACTTCGTACCTTTCAAAAAGATTATCAGTAACAGGTATCTGGTGTAAGATAATAAGCCTTATTGCTGAAGAGAATTTTTGCAGAATTTACGCACATGTTTAGACAACTCTCGTCACCGTTACCTTTTGCTTCTTTTTTCTGATTGTCCTGACCGAAGTGGGATCCTCCTATATCACAATATATTCTACGAATTATTTCACCGGCTTCGTCACTGCGTGCTGCTTTTCTGACTGTTCCGGTTATATGATTGAAGCTCAGCTCAACTTTAAAAATATTGATTGCAGGCCAATATGACGCTTAGTAGCTTTACTGGCATCATCCGTGTAACGATTCCTTAAACAGTAATTGATTAGAGTATCGTATTTCAATTTATTTATGGTTTATATATTTTGCGTGTTGAATTAGGATATAAATTATGAACTCGTAGCGCCTTATATGTCTAGATTTGACGCACCCTGGTTTGGGCATTTGAAATGACCTTGGAGGAACAGCTCTACGACATTTCTAACAGCAGCAATACCAATTCCCATATTACACCATTTTTTCACCTAACAAAATAATTATTCGCGAACATTACCAAACACGGATTTCCAATAATAAAAACAAACTTTAATCGTAAATAAAGACCCCTCAAGTTAATCTTCATTATATTACATGTATATCTCTGCTGTCTCCATGATAGTTATATAGTTGAATAAAGTACTTCAAGAATATATATTTTCCAAAACCTCTTGCACCATTTAAATATACTTGCATTTGTTTATGTTGGGTGACAGTCACCTGTGACAACAGTTAGTTCTGAACATAGCTGTGAGGTCATCGAGGATATACGACAAGGTATCTGGCCAACTTCAAAGAACAGCACCGCGACTCTAACGGTTCCTGGCTTATACAAATCACCACCGCTGGTCATTTTTGTTGTTATAAAATTGCAACTTTAATTGTCATCGTAAGTAATAATTGTCGATAGTGTAGTCGTCATCATCATATAACCTACCACCATAACAAATAATTGCTTTGTTTAGTCTCAGCGTTATGACATTGGTAGGATTCAAAGTCAATTTTTGTTCACGTAATATCAGCTTGAAATACGATATGCTATACAAAGGGGGAGGGTATGTGATGATAAGGGGATGGCTTTTTTTAGGGGGGTGGGGTTATTTTGCCACTAAAATCATCCAGGGTATAACATATTTTAACCCCGGATGAAATATTTTATTCCCGGGGGGGGGTCCCTGTAGGGGGAGGGGTGATCTGTTGTACAAAACCAGCATCCAAACCATACACCCTTATCTGCTGGTGGCTAGAGTTTATAAACAAACCGCCCGCATTTCAATGATAAGCCAGCCAGCATGACCCAGTTTAATTACATCATGTATCAGCCGGATGACTATCACAACTAGAAGCAGCAAGACACAATTTGCCTACAACACAACACCAGTCTTTCCTATCAAACAGTGGCCATACCAAGCTTAATTACAGGCGGATCCAAACCGCTACAACGCACATGCATTATACCATACAAGTTATTAAGAATAAATAATCAAATGGCAGTCAAATTACAGTTGATAATAAAAGGAAGGCTGAAAATGTTACAAGAGCTCGGACAGGAAATAACACGGAGACTGGCACACTAAAATATGCGGGTCTGACAAACCCACCTTAAAGTTAAATATTAATAATAACAAAGCCACCAAACGCTCTATTTAACTTTGTCATTATTTTGGCACGTCTCCGTCTACATTTTAAAACAAGTCACGATATTTGTAGGACCTTCAAGCATCAGGTATTCGGCCCAGTTCAACCTTGTCACAGCAGCATCGGGACAACATACTATCAACTGAACCAGAAATATTCAAATGAAGAAAACAAGTCTCATTCTACGTGTAGGACATTATTTATTTGCCCATTTTAGAAAATATTTGCACAACACTGATTCAGTAATGGATAGCAGTATTTAATTTTGTTGTTACCGTCTATTATTATACAGGAGATGTCACTTTTAAAGCACTGTAGAGGAAAACACATTCATCATCCGAACAAACAAGTGAACTAATTAAAACGGCAGCTATATATTTCATGTGTGCATGTGTTTATATATATAAATATATATATATATATATATATATATATAAAGCTTTATGTATGTACGTGATAAATCCTTATCTCAATCATACAAATTAAGAGTAATACACAATGATAAAGTAAGCAATAAAGCTGTCAAAACAGGCAGCAGCTCACGGCTGACAACACAAGACAAATGATGACATTTTGGACTCCAACAGAAAAGAACAGATGTTCGTCAGCAACGTCACTGGAAAGTCACGAAGGTCAAGAAACAGCACAGTGTGAGGCATCTCCCGAATGAGGGATAACATCTCCATGGACAAGTCTTTTTCTCCAGCAGTCAACTTCGAAATCATCTCATGCACATGTTCGTCTATTTACAACTAACTGGGATCAGATGCCTCTCGTCGGCTAGGAGTTACACGTGCACCTTGTGTCCATTGGATCAGTTAAACAGTCCTCGCCATCTGCTGCTTTTCCATAAGAAACCGTTAAGATACGGCGTCAGCAGTGACAATGAAGTCCTTGGCTAAGTCAACAACGAGAGATGATGAATGATAAGAAACGCTCTAGCATCCATTCCTGTATGTATATTGTGGATAACTGCGGAACTGGAGAACGGCTTGAATTTTTTTGACCTGTTTTAACTGAAGTGTTGTTATCTCTAAAACAAAACAATAATTAGTCGGCTGCGTCGGTACACGTTTCCATGTGTCGCACAGCACAGCGCAGGGACAGACCTCCCTGTCTAGTTAGACAAACGTGAGCTGCCTTGTCTAGGGGCTGGTCTTGGGGACCAGACTCGGGAACTCCGACTCGTCGATGACATTGGGAGCTGGTTCACTCCTCTTGCTCGACTGGTCCCCTCCTCCCCTAGGGCCACCTCTACCCCGGCCACCACGGAAGCCACCCCTGCCACCTCTGTCATCACTGCCACGGAAGCCTCCACGGAAGCCACCGCGATCGCCACCACGATCACTACCACCGCGTCCACCTCTTCCACCTCTGCGACCACCACGCACACGAGAGGTGTCATTAAAAGTGATCTGTATGTCGAGCTGGTTGGCCTTACGCCTTGGATGGTCCTCATACTCCTAAAAGACACAAATAATAATAAAAGTTAAATTGTAGTGGCTGTGCACCTAAATGCTACATTCTAAGTGGTCAGTAACATTTATGAAGTATACTGAATGATATGCAATCCAAATATAGTAGCAAGATATAGGTGTAATGATGCACAGACTTATGAAAATTAGGCTTTTATGGTATGCATAGTTCTTAATACTCTGAGCCAGTGCCATCTTAAATAACCATGCACACACCATGAGACTAACCTCATCTTCCTCGTCACTTTCTTCTTCCTCCTCCTCAGGTGTCTTCTTCTTCAGGACATAGGTCTTCTTCCACTGTGAATCATCACAGCCCTCTCCGGGACGGCGGATGTTAAACGCCTGTTTCACTCGTTTCTGCTGAGCCTTCCACTCATCCAGAGTCATCTCCTCTGGCCCCTCTGGCTTACCCTCAGTGGGCTGATCCTGGGCCTCCTCTGGAGCTTTCTGTTCCCCTCCTCTATAAATAGACAGGATAGTACATTATAAAGTGGGCCACGAGTCATCTTTTCAGCGGAAACAAATCAGTTACCAACAACTTCTTTTTAATAAACATCCTATTTCTGAGTAAAATATCCCCCATAAAATGGGCAGCAATACACATCAACCTCACTTTAAAGATGACGGGAAAAGAAATTTGACATTTCTAAGTAAATATAACGTAGCAAACAATCATTTTATTCCCTAGCAGATGCACTACCAGATTCAAAACAAGTCTAACCACCAGCTAATCATATTCCCATTAAAATGTTCCCTAAATCTGTAATTTCCAAACTTTCATGAGTCATTGCTAGTGTGTAATACTCTCGCTAGGGATTACGGTGTAATGTCATCTTTGAAAATCATTACATAGTACCACAGCTTTGTCAGATTCCGACAAAAGTTTTGACCTTCTTAGGGATATCAAGCTGAATAACTTTAAACCATCCTCGAAAAAGATCAGAGAGTATCAACTGTGAAGAAATAGCTGCAGCAAGTTCAGACGTGAACCCAGAGCAGCCACCTGTGCCTCCGACATCCAGCCCCAGTCCACAACAAGAGTTAGATTGGCGTGTACCTTTTTGAACCCTACATTCAGCCTATTAAGGTATAACTTTTAGTGCAGTTTGCTTTAGCATCAAGATCAGATTAGAACTGGGTGGTGATTTTGTTTTACTGATTAATTTTAATTGCATCCATTCCTGCTGTGTGTCTGCATTTACAAACAATCTGAAATCACACAAGATTTGCTCCAAATATGCATAGGCCGATTATTAGACTATTCCTATCACATAACTGCATTTTTAAAGTGGTATTTAGTGGTACACAGGAGCCTGGTAGATGGGGACTCTGCCATATGTGGCCTAGACAGGAATGTGCCACCCTTAGTGGAACATCTACTATTTAAACAGTAGAATAGTGTCTACAATACACAGCCACAAGAAGGTGAGTAGGCCCAAGTAAATAAAAATTTTGTGAAAAAGTGAAATTTTACTTATTCACAAATGTGGTGATTATCCATTAGTTTGCTCCCAAGATTACCCAATTATTCCTCGCACATACCCTTTTCTATTCAATTTCTCCATGAAAACTGCTGACTCGTTTGGCCTTAGCATCAAGCTGTTTGACAAATATGGTTGGAATAGCATCATCTGTGAGCTTGAATATCCAATTGATCATGCCAAAGACGGTGAAGTAACAACAACCACGTGTTTCCAGCAGAGCTTGCGGTGGCAAGTTGGCTTCCACTGCACTCTGTGTTTCACAACCAATGACAGAAACAAGTATTGTTTTTTGGGGGGAATGAATGCATACTAACATCCACGGCAGATCCATTTGCACAAATTGTACAAAGTGGCACAATACACCATTTTACATGATTAACAATGACAATATAATTTGCAATAAAGGTTCAACAAGATCCTGGCTGATGTTTGGGATATGTCTGTCAAAAAATTACATGACATTCTGATTAAAGCTGTGGCATATTTGTCCATGTGAGTTGCTAGCAAAGCAAGTTTTAAAACCACTAACTTTATTTCCAAGACAAATTAAAATATATCTGACTGAAATTTATTATATCTGAGAATTTGATTAATTTGGGAGACCTTTTAAGCCAAGCATCAAGAGTAGAATTATACCCCACTTACCATATGGTGAACAAATTTATGATCAATAAATCACTCTTCAAATTGAAAAGTATAAACCTGTTAATTCAAATTAAGATTTCATCCCTTATCCTTCAATCCTGAATTTGAATATTTTAGAGAAAAATAAAGTGCCGCCCGACTTTCATCTGCCTGATCTGAATGTTGTGCAAAAGCGCAATTCTATACACAACGTCACTGGAGACAAACCAAAAATCCTATCAAGATGTGACCTCCATTTATAAGCAATGCTCTCTATGTTATTACCTTAGGATAAAATTTAAAATCAACACCAGTATCATTAGTTTTAGATAAATTTGCACATATATATCACAGGCAGCAAGTGTGAGAATAAGTTGAGGAATAGACAGGAAAGGGAAAGATCGCAGCTAATGAGTGGTGCGTTTTAACCTCTGCACTAGCCACATTTCACACACATATGAATAATAACAATTTCTCAGTTGTACTGGAATTCTCTGGTGATAGTTATTAGCAAGAACAACTAACCTAAACGATAAGAAAGGTAATCACAACATCAAAACTTAGTCGAGTGTGCAAGCTCTGAAATGCTTACAAAAATTCCAGTGTTATTTCATATTAAATATTGTACTTTCGTAATTAATATTATGATTCAAACGTGAAAAATAACTACTCAAATAATTATCTGCTGAAATATTATTTATCTCAATTTGTGCTCAGATAATTTCAACAAGATAATCCTAACCTTAAGAGGAGCTATTAGTGTGTAATTTTGTTTCTAATACAAAGATTGCACATCTTCAAGCAACTGATTACTAATGGTTTGAACAGCTTTAATTTATCATTTGATCCATTTAAAAGAAAATGACTAACTGGATGAATTTGAATTGACTGACTTGGTGTGTGTGTGTGCATGCTACCATGCCACACTTAAAAAGTATATATATTAACTCTAGTTTAACCAGTAACAATGTCGGTATTTTGTGTTCTCTATGGTAGTGAAGGTCATCTGGTTCACAAATACATACTACACTCTCCATCTTTGATGTTGAGCATAATGATAACAATAACAATCATATCACAGAATTTACCATAGAAACTGTAGAGAATATGCGAATAAACACAAAATTTAAATGGAGAAAGGCAACTGTATTAATATCAACAATGCCTTTTCATTTAAATTCATATTCAATAAATATATTTTGTATTATGCCTGCATCCCATGAATATATTTATCAAGATTTGAATAACTGAATCATGAACATATCATATATAGCAACCTATCACAACCAGAAAATGTTGATGTCTATGAATGCTTGTACAAAAAGGGGGATAAAAGAATGTTTCCAGTGTTACACAGCAAACACGGGTGTAGACAATAGCTTATCCTAACGAACATTATTGACTTAGCTCACATAAAGTACTGGCAACAAGTTTTGGCATGAAAGATTTAATAACATTTTGGAATTTCAACTTGTTTTTCTCAATAAATAAACACTTTAGTCACATTATACGGCAACAGACAAATGCATGTGACACACAGTGAGCTTTCCCACTGGACAAACTAATTTGTAAACCAACTCGACAAAATGTGGGTCTTTGGACTGCTTGCGACTAGGGAGCATCTTATTTCACTAGTGTTTTCATGTTGTAACAATAAATCTCACTGGGTGTTTGAATATTTTTAGTTAAAAAGAAATAACACCCATTTAAGAACATTATTCATCTGTAGCCACTGTGTAAAGCAATGTTCCTTAAACATGCCTACTGGTTGGAATAAAGTGATGGTGCATTAAACACACGTTTTACCCATATCCCATATTTAACTAATTAATGTGGAATGTCCTCCATTACTTTGATACACCCATTAATAATCAGTTAAATTGAACCAAAAAATATGGCTGTTAAAGATGAAAACTTTCAAGTTAATATATTTAGATCGAATGAAGGTGAAAAACACACTGACAGACATCCTAGTGCACAAACTTGTACCTACTCTGGTTTTGGTTCAGCAGCGCCCTCTTCATTTGCTGCACCAGTCCACTGTTCGGCATTCTCCTCAGATACATTTGTATCATTCAGCTGCTGCCTGCTAAAACGACATTTGGTTACTGATAGAATAAATACTTATCATTCTAAGACCTCTCCCTCCATGCTACATCAGATTCCGGTAAAGCTCACAATTTCATCATTGCATGTCTCTGAGAGCTAAGTAATCATCATGTGTAACAGAATTTAACTTTAATACAAACACTCAAGCCATTTAAATACAAAACAATTATGAGGCAGAAGTATTACCTTTTACAGGGTTCCCACAGCCAAGGAAATTTTATTTTCCAGGACATTTCCAGGACAAATTTACCATTTTCCAGGACAAAGTAAACCAAATTTAAAGGTAATAAAGTGCAGAAAAAGAATATCATATTTATTCAATGTATGATCACTTATTGACATTTTTATAGTACAGCCTCCTCTTCACCCCTTCTAGCTGTCTGATCCACCCACTTTTATTTAAGGTTTAACACTATGTACTAGTACTCTTCTATAATGGAAGTTTTCTTTGATAGGCATAATATTTATCCATGGGCTTTTTTGTTCTAAGAGGATTTGTTTACAGGTAAATTTTTGTCAAATTCCAGGACATTTCCCAGACCTGGAAAATTTTGCAGTTTTTACAGGATGCGTGGGAACCCTGCTTTAGTAATATATGAGAAAACCTTAAAAGTCTGATGATTCATTTCACTCACTCTATATCATCTTTGAAGTTTCCCCAGTTGTGAGAGCCAGAGCCTTCACGTTTATCAACAGGCTTCACACCACTCTTGTCACTGCCACTGTGGCGTTCAAATTCGCGCTTGCCAAACCGGTCAAAGCCACCACGTCCCCGGCCACCACCGCGTCCACCCCGTCCTCGGCCACGTCCACGAAACTCTCCCCTCTCACCACGTTCGGCTGTTTCTGTTCTGAAAGCAGAACCCAAATATGCTGAAAATGTACATGCGTGTGTAAACACAGTAAGTTAGGCTATTTGTATCTGGGGGTACCCTATAGTTGTGATATAAGATGTTTACAATTGTATCAAAGATAAGATTTAATTCCATTCAATGAAATGATAAAATATGATTATAGTCATTTTGATGAATTTGTACTACACAAAATAACTTCGGGTTTTAGCAACACAAACAAAATTCCATAAGTTGAACATAAATGTTGAGAAACAAACACAGACCCAGCACCTGTCGCAGATAAAAACATTCTTAGGGTATAAAGTAACCCTAAGAGTGGTTATCAGTTTGGATGCAATGATCAGTACCACTTGGGTTGTGCTGGTAAACAATGAATACCTGATAGTTTATCATTATATCAATCAACAAAGGGGGACAATAACTGTTATAAAAGAGAAAGCTTTCTAAAAAGAAAAGCACTCATAAGACAAATGGTCAAAGATGAGCATTAGAAAAGTTTTGATCAGTCAAAAGTCTACAGAGATGATATAATATAATAATTGCAAAACCTATTACGCCAATATCCTGAAAAAGAATTGAGCTCAGTGGCCCACCTAGTACAGGGATTGGGCAAACTCATAATCCAGGTATAATGCAAAGTTCATCAACAAATGAGCACATGGAGTGGATAAGAAATTATGAATTTTGATAATTTAGCAATTACTACATAAAATTTCAGAAACAATAAGGATCTATAGAAAAAAATATGGCCTCTTGTATATAATATAGACATTAGATTATTATATAAATTTTAAAACATCATAACTTTGCCAGTATTTAGGTGATCCACATAAACCTATATTGCTGGAATCAGAAGTTAATGTTCTATGCATATAAACTAGTTATATTTCCCAATTATTGAAAAAAAAATCATTTTAAATGAAACAACCTTTACCCGTACTTTGCTGTTTATCATGGAATGATATTAGGTAGCCTTGTCTCAAAACTTGTCATGCATGACAGAGGTAACATCCAAAGAAAACATCCTACAACCACAGGTATGAGTCCCAATACAGACTTCAACCTCCATGGAGGTTGGCAAGCAAGCAAAAAGGAAACTTTACCAATATTTGAATTACTCTAAAAACATGTATCTAGTTCAGGGTTGGGGTAATCAATTACATGATCTCAGGTAACCGTAATCACCATTTCCAGATGCTATGTACTCGTAATTGATTGTGTTAAAACACTACTTCAGATGTTGTCACTATTACAAGTCATATAAACTGTCATTTCAGATTAACCCTCAATGTTTTCACACAGTTAAGCCCAAACTAGTTACACAGCCAGCAATCATGCATGACTTCTTTCTGACACCATCATTGTAAATCCATCTGCAAACGATCCCGATTGGCCAGCAGTCGGATGACAAGTAGCCAATTAAATTAATGCATGCGTTAGCAGACATTAACAATGCTACATGTTGGCCCTCAGTGACAAACGTGGTTATTGGACAGAGATGAAAGGTCGAAGTACGGAAGTGCCGGGTTATAGAATAAAAATATAATTTAAAACATAGCAATAATTTAAGACTGAAAGTGGTCCATTTACAAAGGTAGTCAAGTTACAGAGGGGTCGGGTTTGACTATATTCTAATTATCTCTTTTATTAAATAGACCTTATCTGGCTATAGTCATGCCACACGTGATGCATTTCGTTATTAACTATATATCCAAACAATTCTATTGATATTGTTTGCAGTAATTTCAGTTTGCACTAACCTCAATCTCTATAAATGCATTACTTGCTCCTTGGCTCTATAGTGAATACTGATCTCAGAAATATTAAATCAAATTAACGTCGTACAATGGCATCGAAGTCTTTTGTACATTTTCATTTCAAGAACATACCTGAAAATGAGCCCAATTCTTACAAAGTAACATGTAAACACTGTAGCATGTTTATATTGGTATTATACATGTAACTGAGTGAATATTGATGAAAAATCAGATGTAATTGATTACTTCCAGAAAAAATGTAATTGTAATCATGGTATTCTCAAGTAATCGATTACCTTGGTATCATAAAAGAAATAGTTTGCTTTGGAATTGATAAACAAGTGATTAGATCTGGCAGCGATAAAACGGACTCATGTCTATACAGAATACACTTGTCTTACAGGCATGAGTGACGTTTAGAAAAAAAATCCTGAAAAACAGGTAATGAAGTTGCAGAGCTAAGTAAACTACATACATTTGGGGGTGTAGAGAAAGGGGTTTGTGCATTTTTAGGACAATCTGAGACTATTAAATAGAGAATTTTTTTGAAACAATTGGTTAGACCCAATCTCCTCATCTTCAAAAACCTTATTCATGGCTCTGGAAAACTCTCATCCCTGGTCATATCGAAACATTAGTGCCACATCTACTAACCTAAAGCCACCTTCTGGTGGTGGTTGCTGCTGTCTATCAATTTTGTTTTCCCTGTTCTTCCTCTCTCGTCGGGGTGGTACGTCACGATTCTCACGGTCACGTGGTGGTGGTCTGTTTGAGCGGTCATTGGTTTCACCCTGTCTGCGGCTTCTCGGTCGCTCTGGTTTCTCTGTAAGATATGCATTCACTACTCATGAAATCTTTGTACATGTGTGTCAGGTTTTAGTCCATCTAAAAAGAAACTTTCCAAATTCTGTAGTATTAACAGCAACAACAGATTTCTCAGGTGGACAGTGTAAACATTAACTGAGGCATTTTGGCCAAAGGGTGCCTTCTTTATAAAACACCCCACAGTCAAGTGTCTGTCACCTTCAAACGCAGAACCTGGAGGTTTGTAGTGCAATACCAGCCTGTTTCATTGGCTGCATTGTACATTTTGCTCAATAAAATAATAAATCAAGTCTTAAACCAGAAATTGAAAGTGTATTCATATTTTACAGTAATGACCGATGATTTACTTTATCAGTTGTTATATCTTATAAAAAAAAAACAGCCACAAACCAGATCTAGCTTAGAAAACAAACACCTTTTCAACAGTATGCAATTTTTTGGCCAACAGCACCAATTTCACACTAAATTCTATTTTAAATGTCAACACGTTCTCGTTATATAACTTTATTAGTTTAGTCAAATGTAACATTTGCTAAATAATCGTATCATTTTGCATACACACTTCAAATTAAGCATGAAGCGGCCAACCCCAAATGTAATTGCATTCAAATACACAGTAACGATTGCTCAGTTGGATTTAACAGATTCAGCAAGTGAGAACACTGCTGGTCACACCTGATATATATGGTCAAGGGGAAACTGCCCCAGCAAACATCACATTCCTGGAATCAAAATTTAACAGTACAGAAAATAATTCGAGGACTAACCAAAAATAAATTCAAATCATGGATCAGCCAGTCTCAGATTAACTGGGTCCCACGTTGTAATAACAACTATCACCCTAAATTGTAATATTATTTTCTGGTAGGTGTTTAGCAGCACAGTTGTTCATGTTTCTGTATTCTGAACATAGACAACAAACCATTTACTGGTGGATTTTTAACTGTTCAAAATTGGTGGCCACACCTGTAATTAGAAGACAGAAATCAGTGAAACAAGCACTACATTTGTGAGATTTTAGTTGCCGAACGGAACTTCAGTCACTGGGTAATCACACATTTTAAGGGAATAGCCTTAATGGTACTTCTAGCCATAATAATACTTGAATGTTAAAACTTGTCATGCTAGTTCTGTAAAATTAAAATCAGAAGCTTGCTGATATTACACTACCATGGATGATGATTGATATCTTACAGCCACTTTTGTGCACATGGTAGGCTAAATGGGCCGAGTCACCTCCAAAGGTAATGAAGCAAAGTCAAATATGAAACACCCTTGAGATATACCCACGCTGCGAGATTCAAACTCAGGTGGTAATGATCTGTGATCCAACATGCTACCAGCTAGACCACAGATATGCCCCACACTGCCATGGAAACTGATATGCCCATTATTATTATTTAGTATGACCTATTACCAATTATTAAGTGGAAAGGAACTGGGCATAAAAGTAAATTCCACATGGCAAAGTAATCAACAGGTACTGCGCACATTTTTTGTCCGAGTTTACATTTAACCAATATACACCATATAAGCAACACAGTGATGACACTATAATTATTGCCCAAACAAGGAACAGTCTACTTAACAGTTTGATCAACAAATAATTGGCCAGAACCAGATGGAAATCCACTTCAAAAAGAACAGTGCTAACGACCATTAAACAATGTACATCTGAAAGGCTACATCGTTTGTGCATAGCACAACCAGTAGGCAGAGAGTGCAGACTAAACTAACTTGCCAGTCATCATCCTGCCACTGTGAGCCGCCTCTCCTAGACACAGAACTGACCAGAGACCGGCAATGATAATCCATTCGCTAAATTACAGACAGCCCTCAATAATAAGGCACTAGTCACACTGGCCAGCAAACCAATTAACAAAAGAAAAACCACGGCAGTGCCACCAACTGACCTCACCTGTGACAAGCCATGGCATGAATGGACTGTACAGCTTAAGGCTCAGCTTGAATCCAAAGTACTGACTACCAAAGAATTTTCAATAATCAGCCAACTAAGCTCGCTCCACACACACACACACACACACAGTCCCTCATAGCCTGGTGACCAAACTCAGTGAGCAAAATTAGCAACACCTACCTACGCTTTGTGTTTACCTAAGCTAGTGAGACAAGAATTGGCACAAAGAACCAAAGCTGTGTTTGTCTGGCCTAAGCAGACACGACAAGTACAGACAGTATAAAAAGTCAATGAACCCATTTTAAACAAGCAGACTGCATAATGAGCACCAATTAACACGATCAATTCAACACAAATATTAATAACTGAAGTAGTTCATCAGCTACACACTGAAGCCAAAATGAAGTCTTCATAAAAATGATATCAGTATCCATTCATTACAACTCCAAAGATGCACCATTCACTACATGCACATCCCCCAAAAATACATCTATAGGATATGTATACAGAATTAGATAAGTTCACAGAATAAAGTGGTATATAGTCATACAAAACAAGCAGATATCAGTTCACAACTGACTATGCTGCTGTGGATATCAGTAAGCATCATTGTCTCTAGCTAACTAATACAACTTCAGTTTTTTATTTCCATTGAATTTCAATTATTTTATTCAGTCGAGATAAGGACAACCCAAACAGGCCCCATTCAGCAGGTCAGACCAACACCATCCCATATACTGGTAAACAAGAACAATAACCAAGTGGGCTCATGTATCAATTAACCAGCAACAATTGGTGTTAATGAATTAGTTGGCTCCAACAGAATTCCTATTAAAGCAACAGATGTTGCTAGAATGACATGTATGAACTGGGGACTGTACCGACAGTTCTATCTATCAATACCCTACTTCACTCCTCATTCTCAGGTATGATGTATTTTGAGTATAAACAAGAGTCTTTTTATAAATACTCAATTTTTTGGGGTATGAAGTTCAGTGGTTTTATTAAGAAATAAAGTAGGAGGGGGCCAACAACAAATACCAGGGTCAGATATCAGTAGGCATCAAGGGCCTACAACGGCACAAAGCTGTGCCTCATACGCATTGGAAATGAAAGTAGCTGGTCTCTACTTGAGGACAGGTGGGTCCAATGAACCAGTTCCCAACTTCTAACAAAACCACTGGAGGTTGGACCAGAAAGCATATCTATTGATGCTGTTTAGTCCCACAAACATAATTTAGAATCAAATTTTAAGCCATAACCTGTAGGTTGATTACAGCACAATGTCTTGACCACTCTACTACTGATGACCACAGTAACACTAACAGGATATATATTTCTTTTATTTAATAATTATTGCACAAATCTACAGAAAAATAAATGCAACAATACCAAGAAGTTATCAAATGCAGATCTTAATATTTATCGGTGCTGGTCATACCACAGACATATGGCAGAGGGGCAACCGCATAAGGAAATAAATCAAACTAACACAGGCACATGTAAGCTGAATTCAAACCCACAACTTGAAAGTTTGCAGTGCAGTGCTTCAACCAACCTTTACCATCAGTACGGCACATGTTTATGCTATGAACAGTATTAACTGGAAACAAAACCTCTTCAAATTTATCCATTGGATAAAGGAACTAAAACATGATTTTTAGTGCAGCAAACATTCTGAAACAATTCTATAATAGCACAATCAAACATTAATAAGTACCTGCGAGTACTAATGATTGATTACACAAGCGTATATTAGAGACTTGTTTGTATGGTACTTCTCATTGAACTAGTTTAATTCTACAAGATACACCATAATTATCAGAACTGAACCATGTTCAGCAAACTCCCCTATTATTTATTAGAAGATTATGTGCTGAAAGATTGGAAAAACAATGGCATGAACGACGTTTTCCTCCACTAGATGTAGCCCTGGTCATAAACGTCTAGCTATCGACTAGCTATGGCACAGGCACTACATACTTGCCAAATACAAATAAACGAGATGGTCAAGGTGATGTCATGTAATCAGTAATGCTAAAACTGCCCGGTACAGGCCAAATAACGCATTACCCAATGTTACACACCAGACACTAATCCCTACTAGCACTGGAATAAATCAATTACAAGCTACATACAGGCTACCCACACACAGGACCGGTTGTCATCAAAACCTGTCTGGACACAACCAGACAGCATGCACCAATCCAATAATCTAGATACTGTGTACTAATCACTGTCAGGAACTAAATGTGCCAAGAGCTGACACAAGGCCAAGTCCTCGGCCACAATTTGTCAATATGACAACATGCCAGGAAATCAAGAAAATGTTATTACTTCCATTCTCTGTGCAGAAACTTTAAACATCTAACACCTGGGTCTGACCGAGCTGGTCATCAACTGATGACCTCTAGCTGGTCAATGTCAAAACTACCATCGCCATTCATCTGCGTTAACAGTGTGTTATTTGGGGTGCCTGACAACCGTGTTAAAATCCTGTCTCACACATGGTACACCACACCCCAGTAAATCAGTGCTGAAAAAACATCAACCCCCCAACAACTGGGCCAGTATATACACCTTTCATGTGCCTGGTGCAAATCAATTTTTCATCCAGCAACCTCATTACTACTGCAGCATTATGACATACTGATTATTGGATGAAACATCAGGCTTCTTCAATGTCAAACATTACTGAACTTGCTGTTAATTGTAGGTAAACTCGAATAAGTTAATTGCTTGCCAATCAAATGTGTGAGGATATATTGACATTAACAAACTGATGCAGTGCATTATAATTCTTTTGTTTAGCAAAACACAAGTTAAATATAGATTTGGCCTTGTCCACCATACAATCTTGGACACAGGTAACACAGAAATAGGGTCAATTCAGTTCTGGAATTGAAGGGAAATTCCATTTTTCTAAAATTGGAATTGCTTTTTTTAAATGGAATTGGAACTGATAAATTTGGAATGGAAATTTGCAACAAAAAAATTTAATCCACAAATTAATTTTTTAATTCACAAATATTTCTTCCACGACACACTTACTTGAAGTAGCTTTTCCAAGTAGGTACTCTGAGAAGCTACTCATGGTTAAAAAAAGGAATTAATATATTCGATGTGGAATTGACCCCATGTCTGCTGGGACATGAAAGTTGCCATGCAATCCATTATCAACAACAGCATGGGATTGTTGTGTGTTGGATATAATTGTGTGTGTGTATGTGGGGAGGAGTTAAAAAGGGGGTTGCGTCCCCTTGCATATATATAAGCTGCCTTATATATATAAGCTGGAAAATTGCACACTGATTATTACATATACACAGAGCCAATGCTATAAGTATCCTTGTTACTAGCTGCTGTGTGTGAATAAACTAGACTTTATCCATGACTGTCTCTCCCCAGAAGCAGCCCAACCCAATATCAACTGTTAGCTACTTTGCTGCACACAGTAGGCTAACTGACCTCCAAAGGTGATCAGGTGAAACACCCTTCTGACATAGCCGGCCAGGGTTTGAACCCAACTGCCATAAATATATGATCAACTATACTATCAGTTAGGCCATGAAAGAGCCATCCCTCTCAAGCTGACTGCACCTGCGTGACATGAAGTGACATTCTAATACATCTGGGGATGCAAATAAAAATTACTGCTCAACTGCAATTCTCAGGGATGCCAAAACTTCAAATCGCCTAAGTAATTTCTAGCAAAGCCTGACATCTATTCTCTAACAATGCCAGTATAACCAGTATGTTACATTGACAACAATCCTAAATTAATGGCCAACAGCTGATACAGGAATACAAGCACTGGAAGGTATAGAGGTCCATTATAAAACACACTAGCATGCTTTAAAAACATATACACAGACCCAAAGGAAACTGGTAGCATGGTTTACCACAGATCTCTGGCACCACAGTTCAAATCCAGGCTAGCATTGTGCACAGCTTCCATAGGCCAAGCGACTTAAAGGTAATGAGGCAAGTTGGCCATAAACTATAAAGCAACAACATTTCAACCAAAACCGACATAGTAACACATGGTTAACTAGCTCCGACCGAAACCCTACTACTACTAATGACTTTATTTCACAATCTTAGTCTCATCAAGCCCATGATCCGAGACAACAGAATTGTAAAACCCTAAATGACAAATAAACCATTTCTTAATTACAATTAAAACAATGAAGAGACAGTTCATACACCAATTTCTGCCTTCTTATCACATGAATGCCAATTTACACACATATACTGTTATAAACTCACAGTTGGCTTAACTACCGGTGCCAAATTTTATCAATCGCATTTCCCACGTGATAATAACACACATGCAAACTTAATCTGTTATTGTGTTAAACACGTGGCTAAAGGCTAAACCAGTGCATGTGTGAGCGAGACATGCTCTGAAATTACTGAACAATATTACACAAGCTACGTAAACCAGTCGGTTTTGCAATATGCCATTTACTGACTAAATTGTGTTATATTATTAAGTTAATAACTCGCCGAGAAAATAAATACTGAGTGAGCAATAATGATAATCCACCGAGTTGACACACTCACACACACACACTGACACAGGGATGTATGTCACTGTATAGCATATTTCAAAACCACGCCATTTCCTCCAAACCAGTTTAAGTCCAACAAATTAAGAAAACACTTATTACGATAAAACTAGCACGTGCCAAAAACACTACAAGAAATACTAAAAACACAGGGTAACTTTTAATTGGCATTACACAAAACGAACACAATAAAGCGCACCGGAATCAGTCATATCTGACAGCTCTGCGCAGGCATGTGGTTGCGTCTGTCACATTGTTTACTGGCACAAAAGCATTATCAACGCTCCTTACCATTGCGTTCGGCGGAACCCTGCTCAATCTGGCGACTCTTCTGTTCCTGAACAGGCGTTAGAACCTTTTTGTTCTGTTTATTTTTGGCAGATTTAGAATCCTTCTCCGAGCGAGAATCTTTCTTGCCCTTGCCTTTCTCCTCCGACTTTTTTGACCCTTCCTGGCCTTCTAAGATTTCTGACAGATCAACACTTTCATCGTAAAATAGTGCATACTTATTGTTCGTTTGAATACCGTATTGGACTTCCATTGTGTCCTCTCTGTTTTAGGAGGATGACAATGGATTTAAATTCCAAACGGTACAAGAGCCTTCCCTGCACTGTGAAAATGGCGTAGTCTTCCTCACCAAATGCATTATGGGTTTCTATGTGGGCTACGTCATCGCCCCCTAATAAGGCCGCTTGTAATGGCGGGAAATGTTAAGCAGTTATTCCATTCAAACAACAGTTATATTGCATATGAAAAACTATTTTTGACATAACCTTAATTTTATATTTTATATTTTTTGGAAAACTCCAAGTATCTGCGAGTGGTATAATAAAATAATAATTTATGTGACCTATATGTAAATCAACATCCATAATGCATTGCGAAAATACCGCGAAATGCTGTTTTGGAAATTTGGAGGGAAATATCGTTTTGTCAACATTGGAGGTTGCTAGTCTGACGCTTTGGTAACAGGAAAAAAATTAGAGAACATTAAGATGGATTCGATATTTACTTCGCCTAAGCGAATTAATGGATACGTAATCAGCTCAGATACGCCATCGAGCAATGGTTCGACACTGGAAGCGGCACCATATCCTTGTCTTATTGGGCAAAGTACACCAAACTTGAACGGCACCAGTCCGATCACTCCGAATGGCGTTCTTTCGGGTGACGAATTAGACAAAGAAAGGCTAAAAAGAGGTAGACCTAGAGCAGAAAGTATTTCATCAATGATAGTCGAAGGTTCGAAAGCCGATAGTAATCACAAATGTAAAATCTGCCACAGAAATTTCCCTCGAGAAAAGTCGCTGCAGGCACATATGCGCACACACACAGGTCAGTTGAACTTTAAGTCGATTTAAATCCATCTCCCAGACCCAGGGTCATTCGGTTTACAGTTTTACGACGAGCTGAATAGTTCACAATTTATGTCATGTCTTGTTTACACTTATTAATATAACCTATTTAAATGCTGGATGTTGTTGGTATTACGGTTATTCTATAAACAAAAGAGGTTATAGAAAGATTTGTCAGCTTGCTTTGTTAAACACAATTCGGGTTCCCGGTTATTCCGACTTACTCACTTAGGCTTAGGTCTACATTCTTACTACCAGTCTATATCTGGTTGGTATCTTGTTTCTGTTAGCCTTTGAGTGTAAACCTTAACACTAGTCTAGAGTTTTACTGAAACTTATTCCGAATTGCCCTTTTATACTTTGGCGCCATTAGATCTAGACTAGCCTCTAGTCACCTACGCCGGCTAAGCTAGTGCGTAGTGGCATTAGTCTTCCAATAATTAGGCTAAGCACAATGTGAAATGATAGGTCTGGTATCTTTGGAAATTAATTTCCTAAATCAGGAGGGGATTGAGGGCAGATATAAAAGTATGGTTCTATATCTATTGTTTTATATGGCTTCGTTTAAAAAACAATTATACACCAAATGAAATGATGCTTGTATATTAATATTACATTTATCTCATTCACAGGTGAGAAACCGTACACATGTGATTATCCTGGATGTGTTAAATCATTCTGTCAAAGTGGGCAGCTAAAAACACATCAGCGGCTACATACAGGAGAGAAGCCATTCAAATGTACTGGAGAAGGTTGTGGTGTTCGCTTCACTCATGCCAACCGTCACTGTCCATATCATCCAACTGTTGCACTAAAAAGAGATGATGCAGGAGCTATCACTTTACCGGATCATAATAAAGAAGACATCAGCCCTGAAGTCATTGAATGGTTCAAGAAGTAAGCTTTGTGTTATTTTAACTTTAGATTTCATGTAAAGTTTATTTAAGTTGATTTTCCATTTCAAAAGTACATATTCTGTTTTAATTTTAATATTTTCCAGTGTGGGAAGGGCAAATTTCTTATGCTGCAGGTTTATGAAATACATAAAATTTGCATTTTCATAAACATATTTTTGTGTCCCCGTAGATGAATATGATGAAATCTCACCATTAACAGTATCTATTACAGACATGGTGGTCAATTCCAGAATTGGAATTGCTCATCATTTCCAATTTTGGAATTATGTAAAGATTTGGAATTGAAGTTTGGTACCAAAAAAAGTACGGTTTACCTTTTTTTTATTCAGAAATATTTCTTCCATGCCAGTCCTATTTGGAATATTAACTACTCCAGGGTATCTGCCAATGGGTAAAAGTGCCTACACCAAAAAATATTTGGGTAGTGGTGCCTACCTAAAAGAAGTTGGCATAACATTTTTTTTTAACCGTGTCCCTTGAGGGGACATGAGAGAACCCACAATCTATCATCTGCCACTCAAGAATATAAAACAGGAAGATAGAAGTAATGATTATCAATGATTGATATACTTGTACGTTCCTTGGCTACTAATTGTCAGTAAGTTGGACCCGTCATCATTGACCTAATTTTTCTCCTAAAAACTGAAGCTGACCAACATAGTAGATCGTGCAATTTACCATTTATAAATCAGCATGGTTTTGGCTATAGTGCAGTATTATCTCCAGGTGGCAGGCAGATATTTTGGCTTTGGCACTGCTCCCAATGCTGGAGTCCAAGTTCCATTTGTGCCTACCCAAATATTTGTTTCTGTTGAGAACTGTACGCAGCGTAGGTATTCCAAGTGGATACTCGGAGTACCTACGCATGGTAAAAAGAGTAGGTAACAATTGGAATCGATGCGTTTTATGTGGAATTGACTAAATGGAATTGACCCCACTGATTCTATTTGGAACAAACCCATAGACACTGTATAGGGTTGATCTCACCAGTTATAATGCTCATCAGCATGGATGAAATGGTTCTGTTTTAACATATCTTAGTTGGGTTTGGAGTTTAGAATTGGTCCACTGTGTTTGCCTGGATCTCTTTGGATTTTTTTTTTAAGGAAAGGGACATCAAGCGGCCTCTTTTGGTGATGCGTTATTTAGCTTTACTTTCATGCTTTGATTTTAGTATATTTACCTTCATGGAATTGCCTACAAGTACAACTGAAATAGTGTAGTCATCATGCACAGTACTATAACATGTAATTTATTATGTATACTTTCTTTTATGATCTTAGTGTGTGCAAAGATATTAATTATAATGAAAACATTAGGAGACTTTGGTCACAAAAAGGAACAGTTGCGCAATACTGTCAACTCTGTCAAAGCTTGTTTTCTGAACCCTGTTTGTAATGTTCACGTTTCTTTGCAGACATATCCAGATGAGACATGATAGGTGTACCCCAATGAAGTCGCCCATCACATCGAGGAAATTGAGCACCAAACGATCATTGTCTAAAGACATCGAACAGCAGTGGATTCAGGATAAGAAACCGCACCTTCAAGATCCCATAAAGAGTGTGCATGCCACACTCGATCAGCTGCCTTGTCAACCAGGGGCTGTTCAGATCTGTGGCTGGGAAAGCCCACCATATCACAACATGCTCACGCCTCCATATACACCAAGTCCAGCTCCATTGTTTAAAAAGCCCTGCTACCCGCTCAGTCCGTCGAAATGCTTGAATGTACAGCCACTGACACCTGTTAGAGATTCATCGAATGTTGCATTAAATCTTTTTCCACAGACAAGCTGCTCATCTCCCATCACCAGTCCTCGTAAACAGGCCGAACACAGAGAGAAGATTCTTGGTGCACTCGCTCTCGTTGAATTGGCAAACAGTAAGAAATAGTTCAAAGGGAGAAACTTTTGTGTTTTTGGGCATTGCATCTAGGACACTAGCAGGTCATCACTAGTGAGAGTGGGAAGACTGCGACAGATATTACCCATTTGGGCCCAGTTCATGGTTCATCTTACCACAAACTCAATAACATTGATTACAGAAGATATGATGATCGCTACAAATGATCCATTAACTTTTGGGTTCTTGTTCCTGGTATGCCGTAAGTTAACCGGGTTCTCCAGTTGTTAAGCATCTGTTTTGTGTACTTTATTAATGCATCTTTTTTATCCCCATTGTTCATGTTTGATAGTACAAATTTATTAGGTTTTCCTCCAAAGATGGCTATCGTCAACTTCTTCAGGGCAGTATGGTTACATTTTCACCGCTTACCATTCTACTGTTCAGCACCAAACTCTTAAAACCAATGCATACCAAGTTGATTTCAGAGAGGTTTTCATCTTATCATATGATCCATCTCAGTGCATTTAGCTAGCAATAGGATGTTGGACATTGAAGCTCAGGCATACAGTGTGTTGAGTCATTGCTTAGCCTCAAGTTTGTTGCTAGTCAGCCAATTCTACTAGCAGCCAGCAAGTTGTCAGTAGAATGGCAGCATTATTAGTTAATACGTGTCCATAGGTGTAGCCATTAGTTATTTAATTCTCTTGTGTTCCAGTGTTTGCATTTTTTTGTACAGGAAGATGTCTGTATTTTTACAATGTTTGATATGTGTACTGATTGTGCTTATGTAAAATATATATTTTTAAATTATGCTGCAGTAATAATACAATTTTGTTCTGCATCGTCTGGCTTTTTACTGAGAATAAAACTTCCAAGAAACTAAGTCGTGTGGTGGTGGAGGAATGGGCCTTTCATTCTCGTGACAAGGTAATGTTTACGAAGAGAAGTGTTTGTAAAATTCTGTTATATACTTATTCTATAGCACATGTGATACAAAACAGATATGCAACCACCAACTACTTTATTTAATATATATAACATAAATGTGGTCAAGTCCCATAAACTACAACTCTTGGTCTTCTGTGTCATAAAGTTCACTCAACAATCTGTACACATAGGATGGAGCATTGCCTCCTCTGAAAAAAAATTGCGTATCAAAATTTAGTACAAGGTAATCATATGAATTTATAAATAAGAACATGAACATAATTTATATTTAATATGAAACATTCTGATGAGGTGCTACACACTACACATATTTAAATGACGAGAATACATTATTGTAGAAGAAATGCGGGTGAATTATGAAGTTTTGCAATGAAAAAACTAAACGAGGCCATTATTTCACATTACTGACCAGAACAGTAATAAGTCCACGTTATCATGCTGTTTTGTTACTAAGAGAGAAACACGAAGGCTTACATGTTAAATATGTACAACGTAACCAGTTCTGGAGGGACGTAATCAAATATTGGGTTGTATATTTGTGCCTTGGAAAGTATCTCGCCTTCTGAGAAGCTCATCACATCCTCGGGGCTGGCAAACTTGTTAAAAGCAACCTGAAGTTAGCAAACAGTAAACAACAAATAGAACAACGTCTGTCATAACTTTTACAACAGATCTGAATCACTTTCCTGTCATCAATGATTATGAGCATCTTACAACTTCTAATGTAAACATGGCATGCAACTGTGTGTGAATTCCAACAGTACTTTTAAAAGAGGGGAAAAAAACGTTCGGCCAAATAACGATGTATCAATGTCAGCTTTGTTTACATAATAAGCAATACTTATGGAAAATATTTGTGATTAAATGCTATAGGAAATTATTTCGTTTATGGTGGTCTTAGCACCAGCAGTGCAAGATACAGAGTGAACGGTTTAATTCGATGTGGAGTGGTCACACTTGAGACGTACAACCAAAAATCAATTATCGTGGAAAACATTCCTCAGATACAAGTAATTTCTATGATTTAAACCCTGACCTGGATGATTGTTGTGCTGTACTCTAGTGATTGCCCCATTCAGAAGAAACATATTTTAGCATTGTCTGAGGCAGAACAGCAAAAATTGAAATTAGATTTTTAAATTTGAGAAAAGATTAAATTTGCAGTAGCACGAACAGTGACTAAAGAGAAAAAAATGCATATTTAACTGTTTTGTTCATATCAAGTCACTGCTGCAAGGTATTATTGAATGTCTAACCAACAACAACACCTGTCTAGCTATAAGGTGTGTGTGTATGTTCTTATGTGCCTATACAGTATTTCATGAACTAAACACAAGTGTATTATGGAAGGCTCACCTGATCACAGGAACATAAATACTTTGGGGATAACTTGTACATAGGAGCACACACAACTAACTGTAAAGAGAAAGATGTGAAATACAGAAACTGCTGAGAAGAGGATTTCTTAAAACACCAATATAATGCTAGTTTATTGCTTACCATTTAATGATAATAAACCTAAAGACGGTTAAAAACAAATGTCTATTAACCAAGTGCTAAGCATAATGGATAATTCATCACATTGGTCTTTATCTATAACTTACTGGTACAGAATGATATTTAGCTGCTAGGGCTATGGCATGGCAGCCATTAATAGCCTTCAATCTGAAAATATATAGTAAAAATGTGTAAGCATGAGCCATTCAAAGGTGCTGTACAAATAATATGTAATATAATAATACCCCAAATAATATCTATAAAAGATTTAAAAGATAATTATTATTTATCTGTGAAACGTGTTTTTAGAATGGATCAAATATTTTCAACAGACGACACATTTTCTAATATCTGCCAGCAGCCTATTCCACAAACTGGGGACTGCAACACTAAATGCACAATCACCATATGACTTGAACCAAGATACAGGCACCTGCAATAGTATCTGACCTGAGTTTTCAGGATGACTTTCTAATGGACACCAGTTCACACAGGTGCCATGTCATTAATAGATTTATAAGTTATTAATAAAATCTTGAAATGGATATGCCATGTAAACACCACTGGATTATATAAACTCTTCCATTATAACTAGACAAAACACCAATCTGTTAATACAAGCATATATATATGGCAAAACGAAATGGTTGGCTAATATTTCATGTCAACACACTAACCCGCCATTTGCCATAACAGTGTGGGTTCCAATGATAACCTTATTGACACGAGCCATCATTGCAAATACTGCTGAGTCTGTGATCAAAGTTGTGTTGATACCAGCTGATGCTAAGTTGGTTGCCATTTTCTGTCCCTGGATGCACATATACAAATAATAATAATAAACACGTTATTATCATAATCGAAAATAGAATGAGTAGAGAACAGATTTATCTGTCTAGAATGATGGAACTGATAGCTGGAAAATCAAGTAACTATTAGAAAAAATTAACAATGCTATCTCCCAAAACAAACATTTTCAAAAATGCTTATTTACCTGATAGAAAGGAGCACATTCAACGACAATAACTTTGAAAGTGCGTTTTTTGGCAGCTTTCTGAAAGATAGTAAAATTTAACAGTGATTATTACTATCTTGCAAAGATATTTATGAATCAGGTTTAAAACATTTCTGTGCAGCTATGCTTACCAATGAACACACAAAAACACACACACACACTGATATACTAACCTTAAAAAATGCCTCAACTGTATGAGACTGTCCAGCTGTCATAATCACTTCATTAGAATGAATGTGTTCAAGAGCTTGCGCAGAAATATTTTCTTGACTAAACATCAAAATAAAAGTAAAACAACGACAAAAATGATCAATTCTCGGCATTACATTATGCTAACTAACTTGAAAATTAACGACAGAGTTCATCTCTTTCATGGTTATATAACATGTACAATGATAACTTACCTAGTATCTAATTCTACAAGTAGTTCATTTACAGCATCAATAATAGGGGCCTAGTAATAGACATATATATCAATTAAACAGTATTACAATATACACTATCATACATACTACCCCAAGGATCCCAGCTCTTTGCCTAGATGTGTGTGTGTGTGTGTGTGTGTGTTATCAAATATGATCAAATATCACTTGTAGTCAATTACAACCATTAGAATTGCTTCGTTATAAACTGCCTTTTAACTAACTAACTAGCTCTACACAGACTTTGTACTTTAGGTTATATACCAGTTGATAAATTAATACCAAGGCAATGGGTTCTGTATTGTGCCTATCTATTGAATGTTATCCTAAATACTGCAAAAATATTTTGATCCAATTTCTTATTACCGATTTTAAACAACAAAAAACAACATTACCTTCAGGGATGAAATGCTTTTATCAGAAATATCTACATCTCCTTCAGCTAGTAACAATTTCTGTAAAATGAAAATACAAAATAAATAAAACATTAAGCTATTGTACCATATAATAAGTATAGTAGTATTTCTGTCAAAAACTGTTTGTTGTTACATATAATAATAATGGCCAAAATAGCAGTTATTTTACTTGACTTAGCTATGGGTACCTGAAATGAGGGAGACACAAATGGCTTGTAATTTACTGCTTCACCACGATGACCTAAATCTCAACAAATTTAGAATTTACAATAGGAGAAAACCTTGCCAGTTGCCTTGCTGGATGAAAAATTCCTCCTACTATAGTGCTATGGTTGGGATTTTAAAACGCCGACCTCCCGCACAGCACAACCATGAATAAGAAAGTCTCACGCACTAACCCATGAGGTCATAGAGGTGGTATATTATGTCACTTTGGAGGAAGCACAAACTTTATACAATTAAATGATACCAAATAACTAACAACCACTGGAAACAATTTATAACTAAAAATAAAAAAAGGTAATTATGAAATAGACACACACTTCCATTTTCTACATTTTCAGGTGGTTATTGTCAGTTTTATTTTAAATTTCTTTGAATGAATCCTGCTTGTACGGATCCATTAAAAAAGATAAATTAAAATTTTTGTAGGCGAATTAATGAGTTTTGTGTTTTTGTAGTGAATGATAACAAATTCCAAATCTCTCTTTATCTATGAATTTCTCTTTGTGTGTGTGTGTGTGTGCACGTGCGTTAATGCATGCATTTACCAATGAATAGAAACACAGACACACATACTATATCATATCAGAACTACAGTAAACAAAAATTACCTTAAGAGACAAAATGTCTTTGTTAGAAACATCATCTCCAGGAGCTGTTGAAGATTTCTGGAAAGTGTAAAACACACTTTACAAACAAATGATATTTACAGCGTTTACATGTATGCATGCATATCTTCCTTTAAACCACACTACACACTTGAAGTACATTCATTCTAAGATCAATGGACACACTGAATTCAAAGATCATCTTATCTGTGACATGTCATGAAAGACATATATAGACTGGATACTAGGAAGGGTTCAAGTTGACAGGTATTGTACTAGAACTCATACTTTTCTCAAAGCAATATTTGTAGCTAAATGTGAATTTCATTGTGATACCACTTAGAGTTAGACTAAGTAAACACCTTTTCACGCAGTTTCTTTATTTCCTAGGTGAAGAAGGAATTAATGTTTACTAATCAGCTACAGTTCAATATATTTTCAGAATTTCCTATACTTAGTGAAAATTTAGTTTGATATCAATTATCATACCCACGTCTGATAAATATTTTATATTATTTACAATTCTCACATGATGCTGTTTGGTGTAAGTTTCAGTAAATACTAAAATGCACAAATCACAATGTTTAATAGGCTATAAAAACCTATGTAATGATTAACCTAAACATCACATGCAATACAATCAGTATCTTAATACGAAATGACCAGGCTGAGTGACTGTATCTCATCTCTTACTACATACCTGTATAGATTCTTGTGATTGCTCTTCAGCAGTTTCATCAATAGCTCTGTAAGTGTTAACATAATTTAGTATTACATGCACAAAATGGAGTGGATACCATAACTCAAACTATATATGTGTTACAAGTTCATAACTTTGTTTATGTATATTAAATTAAATATACATCAATCAGTTGGTGCATCATGCTGTTGTCATCACAACAGCAGTGTAGCTAAATAGTTCATAATAAGTTTTTCACTGTATGAGTGCATGAAATAATACAAGAAAACCTGGCAGTAAGTATATGCTGTTATTAAGATTAGTTTTATATATTCTGTTGGTAGAATGTAAATAAATTGATTTTTGTGTTTGATCTATGCTTTCTTTAAATTTCTACATGTAGACTGTATATCATTATGTAATTTTACTTTACAGGATGCTTTGTTAAATCTACGCTTGTATTATTATAATTATTTAAAAAAACATGTATTCAAAATTAAACATTTTGACTTATAACACATGTAAAAGGCAACTTCTGGAACATACTAAACATAATCAAACAATAATACATGCAACATGAGATCCTGATGAGCCTAACACTGAGCAACCAACAGAGAAACTATAAACTGTGTATCAGTTATACGAACCTGCATTCATCTCTGATGATCTTCAGAACTGCAAAAACAAATATAACATGAACATGTGCACACATGCGTGTGTACACACACATACACAAATCAAGTATTTCAATTAAGTAATTGCTAGTTCTGTGACACTCAACATATCAGTGGAGTACACTAACCTCGGTACACCATATTGCCTACAACAGTCTCTGAAGGTTGGGCTGACATCAGTCGCTGACCTTGTTCTCTTATCACACTTATTAGCTTTCTGAAACAGGCCAAAAGATGAGTTAAAAATCGCCCAGAATCATCTACGTTTATTGTGGGACTCAGTGGTTGGTTTAAGAAAACATGTTATTTTCTATCCAAGTTCATCTGCTGACCACTGACTGAGTACATCTTGGAACAAAATTTTGATTTAGAAACTGAAAGAGAAGCTGAATCTCTATATATGTATAATTTACATATTTATTCTACTCATAATAAACTGTTGGGTTGAACTGCTTTATTAGTAAATGCTACCTTTTATTGGATACTGCAGGTGCTAATTATAGTGTTTCAGATTCTCCTCTAAGAACATTAACAGTATTTCCAATATTAAAGAATTCCATAAATTTCCTATAACAAAATATTTTCTCAATAAAACTTCAAATTTTTATTAAGAAGCAATATAGAAAGAAACAGGTAATTCTAGCAGTGAAAAAAAGTTTTCTAGTTTATTTTATTTAATTTATTTTGTTGGCTCCATGCCATTATCCACTAAGAAATAGAAAACACTGATGTCTTTAAGTCTCTTAATTAAGATTTAATGTTGGTGCCCAAAGATGAAATGTGAAATAAACAAATCCATGACTTTTCCTTGACAGTTTTACCTTCCATGAAAATGAAAGCCCTACTAACATTTCTTCAGTTGGCTTAAGTTGGACTGTGTTGTATAGCCTTGTTACTGGTCACACCTCGGGCATATTGCTCAGGTTCAACTCACAAGGGAAACATATACCAGTAACACCAGGTTTGAACCCAGAACCTGGAGGTTTGCAACACAGTGCTCAAACCAATGTGCCTTCATATATGTAGAGGGGTGCCCCCTGTGGTCTAGTGGTAGCGTGTTGGCCACATTCAAATCTCGGTGTGGCCATATCTGAAGGTTGTTTCATCTTTGACTTCATTACCTTTGGAGGTCACCCAGCCCATTTAGCCTATCTCGTGCACAAAAGTGGCCATAAAACACCAATCATCACCACCTTGATAAGCCGTTAAAAGAACAGGCAGCATTCCATTGATATGGCATTACATTTAGCTCTCCCCACTAAGGTATGAAGAATCATGATCATGAACACCTTGCACAAAATCACTTAGAAACCAAGGCAGCAATAGAAACTTGAATTCACACTTATTTTATTTTTTAAACAGCTTTGTCAACCTGAAAAACTATGTGACACCTGTTCAAAATGAACACAATAAAAATGATGAAATCTGGGATCACAGACATTGTAATTATTTCCCTTGAATGAAATATAGTTAAGAGTTAACTGCTGCAGAAAAAAATATCATACTTAACATTGGCCAGTTCTTCCTTAGATATCATGTGAAGTAACACTTCGACGGTGTTTTTAGCAAGCTGATATGATCCAAGGATATTTCTGAAAACAAAATGATGCAAAAAAGGAAACTTGCTTGGTTTTACTTCACAACAGTGCAATAGGATTGAATTGAAGCAGACATTTAATTTAAAGGGAATTTTGAAATAGCTTACCCATGTTTAAGGTCTTCAATTAAACCATCAACTTTGTTCCTCACAATTGGATCCTTTATCTGTATATCGATGGTTTCCATCTATATTAACAAATAAATATCACTTCTGCAACTTATTGTTTAGTAAAATATCTCTCTAAATTAAATTTCAATTTGTGTTAGTAATGATACTGTTATGCACCATCTTGAAAACCGGTGTGGTTTTAAGAATACCTGCCCATTTCGCAACCACATGGCAACAAATTGTCATGCTGTTATTTCTCTATTTTCTGTATTATTGGCCACTTATCTAGCAAAATTACATATTGTTGTGAAAATTAAGTTGAATATAAATGACAGAGACCTCTCTATATATAGATATTTGAACAAATAAATTCTGAAAACAGTAAATTATATGAAGTTGTTGAAACGGTCCACTTCCCGTTTCGAAATGGAATGGGCAGTTTCAAAATGGCAAGCTGACCATTTCGACAGCTTCAAATAAACTGGCCAATAATACAGAAGCTACATATATATAGAATTCATTACTTTCTGAAAATCGATAATTATTGGCCTAATTTGAACATTTTAAAATGTCTCGCTTCATGTTTCAAAATGGCCTTCTTCCCATTTCAAAACTGCCCTATCCTGTTTTGAAATGAGACATAATGTTATTTATTTGAGCCGGGATAACGAATTTATACATGACTGTCAGTTGTTGCATTTTAAGGACATTATATATACATATATAAATGCATACAAACACAAGAGAAAATAATAAATTCATATTTTACAAAATGGTACATGATCAAGTGGTTGCAAAATGGGCTTTTCATCTCATAACCAGAAGGCTGGCAATGCAGTTACAAAACAGGAAGGTCCAGTTTTAAAACAGGCAGGGTTGCGAAAGCAGTTGGTACATTACTACAGTCACCTGGTTTAATTTAATATAATAATGAATAATATGCAAAATATAATCTGGAGGTCATAATCCCTTAATGGACTATACATAAAATCAAAATATAGCTGGTAAATAGCCTAAATATAGCTTTTCAGTAAAACATTTATCAGCCAAAGGTTAAACGTTAAAGGTTCATTTATAAAATAATAATAATGGCCGAAATGGCAGTTTTTACGTGGATGGCAACCTCAAATGAGGGAGATGCAAATGATTGGTAATTTAATTACAGCTTCCCCATGGAGACTAAATATAAATAAACTTAGAATAAATGGCATATTTGGTGGAGAAAACCTTGCCAGTTAGTTGCCTGGTTGAATGAAAAACTCCTCCTACTATAGTGCCATGGCCGAGGCGCAAACATGCAACCTCCAGCCCAGAATGACCATAGCCATATGTGGATTTATGTACATTCATTAATTTATGGAAGCACATAATTTATAGATGTTCTGGCATTGGTACTACTAGTACTACTATGAACCAATGTCATGATATATATCCTAAAACACACTGTGGTAAATATATCTTATATCACAGATAAAACTACAATGTCGTATTCTGTAATTAAATTAGATCTATAACTATAAGTAAACCTATAACTCTATTATAGACTGTATACAGTATTCATTCAATCATTCATTGTATGTGTAATTTGACTTCGAAACATATGAGAACTGAGAACAGTTGGTCAATTAATGAGTAAGTTGCTACGGAGTGGCACTATCCAGATAAACAGGCAGTGGTGAAACTAATGGTAATGGCAATAAACCAAAAGTTATACCATATCATAAACTATACCTTCATATAGATGTAATTTATTGGTGTTCACGGAACACAGCCCTACTGACTAGCTGAACAGTGTTACAAGCGGTGATGAAATTGTTGTAACGGTTCTTATATCATTATAACCAAGATGACACATATTGTGAAATTCTAATCGATTATCTGCTATAAATCGAAATACATTTTGATTGACGCTTATTAATTGTCATATTATGCAGTTATAACAGTCACTTATATAGTCTTATTTTATAATTATCAACTTTTCGTGATCACATACTGCACACGGAGTACATGTTTTACCTACCGCAGTATTATTATACACCTACTACATGGTGCAGTGTGCGTGCTAACGGTAAACATGGTTGATATAATAAAAGTGAAGGGTCTGTATTCAATGTGTGTCAGACGACATGCTCCGCTTTTGACTACCATCGAAAGGTATTACCATGCGAAGCATCTGAGAACATCAAGAATGTTCCCGGGACTTGTATCCTCGCCACCAACGAGGCAACAAGTAGACAAGTCAAGCCGGTCACAGTTCCCGGAGACTCTATGCAAAAGCCAAAAGGTTAAATTGTCAAATAGTTTATGAAGTTAAATTGTTTTTTTAATTTTCCTTGTTATTTCTCTTTTAAATACCAACGGATCTCTTTGCCTGTTAGTATAATTTAGTGTAGATTCACTCGAACTCACTTGAAAATTTTCAGGCTCTTAGCTCTAGATTCTAGTAGGTAATCAGCATTATCAGGTCCAGATCGATTCGTTCTTTTACCTGACGTCCAGTGGATTCACCCGACATTTCCAGATCAATTGTCTGGTATAAATGGATTCAGGACTTTTGCCCCTTCAGTCTCCAGCCTCATCATTAATTGCTCATCTGGTCTTTTGCCCCTTCGTCTTGTCCACATAACTTAAAAAAGTTTGATTTCTACAATTGAAATTTTGATCAATGTACAATAAACTTGTTTTGTAGTATTTTAATTTGCTATGGTTCTTTAAACATTTTAAAGTTAAATAAATAGGTATATAATTATTTATTCATCTATTCCATATATTTATTGTGCATCCCCTGTGCAAATGCATTTGTAGGATTTGCACATGATTATATAAAATTAAAAGTAATAATGATATTACATTAATTGGTAAATGTCTTAGAAGATAATTTTAAGGCAATATATAGATGCAATATAACTGATGTTTCATTATACATATCTACCTAATCAACAACCAATGTGCAGGCCCAGGGGTGTTATAAAGTTTTAAATATATCAGTACAAAGTTTATAGGGAAGCCTCATTCCAGCATGCTGTTCAATATAATGCATTGGAACTTTAGTAGTTGAGTTTTTACGGAATATAATTTTTAAGAATACTCACTCAGTCACTGTATCATTATCAGACACTTGTTGGAAAAATATTTCTCCTTTACTATTGTTCTTAATTTAGGTACTGTTTAGGTTATAGCTTCCTAGTTTAACTAACGAATATCATATCTCGGTGGTCATACAGTTTAAGGCTCAGCATTGGTCCAGTCTGCTCTATAATGTATTTGTGGGCCCCTACATGGTCTAACAGTAGCATGTTGGACCACAATTCACTATCACTGTGTTCTAATCTTGGAATGGGCATATATGAAGGGTGTTTCATCTTCACTTCACTATCTTTCAAGGTTGCTTGGACAATTTAGCCTACCAAATGCACAAAAGTGGCTGTAAAACATCAATCATCATCATCATCTATAATATATTTAGAGTTAGCATGTTCACAACCTATTCTGGGAGTCTGTTCCAATCTTTTATATATTTTAAACTGTACAGTAGTGTTGCCTGAATGCTGTCCTGTGCCTAGGTTTTGTAACTTTAAACTATGACCTCTCACCAGGGTTGTCCAGGAAATATCAAGGTGGTAATTACCAGGTGGTAGGAAGTACTGCACTGTCCAATACTCCCAAAGTGGGAAATACCCTTTTTGCACATTATTAATGTAATATTTTTCAGTTTTGCTCTTCCATTCATTGTTATAATAAGAAACTTCATGTGTATCAGTATATATATATATATTTATTGAACATATTCACAAAATTTTAATCATCAGTCAGTGAGTCACACGAAACAAATTACCAATCTTTGTCTTCCTTTCCACGAAGGCACCTATTACACACAACCAACTTGGAGGCTTTATCCAGTCCAAGACGATTTCTCAACTTTGTCTGTATTAGTCTGAAGTTTGAGAAGATTTGCTCCATGGATGCTGCACTAGCAGGTAGAGAAAGTGATGACAACTCATGCAACACTGACTCAGATAATAGAATACACTTCCACCACACTATAGATTTTGTCTTTGCACATGTAGCATCATGTCCTAGTGCTTTAGGCAGAGTAATATCATCTTTCTGGAGACAACACATTCCACCCCTTCACTAACCACTTCATATGCCAGTATGTGATTTAAATGGTGAATCTATTGTTTGGGGATTAGAGATCATTCCCCACCCAGTGTCACTTTCAGTTGGGAGCTCGATTAGCAATTTGGGAGATCATTGGCTTGTTTAACAGATTATGACAATATTATAGTGTTTTTTTCATGACTGTATTGAATTTCCAGGTAATTCCCAGTATTTCCCACGATCCTGGGAAATACTCTTATTTCCCAGGTTAATTGACAACCCTACCTCTTGTGATCCTCACTCCAAATAGTTTGAATAATGAGCTTTCATTTAGAACACTGCTACAGACCTCCAGGTTATTACTGGAATTGACTCAGGGTGACCTGTGTTGGTGGGATATTTCCTGTGGAATTGAAACTCCTGGCAACATGTCCCAGGTGTGACCAGAGCCAAGACTAATCAATGTACTTAATTAATGAGGTTATGAACTGGCATGGTTTGGTTATGAAATGATATGGTAAAGACTGATTTAGTTATGGTATGTGATAATGTTTAGAAACTATTGGTTACAGTAACAGAAATTAAAAAAATTTGGTAACAAAATATTTCATAAATAAAAATAACTCATTTCTTGGAGAAAGTAACTAATTTCTTAGATAACCCAAAAAAAAATTCAAAATAATTTAACCAGAAATTACACATTGTATCTTTTCCCCCTAATTATCATTTATGTATTTACAGTTATTTTTATTAATGTTTTTGGTTGTTTTAGTGAGTAGGAAAATGATATTAGGGAGCATTGTATTGTATCAATATGTTTGTGTTTATTATTCGTAGTATTAAACATAATTAATAGCATACAGATGATATTTTAATTATATATGAACCTGGATGATTAAAAAATCATGAATCAGGTCCTAATACTAATACTGGATAATACTAATTATAATGATTTGTTTCCTAACTGCGAATTGACTTATTTTTTACCCAATGGTCCTTTTCATAGAGATTGGCAATCCTCAGTAAATAGGCTGACCAATCAGGAGCTGGCTACCTTTTTTGAGTCTTTTCGTAATAACCATCAATGGGAGCCGTGATTTAAAATCAACTTTGGTTGCCATACTGGAATACTATTCGATAAAATCAAATACTATTATCTGTTTTTGACAGTTTAAAAGCAGATTAGTTAGTTGTGACTGAAAACATAACCAAGAGTGAACTGCATTGTGAGAGAATAATGACTCCCTTTTCAGGGCCGGATTAATGTAAAGTATTATAATATATTTTTAATAACCTTCTCTACTTTCATCACTGGAAAAATACTTTAGTTATATCCCGAGCCGGTGTTTTCTGACCTAGCTGAAAATAGTTCAGTTGGATTCTTGTCAACAGGGTCAATTGCTAGCCAGCCTCTGATTGGCCAGTACTTCAGGAATCTCTGGAATGAAAAGGACCATTATCCCTTTGGTATGGAGCCAAGGTTAATCATAACTTAAGAATGTAGTCATCTTGGTCTGGTAATAGTTATAATGTTGTTGGTTCAGGTATGTTCCATATATGGCAACACCAATGGCATAAGATGACTTTTTTGTTCAATATCTAACATTGTTATTCTGGTATCACATAATGTATGATAAGGTCTATTTCATTTGTGTACCAATTTTGTCTGATGAATGGAGCAAATATTAACTACTATGTTTACAGTTGTGGGAAGTTTAACCTAACTTGCTCAGGGATTCCAGTTTAGTTGTTATGTGCTTTTTCCAGAGTTGGACCAGCATAATATGTTTATATGAAAATATGTACAAAAATTAAGTTTACCTTGAAGTTACGTGTTTTTATTTATTCATTATAATTTAAATACCGACATGCATGAAAGAACCTATTTCCAAGGACATTCATCAATCCAAGGGCATATTTTAATCAGTTTGGGTTCATTTCCTGTTGAACTGAAGACTGAATAAAAGTTCATAAAAAAACAGCTCGAATCATGAAGGATATTTAGTAAGTATACAAAACATTTATCTAATTTATTTTCCCCATATTTCAGTTGATGCTACAGATGGGATTGATTCAAGGTGCTGCAGCAGGAACATTTTATACACTTCCTCTTCTTACACGTTCCCTGGAAAAGTTAAAGAGAGTAATTGACCGAACGATGCAGAACATTGGTGCCCAGAAAGTGACGACACCTTGTCTTGCTCCAGCATCTATATGGAAAGCTAGTGGTAAATGCATTTGCTTGTTATATGTGCATGATCATTATTGCTAATACAGCTGGTTGATAGTTTGGATTTTAAATTGGGCTCCTTTTGTTCCAGATCGTTGGGATGTCATGGGCTCTGAATTGTTAAAGTTAAAAGATCGCCAAGAAAAAGATCTCTGTCTGGCACCTGTAAGCAGCACTATGATTACTATCACACATGTAAAAGAAACATGAAATTCCTGTATTAATAATCTGGTATTATGATCTCTAGTAATCTGATTAAGGGTTGGAAAATTCAGTTTGCATTTATGTGAGTGATGTGTTATAATTAGATTAACATATTTCATGCTAAATGATTCTAACCGTATTCATGTTAGTAACTAATAACATTCTTCCAACAGACTCATGAAGAAGCCATAACCTGAATAGTTGGCAGAGATGTAGCCATTTCTCACAATAAACTGCCCATAAAGTATTACCAGGTCAGTTATAAATGCTTCCACTCATTACAACGTATGGCTCTTCTATATATTTTATATTAGTTATTTTAATGCTGGAGCTTTCATTAAAAATAAGTATGCCTGTATGTGTGTGTTTAAAAAATATTTATTATGTACAGCTATAATAATTATTATAATAATTGTCTGAATGGCTGATTACATCAATGAAGAAAATATATGAATTAACTCAAAAACAAATCATGCCCAGTTGTATTGTTACTGCCAGTGCTTGAACCTTGATTTTTCACACACCATGACCATGATCAAACAGACCAATGCCTTAATTGAATCTGTTACAGACGTTTTTGCCAGAATACTAATTTAACATCTTAGTGGAAAGACATTTCAGTATGAAATGTGTATCTGATAAAACTTCAAATTAAATTTTATGTGACTGAAACTTTCAGTCTACTTTTTTCTTTCACTTGTTGACTACACGTTGAGGCCAGCAATGACTATGAATGATACTATTATCTGTAGATCATTTCATGTGTCATACAGCTTCTTCTGGAGCAGCCTGGTGCTGCACCTGCCTGGTGAGTCATCATAGAGCGAGCACTGATCACTACTGTCCAATATCTCTGACTTCAGCCCTCAATATTTCTTTTAGGGTTAACTCATTCTTAGTCTACCTATTGATCAGTCCAGCTTGGGTGTCCCTAACAGAAGACCAAGCTCCTTCTGACATATCTCTCTGGGTCACTATCATGTATAACCCCCCTTACCATAATGAATGGACTATGAGGGGGGGGGGGGAAATAACAGACCATTTGTAAAGCAAAAGTATATAACTCTAGTCATTGACTTTATTAATTTTGAGAGTTGTTATTGTTACATTAAACATTGGTTTGATGCAAGCTATTGTAATCTTTAGGTTTGTTATTTTTAAATCAAAATATTTCAGATTGGCAGAAAATTCCGTGATGAAATGAGACCAAAGAATGGTTTGCTCAGGGGAAGAGAATTTGAAATGAAAGGTAATTAATGCATGGTGATGTAATTAATTTTAGGTTTAGTTTAGAATTTAGTATTATTTGATAAATAAAACCATGGCATATGGAGTTAGAAGTGTGTTTTTTTTGTTGTATTTGTCAACTTACAGATCTGTATACATTTGATGCCAGTTTAAAAGAAGCAGAGGTCTCATACAATGAAGTCTGTGAGGCTTACTTACAGATGTTCAAAGAACTTCATCTCGACATAGTCAAAGGTAATAAATGGAATTTGAAAGTGTATAAGGATTCCATTCCTTGTTAAAAAGATAAATATTTTAAAGCCTTTATGCTCTCTATCTCTGTGTGTGTGTTTCTATGTGTGTCCTTTATTCTGTGTTTACAACATCATTACATATATGATGATTGGAGTTTGCATATCAGTACACCATATTTTACTGACGAGCTTACTGGTAATTTTATTTTGTGTCATCCCTCAGTTGAAGCAGATTCAGGTGCAATGGGTGGAAGTAAATCTCATGAATATCAGCTTATATCTGAAATAGGAGAAGATACAATACTCAGATGCACAAAGTAGGGTTATACTTACATCTTGTCTAAACTTTAGAAACACGTTTTGTGTTGCTAATGTCAGAATTCTTACAATTCCCACATCAAACTTTTCAATGTGTATTTGAATTTCTTTCAGGTGTGGCACTTCTATAAGCCAAGAACTAGCAGGTTTGTCAATGTATTTATTATACTGCTGTTCAATTATTTAAACTGATAGCTTAAAACATTTGTTTCTTAATAAAGTAAAATATCTATTTAGTGCAAGCAGAAACACAGAATTAGAAATTACTTGTATCAAAATAGTTTCCATGTAAACATACATGTATGTTATTGGACGGTTTTAATTTTTTTGTTTTTCAAATCATTTATTTTTATGGGACATTAAAAATGTAATTGTAGTGCTTATAAAAATAGAACTCATTTGAATTACTTGAATTTCTATCATAATGGATACCTTACATAATAATACATACATCAGAGATGGGTCTGAGAGAATTGGTTCAAATCATTTCGATATCCTTGTACTGTGTGGTTTCAGATTCACATCCTGAGTCTAAGAAATGCCTACAAGAAAACTGCCCTGGAAATTGGACTGAAACGACAGGAATTGAGGTGTTGTTTGATGTGTATTCTCAATTTCTACCCAATATATTTTATTCATATACTGAGCTGATATATTCAATGTAATTTTGTTTCTCACATTTCAGATTGCTCATACCTTCTTGCTTGGGACCAAATATTCCAAAATATTCAAGGCACAAGCACTTTTAGCTAACAATAAAGTGGTGTAAGTTTGTTAATGTCACTGTTGAAATATTTCAGAGCTGGTTCAGTAAACTATTATTTACTTTCTGCCAAGCTTAAAGCCTTGCAGTTAATACTATGCTAATGTGGAGACCAAGCCCTATAATACCTGTATTATTATCTATATAGTGATATCTCAAATTGTATGTTACCACTTGTCATAGAGACATGCAGATGGGTTGTTACGGTATTGGCGTATCCAGACTGTTAGCGTCTGCTATTGAAGTGCTATCTACTGAAGAATATATTCGATGGCCTCAGCTCTTGGCTCCTCACCAAGTCTGTATCATATCACAACAGGTAATATGTTTGTACTGATCGTGTCAGCTGGGATATAATAAATTTTAGTTATGCTCAGTGGATCTTTCTTCACCCAAGAATTTTATTTAGCAACACTTTTTAATTTCAGTAAAACACCATGAGACCAATGATTAGCAGCCATAATGGAAAGCTGGTCTTAATAAAAAAGCTGGTCTTAATAAAAAAGGTAATCATCTTATGGAATATTTGCATATATTCCATAAAATTATGAACTTTTGTATCAAGACCAGCTCTCCATTATGGCCGCTAATTATTGGTCTCAATGAACAAACCCAGTTGATTTAAATCAGTATTTTATTATTTGTAGATAATAATAATAATAATAATATTAATAATGTACATTTTAGAAGGTAGTGTATAGATTTGTGTGTTACCTCTTATAAGAAGAAAAATGGGAATTGAGTTTATTCAAATTAATCAGTTCTGTCACCAATAGCTTTTAAAGCAAATCTACATGGAAATATTTACACTCTAGTATTAGGATGTTGCTTGTTGTTTGCTGCTGTCCAGAGCTAGTAAGATGTTAAAAATTACCACTTTTTAGACACCTTGTACAACATCATTAGTATTGTTATTTGTTGAAGCATCTTTTGAATCTGGAATATGACTGTAGGCCAGGTGTCTTATTGTAAATGTGATTTTTATTCTATGTTGAGCCATTTGCTTTCCTTAAAAGCCAACTCGATTACTAGCATCAAGCCTTTCATATTTGTCACAACCACACACAAACACACCATGAGAGTTAGAGAGAGAAGAATTTATTGGTATTATGCTAGATAATAATCTTTCACAAAAACAAAAAGTTTCATTATATTATTAAGTTATCAAGTTACAACACATTTTCAACAAACTTATATTTTGAGCCGATATTTTGGTTTTTTTACTGCCACATTTAATTTATTGTATCAAAGTGTGGAGAATTGCATTTGAAACATACACCGATTAAATAATACAGCTTTAAAACTAAATTGTTTAAATTAGAATGTATTTAGTATTTGCATAAATATAACATACTCTACATATACAAGTTACTGATATATATAATCTGCCTTTTTTTCCCTATATGGATCAATAAGTCTAATTAGGTTTCACAAAATTGCTGTCAGTTTGAGGGAGTGAGCGAGGAGGATGTAATGTTATTTTGTATCTGGTTATTATTGTTTGATTGTATGTGATTGTATATAAACTCCTTTTCCAGACTGGTCATTTCTTTGAGGAGAGTCTTTCCATAGCTGAATCACTGCAGGAGGAACTGTTGTCCAAATCACATCTTCACAATGAAGTGATATTGGATGACAGACACAAGCTTAGCATAGGAAAGAGGCTGATTATTTGTGAACAATTTGGCTTTCCATACCTCATAATTGTTGGTAAAAAGGTGAAACACTGTTTTAAATATTTTTTTGACGAATTTATAGAATACCATTAGATCTAGCTTATTTTTAATATATAAACCAGTTTGTTTATGGATAAAATGTATTTGTGGTATATAAGCTTAGAACATATTTTAATTATGTTTTGAACGTAAAGCCCCTTAGTGCAATATTAGTTGAATTAGGTGGTCTATAAAGTATTATTACTATATCTTGAATTTAAAAATATGTATAATTTCAACAACAGAATTCCCTTGCTTAGTGAAATAGGCTGTTCACAAGTGGATAAATGTAACTGTTTTAACTAAAATAGCTTTAGCTATATCATGTATTCGCAAATAGAAAGTTTGAATGAAAAGTTATTAATGTAAGCAAAGATACGTTGTTGGTTTCAAGAAAACAAAAAAATATTATTTCAGGTGCAAGAAGCAACCCCGCTGTTTGAGTTTGTTGATGTATACAAAGGAGAGAAACAGTTTCTAAGCAGAGAGCAAATAGTGAGCAGATTGTCGCAGATTGATACTGTGGTTGTATGATGCTCATTCTACTTATATCAGTTGTGATCTACAAATGACAATAAAACAGTGTGCATGCTGTAACTATTACAGTGATGGACAGGGTAATGAATAGTAGTGTCACAAAAACTGACAAAAACATGAACGTGATCAACTAAAACAGTAGAAACTGATGATGTTGAACTTTCTAATTCCATTATTTTACCAAAATATAATAATTATGCTCTAAGTGAGGTAGCAGGATTGGTGTGTATATTTTGCTTGTGCCTTTATAATGCCATAAACGTGTTGCTGAATAGACCTTTGCCAGCATTAGGGGTTCCGAATATACATAAATTACATAATGGTAATTTGCAGTGGACATAATTTTAATTGTATTATTTTTAATGCATTTCATTTTACCATATACAAATAAGGCTCGATGTACAGCAAAATCATGTTGAGAACTGAACTGAGACAACCCAAGATGTGCATGTTTATGAATAGATTACACAAAAATATTTATGTGGGACCTGGTTCTCGACAAAGACAATCATGTTTAAAGAATATTTACCTACAAAGAAATATACTAGAATATTTAGAAAATATTTTGGTAATTCACAGATCTGCCAAATTCCTTTTATGTTCTTACTAGATTAGAAACTATAACATGTGAACAGGGATGTCCTGTAAGGAAGTAAAACTACTAAGATTTCAACTAACTACTTTTTCTTGTAACGAAGTAGTTTTATTTATGGTAACACTACTTTTTACTTTGTTACTTATATTTACTTCACAATATTTTTGTTACTTATTTAGTCATAACATGGCCTATGATTTAAGAGACAATTGATACAGTTCCTGCAAATTATCATTACAGGTTGTAATTTACAAGTTATCACCAACTTGTGTATCTTTGATGAATTTAAGGCAAACAAATATATTTTAATACAGTGTTGTATTGAAATGAGTTTTGTAAGAATGCTAACATTTGGTATACATGTCTTTGCTGATATTCAAGACATGTAATAATTTTGCCAACCTATCTTTGAAAGCTCACTTTGTTATGTAATGTTTCAGCTGAACCCAACTGTTTTCAAAGATTTATAATTTTTAATTGCATTGGTGACACCAACTTTGAGAATTAGATTTTGCTGAAGTTGAACAGGGGCTTTGTTCAGTGAACTGAAGGTGGGAGCACATCTGCACGTCTGAGAATGCAGTGAATTTTGTGCACTCTTGTGCAATGTGTATTTGATTCTCATATTTTGTGTTGCAATAGAATTCTACTTTTACTTTAATTACTTTTAGAAAGTAGATTACTTTTTACTCAAGTATATTTTTGCAAATTAGTTTTGAAGGGGCATATTTTACTTCTACTCAAGTACAAAATAAAAGTGGTTCAGTCACCCTTCCATGTGAATGCTAACACAATTCACTAAAACCATTATAATGTAAGCATAATGCCACTCATACTCGAACCTGGATGAAACTGTTCTGGGCTGGGAAAGGAACATCAGCCGGGTGAAAATAAATAATGTTCCAAACAATTGCATACTGTTACATGGAGATTTTTGTTGTTGAAAAATGCGGAAAACTATAGTCCCCACTAGAGCTAATTAAACGTCATTGTCACTATTGTTTTAATAAATTGTTACTGAAACTGTTAATATATATGTAAGTTCATTGGTTGTGTCTTCTGTTCATTATTTATTTTTTTGGTCTGTTCAAAGGATCATTGGACAGATATTTGTTTGACTTTTTGTACATCCTTTTTATGATGTGATAATCCAGTGGTTAGAGCACTGTGCTGCAAACTGCCAGGTTGTGTGTTCAGATCCAACCCATAGCTGTCTTTGTGGGTTGTTTCTCTGGAGCAGTCTCCTTCAGCCATATATCCGAGTTATGACTAGCACCGACGCTAAACAAAGCACTCGTGTCTATTTTTTATAATATTACTTTTGAATGATTGAAACTGAATCAATGTTTACATCCAAACAAGACATGAAAGAAACTTTTGATATCAACACTGAAATTTAATTATGAAGGATAATATGATTTGGTCCACCTTTGATAATGATATCTGACAATAATTTGTTACAAACCTTTTGCAATTAACACAATAAAAAAGTACTGAAAATACTAGTAGAGTAGATGTTTTCTTTTGGGCAGTATGTTGGCCACCACGTCTTTAATCATAATGTCTAAGAGATTAAGTTTCATGAGATGAGCCACTTTGTAACAAAGTTGCTTGTAAAACAGAAATTAAATCAGATTGTGTCCATCAAAACCGTTAATGTTATTTCAAGTAATCAAGTTGCCAACAGTAATAATCAGAGATGTCTTCAAATTAGTAACTCAATAGACCGATACAATTATCCCTGTCGCAACCATGCGACTGAATTATAATTCAATGAGTGATTCCTATTACTGTAACACTGATAATTATGCATGATATAATTAAGTGTAGTGAACTTTTTATTTTCTGAATCAGCCGTTCATGCAATGTTTACTGCATGTAAATGTCAAGGTTAATACTCCAATGTAATAAAACATATACAATATACAGGTGATACATATACGATTAATTGCTTCCCTGGTAAAAGTACAAATAATATTTCCAAAACTTTGAAACCATTTAAATTTCAATTGTTTAAAATGACGCTTGCAAATTGCTCTTTATATCCACATTAAATATTAAAAAATCTTCATTGACAGGTGGCTCAGCAGATTTAAAGAGCGAAATAACATCACTTTCTGCCCAATCGACAGCGTAGCAGAGAGCCATGTGGATGTGTGATGTTTCATCACTCTTCCTCAATTTCTGGAAAACTACTGGCCTCAATTAATACATCTAAAACGCAGACGGATCTGGTGTTTTCTACAAGCTTCTTAATTCCTGCTAAATCCCTCATCGATCTACTCAAAAGTGAACAGTGTATTTGTTGTCTAAATATCGATTCGCTATTCTCCCCTGTATAATTTTTACTGGATCCGACACAGCCCCCCCCTTCCTCTTCGTTATCCACAAAGCACTAAACTCAAGGTGTTTCAATTGTATCGAGACCAAACCTACAAAGTATACTGCCAATAAAAGGCGTGAATGACTAGTGATTTCTTCACAAACTGGACCGCCGCTGCCCTCTCGAGAAATGCAAAATTGCTCTGCCACTATAGACAGCACCCATTCTCATCCCCGTGTCGACCTCACCAGCGTCAAACCCTTCTTCCTGTCTCCCAATACTACATCTCCCATCCAAATAATAGACCAGGACTTCATCAAAAACCACTTCAGATGTCTACTCGTTGACTCCCATGGAGAGCAACAATTACCTCACCCAACCCCATTCAATATCCGTGAAGCTCTACACATGAGTCTGGGAGGGACGCCTCCGTGGTCTAACGGTAGCGTGGTTGATCACAGATCACTACCACCCGTGTTCGAACCTCGGCATGGGCATATCTGAAGGGTGTTTCATCTTTGACTTCGCTACAATTTCTTTGGAGGTCGCTAGGCCCATTTAGCCTACCAAGTGCAAACAAGTGGCCGTAAAACACCAATCATCATCTACACATGAGTCTGGTCATCCATCTCTGACAGAATCATCACCAACTTCTTCAAACAAGCCAGATATATGACTTTAGACCCCTTTCATGGCGCTGCTGAAACTGTTGCTGTCGTTGATGACGACGATGACATAGAAGTAATAATTAAATGATAACGTATTATTACGTAATTGAGAATCAGATTATATATACTAATCAGTAGTGAATGCAGCTAGGTGGGGGAAGACGAATGCACAACTCTGGTTGGTAAGCTCAATAAATACATTATATGAAACATATGCATGCACAACTTGGCAAGTTGTTCAATTACGTAAGTACAACGTTATAAAAACTTAATTATATTTTTATGGCTTGTTTATGCTATAGATATCTACGGTTTTCTAGCATTGTTCATCAGAATCTCTCATCCATTTAGTCAATACATGGGTCATACTTTGTGTAGAAACATCAAAGACTGTTTATAACAAGACGTGTTACTTGACGTTTTAACATGGCGGGCCATTTTGAATCTCATGAGCGTATGGAATATTAAAAATGTTTGTTTTTGTGGTGAACATTGACAGTTGTTATGTTTGCAGTTTTTAGATCTTGAATTTTCAAGTGATCTGGCTTCCTCATCAAATCTGCACGTCAGCAATTAATAACTCATATTTTCCTGCTGTCAATAGAAAAAATAATAAAACGAATGTTTCTATCACTATTTGGGGGTATTTAAACATTAATTTCATAGCATTTAAATTATAACCAGTAGTTTATATAAATCTATAAGAACCACTTGCTTACGTTTAAAATAAATATGGACACAGGTGACAATGTAAATACTCGGCTACTTACTGTAATTAGGGAAACAATATATGGTTATAGTAATGTAATTTTACAAGTCCAATTGCATTATTAATAATCTTAAAAAAAAACATAACATCTTCATTTGGGTCTAGTGCATGTAACTGTAAGCTTATGTCTATCTTACATACTCATTTTGTGATTAATAGGTTGATATTGTTCAATAAAATTTAATAAGATTTTGTCTGAAACAAATATAGATCTAGATAGATCTTTGGTCATGTCAAGTGTGGACGTGTCTACTTCAAATTGTTATGCTTATTTAAAAAAATATCCTTTATTTTAAAAAGTCTGATCATGTCTCATTTACACTACCTTTTTTGGAAAACGAAAAGAAATGTCTTTCTTTGTGTACAGCTTTACTGTTACTGCAGCCGAAAGCGGCGCAGAATGAACCAGTGTCATTGGACGATTGGCCGCCAATTTCCATTGGTCAAGTGGCCGCCCCTTGAAGTCAGTCCGTTTTTGTTGTTGTTAATTACAATGCATAAAAGTTCTCTGACAGCTAATGTGGTTATGCATTCTGATTTTCACGTAGAGGAATTATTCTCAGTGGAATGTTGAAAAGGAAATCGAGAATTGATCAATATATGATGTTGAAACAGAAAGGAAATGTAGAAATGAAAGTTGCATCAATTTTTAAAAATTAATTCCGAAACAAATTAGGATTTATTCGTCACATTAAAGAATATCATTATATAAAAATTATGATTCAATCATCCTGATATAATATTTAAACAGGGCCATTAACTTTATCATCTCCTAAGAACTTCCTTTGCTGAGATGTTGCCATCATTCAGCTGTTTCCAGGACTATACGATATTTCTTGCGCTAGTAGTGAAATGAAAGACCGCACGATTACACAGTTGTAGGTTCACATTTTGAGATTCGGTGTGCAGCAGATGAATCAACTTATAGATACTCATTGATGACTGGTTGGTAGCCATATTGTTAAATTGGTTGTGCGCACTGCTATGTTGAAAATACTCCAGGCAGCAATAGGGAAAAAACACGATTTTCCATCCACCGCATGGCTCTTGTAATAGGCAAGGAGGCGACTGATGGTGGGTGGAGACACGTATGAATTGTATTAATTTGTTTAATTGGCGGCCACTTGACCGTCGAAATCGGAGGCCAGTTGTTCGTGGTGACCAGTCGTGCTGTCACCTCCGTAACAAGCCAACTCCAGACGCTAGGATCGCTGCGCTCCTTGAATTCAAAATGGCGCTAGGTTCCTAGGTCTTTATAGTTAAACTTAAATTCACTCGATGATTTCTAGCCCATCTTAATCTTGTGATGTCAAACGTACTGAAGGGAGTGAAGCCCATTAGTACCACACAACCTCAAGAAGGAATGTTGAATATTGAAGAAAACATTTTGAATATTCATGAAAAGATGCTTGCAAAATCAGTTATGAATCAATATATGTAGTCTATTGAATTTGATCTAATTTAAAAAGTGACATCGTTTTCTTTTAATTAATTTAAAATGTATGGGCCCAAAACTGTCGTTTTGAAGCAAAATGGCAGATTTTATGGACGCTTGCTTGTAGTTCGGGGAGTATCCCCAGGCTGTCGCTTGTTTGGCACAGCCTATATGGACGCTGAATTGTCTACTAGCTATAAGTAACAACCTGATCAGTGTTGGTGCACTAAATAAATTGGAAGAAACTAAATATCTCGTTTATAGCTTATTATGAATATATATATTATACAACTAGCTGACTGAGTATATACACGGTTTACTGAACTCCTGAAATAATGGATAGTTTGTGATCATTTGACAATTACATCAAACGTATCTCATATCATTGGATTGGGGATGACGCATAGATACCATCGCTGTGATTAGTTTTGTTATTTTGCGTGGATTGTGGGAGATATTTGATGAATTTAGATTAATTCTATTCTACCTTGAACAACATTTCGTTGACTCAGTTATAATATGGCCCAACAAGGCAATACCACAGACGCCGCAAAGCAGAGACCATTTGAGCTCTATGCTGTGGCAATTGGAAGGAAAACTGGTATTTTCACGAACTGAAATAATTGTAAACAACAAGTTAATGGAATGTCAGGTAATTGTTACCAAAGATTCCATAATTTAGATGACTGTGTATTCGTTTTAGATCAAAATGGTGCAACGCCAAAAACCGACTCAGAAATCGCAGTGTATGATGTCGGAAATCGATCGTTCCCACTGTCAGCTTATAGGAACATGCTACATCGCGATGCTGATGTAATATTCAACTGAATCACGCTCAAGACAATAACCGTTTTAACTGTGATACCATGCCAAATATTATATCGGCGCTGGGACGGAATGTATCCATGACGATCAGGAAACAAACAGCTCGTCACGAGATCTCTTCGAGAAGTTATCGGCATCAGCTGACCAGGATTCATTTCCGACAGCATTCATGGACAGCTTAAGGCAAGTGTACGAGTATGATAAACGGAAATCGCTGACATGTCGTATGGCATCGGCAACAATAGTGAACGTATAGACATGTTAATTGCACTGAGACTATCGTTATATGACAAGTTAGTGTCACTACTCCCTACCGTGATCCCTACAGTTAGTTCGGGCGTAGGACTCGTGGCCGAACGGTCGCGGGTTCGAGGCTCCGTGAGCTGCAATGCCTTCATGTGGCGACTGGTTCACTCATCCATAAAAAATGAGTACCTGACAGGACGCGATGGCTATGTGTTTGAGTAACGCTTTCATGGCAGCATGCGTTGTATACTCCTCTGAGAGTTGAGGTGTGTGCTGGGTGGAAACAGGTCTGAGTCAGAGATAATAATATTGTAAATATTATTGTAAGGCGCCTTAGAACAGCTTCTAACTGAATAGGGCGCTATATAAATATCAAATATTATTATTATATCAAGCACCTCAAATGTATAACCGCCGAAAAGTACAATTCCTCGCTGAAAATATTTATATCCTGGGATATGCAGTTGTTAATAAACTAGCAGATAACAGACTCTCCAAGGTTCTGAAAGAGATGTCGCAAACGGAGGAAATAAATGAAAACGCTCGTGGTGATGATACCATTAGACATCTGCTTGATCCCGCTGATGATATCACGGAGACATGTATTGTGTTACGTCAATCTGTAGCCACCCTGATTGGTGTAGTTCGGACTCTTACTGGTGAAGTACAATCTCTTAGGGACAAGTTGTCAGAGTTAGAGTGGCAAATGCGCTCTAGCAGTGATCGGGGATTAATATCAAGTGACACCAGATCACATATTACCAAAGTAAACTCTAGATTAACGGAATAGACAGGTTTACAGCCTGTGGCTTCTACACTACCCGGATCCAGAAACGTATATCCATCTAGGCAAGCAGCATTGAATGACAGAACTCAGCTGGGCGATACTCATCACTCAGAATACAGAGTGCAACCAGAAAATCGACCTAACCAGAACGGTACTAAAATTAATCTGGATAGCCAAGATATATCAACAAATCTGATTGTCTCTGGTGTGGCAGATGAAGACTCTGGATTTGACAATCAGATCGTAACTAATGGTAGAGACTTCCGTCTTCCAAGCCATCAAAGGAACCAAATACGTAGGCTAGTGGTGTTAGAACCAACAAGAGGACACCCGTTGTAGGTTCTCCTGAGAGTTTTCATCGTATCGAGGCTGCCGATGATAACACGGGCCGACTACGTTTAGTGTACATCGGGAAACTTACAGAGACTACGTCAACACAGGATGTACGTGACCATCTACGGTATATTGGAATAACCCACGTAGCTGATGTAAAACAGTTAGCATGCGAAGCTGAAGGAGAGTCATTATCTGTATCACTGTATCACTGTCCCCAAAAGACCCGAATTAGGGAATACAAGATTCACCCCTTGCGCGCGGCAAACCACCAAGGAACAACCATCGCCAACCACTGTACCATTGCCAGTCATCCAGGAACAACCAACAATATCGGGATAGCCGACAACCTACGAGAAACAACTATCAGGATCATCGCTCTACGAAATATGGTGTGAGACGTGGCACCCGAGAAAGGCAGAATCCTGTGAATACGTACTGCTACAACAGTTATTAGTGTTAGTAGTGCAAAGACTGGTTAACGAAATGAACTTTATTTAATCATTACATTCATAGATAAGGCGTATAACATATGTTATTATAACTGTAAAGGTCTTAAATCTTCCAATGAGCTCGTGTGCAGCCTACTGCGCTCAAATGGTTGCGATTTGATGTTTTTATCTGAACACTGGCTTACGCCACATAAAGTGTCTGTTTTTAGTAATCGTTTTAACGGTAATAATATGCGGATGAATATGAAGTATAGTATTGATCCAGATAGTGTACTTATAGTGCGACCTCATGGAGGTATAGGTTTTATTGGAAACATAGTAGAATTGTATATAAACCTGTGTCGGCAGACAATGATAGAATATGTGGTGTGCAGTTGATATCAAATGGCAAAATAATTTTGACAGTGTTTGGTGTATACGTACCATATTATAAAGGCACCTCTGAACAGATTCAACACTATAGTGAAACCCTTGATACGATGCAACCCTCTCCAGTATTAATCGTGGGGACATGTACACTGTTTTACCACGACAACGTGATTTAGCCAGAAGGTGGCATAGCTCCTATCCTTTCAATACAAACAGTTACATGTTATATGAGTTTTTATTAACAATGATCTTATCGTTGCCGACTTTTCATTTGAACAGACCGTAAATTACACATATTTCAACGCTAGGTGCAACTCTTACATTGACCACGCATTTGTGTCAAGATTTTATGATAAGTGTGTTCGTAAATGTCAAATAATGTCAGTATCACCAATAATGTTAGTGATCATCATTCTATTTATACATCTATTGTGTTAGCAATTCAGTCAAATAATAATTCTAGTGATGAGTCTAAGGCTATAGCTATGATATACCAATTTATCCCCGAATTGATTGGTGTAATAACGAATTATGTACACTATATCATGATTATGTAGCAAGATTATCGTCACAGTTATCATCTGTCAATCCTGATAGAATAACTACTCCACATGATGCTGAGCTTACAATTAACTATATATGCTGCCAGCAACTAAGCACCACAATACACAAGGTATGTAATGATGTTAATACAGCCAAGAAATCTCACTACAAAGGTCGATTCAAGTCCAATAGTTGGTGGAATACGGACTGTCAAGTCACAAGAGACAGGCACCGCTTCTGGCATCATATCTGGAGGCCATGTGACCGGCCACGTGACCGTCATTTATGGGACTGCTAGAAGGCCACAAAGAAGGCGTACAGAGCCGCCTGTCGTCTGGCCAGTAATACAAGTGTCCAGCGAGTTACACAACACTTTACTCGTATGTACAGATCGAAAAACGTAAAAAAAATTGGAACCTCGTCAAGGGCGTAAAGCGAGGTAACTCTACTACAGAAGACATTAATATAAAACCTCTCAATGAACACTTTACTAATAAGTTCTCTGATGATGGCAACCAATGCGACAGTGATGGTTGTACCGAGGCTGTCCGAGCAGTGGACGACAAGTAGGCATCCCTCTGTAACACTACGTGTAACAATGTCATGACGGAGACCATGCTTCGTAAGTACATATAGCAAGGCTTCGATCGGGTTGTGCCCCCAGTTTTGATGGACTTATGGCAGAACATCTGAACCATGCAATTGGAACTTCGGTAATGTCTCGCCTAAGCCTGATGTTTACACTTTGTATCCGGTTTGGGATTGTGCCTTCAAGCTTTGGAAAGGGCCTTCTCATTCCACTTTTGAAGAAGCCAACATTGGACCCTTCTATACCAGGCCATTATAGACCAGTCACGATTTCGTCAACACTTAGCAAACTTCCTGAACTGTACATACTTGATGTTGTTGGTCTTCATGAGTTCAGTGAGCTGCAATTTGGGTTTATCCCCGATAGAGGAACTCAGATGGCTGTTTACCTGGCGAGTGATGTGATATCGCACTGTACTAATGGTGGATCTACCATTTATACGTGTATTCTTGATGCCGGGGGCGCGTTCGATGCTATACCACACCCTGTCTTGTTTCACAGAGCCATGAACACTGTACCAGACCAATGTTGGAAGATACTGGTATGTTAATACAGAATGTTGTCCGTACAGGTTAAGTTGGGTGATACACTATCCAAGTCTATCAACGTATGTAGGGGTACTAGACAAGGGGAATAGTCATCTCCCTGGCTTTTTAACTTATTGTGATCTGGTGGGGGAACTATTAAATGCTACTGGTGGTTGCGTATTAATGGGTTATCTTATAGTGTCTTTTGCTATGCGGATGATTTGCTCCTTACAAGTCTAACAGCTACCGGTCTCCAATGTCTCATCAATGTTGCAAACAAATATATCACTAATCATGGTCTGAGATTTAATCCCGATAAAACTGAGTGTAGTATATTTGGGCCATGTCATTTAGAACCTCGTCTTGTGTGGAATATTGATGAGGTTGCTCTATTATAAACTGATCATGTTAAATATCTTGGAGTTCATATTTCACATTTACAACCGAACATGTATGTAGAGAGTCGAACTAACTCTTGTCGAAACACATATTACTCACTTCAAGGCGTTGGACTAGGGAGGAGTGAGTCTAGTGTAGATATGGTAGCATATATATGGAACACAGCTGTACGACCGGCACTAACATATGGTTTGCTATGTATAGGAATGTCAAAGAAAGCATTGGGTGATCTATAAAAAACTCAAGCCAAGTTACTAAAAGTTTCAGCCGGCTTTCATAAGTTTTGTCGTAGCACTCCTGTGTTACATGCTATGAAGGTGCATAAAAATGAACGATCATTAGACATTGGCTACCTCGACTTAGTAAGATCTGCGTTTCGCTCCAAGTCAAGAGCCAGATCGTTTTATTTTCATTTATTAAACATGCACAGTTGCACTAAAATATCTAGTCATGATAATCTTATCCATACAGCCAGTAGCACACGTAACAAATACGATATCTCATTTGTTAAATATGTAATGGATAATGAATATGCGACATTGAGTTGAAAACGGCTGAAGAGTTTTCCCACCAATGATAGTATAGGTAACAGTGTCAGGCAACTGTTACTCAGCAAGGATCCATATGATAGGATTGTTTTAAATCTGTTGATTATGCCATTCTAGTCAAATTAATTATTTTATTGAAATACATGTAGTATTATAGCATGATGTATTATTAATTGTGTATCATTACATAGTCGAAATCTATTTTTATAACATAGTTTATGTATGTATTCATGTTGTATCTTTCCATTTGGAGGCAGAATAAATAAAATTATTGACCAAGAACTTATCCTAGTTTGTTTAGCAATTGAAAATTAAAATATTAATGTTGATATGAACTATTTACAGACATATGAAAACGCAGAGATTCAAATGAAATGCTTTCACTTGTCAGCAGAAGAGAAACGTTCATAGAAAAAATACTAAATGTACAAACTACAAGTAAACTCTGTTGCAGAACTTTTACAAATAATAATGAATAATGCGTTGTAAAAGTGATTAAAATTATTTCTTTATTTTATATTTCTTTATTAATCCATACATGTATGCCACCTGAACAAACATTTGTATAAGATAAAATAAACGTAGGTATGCATGCACATTAAAAACACAACACACTTTACATTTTATTATCGCCCACTCCAATCTTATACTATTTTAACGCCCGTTCTGACAAACTCTGGCTTTTCGAATTTAGGTTATTTCGAAATATTTATGTCATCCCCTGCAACTTCGACACAACGAGCTTTTATTGTGTTCTATTACTTTAACTTTTACCCCTGAATGTACCCTAGAGTCACTTGCGTTTGATAGCTTGTTTAATAGTTTGATGTGGAAGTCATCTTGATCTCACAGACATGGATCCCAACAGGGCAATATATCACTCAAGAAATGCTAGCATTTTAAACAAGATTGCTCCACGACCAGCCTCGATAGCCGTCTTCCTCATGAACTGTGTTTTCTCGCCAAGCCGGAAGAACGCTAATTTATGCACGTCGCGAGTGTGTCACGTGACCCAATAGACTTTAGACAGAGTACTTGGCCGTTGTGTCGGAATGACATTAATTATATATTATTATTGCCAGCTATATCATACCCGGTTACAATAGCTTGCATGGTGCCTGACCATTTTTACTTAACATACTTAGGCTTTTTAAACATAATTAAGGGAGGTTTTTTAAATACACACATAATTACTATCAACATAATTCTTCTGGTGAAGAATATGATTGAGAAAAGTATTCGAACTTTTGCGATCTGAAAAGAAGAAAATCCGGAACAGGGTCCTTATTGCCTATAAATAAAATTATCCCACATATTCGAGATCAATTAGACATATTTGTGTGATGATGATGATGATGATGATATGATATATATATATATATATATATATATATATATATATATATATATATATATATATATATATATATATATGAAGGCATATATATATATACTGGGCTAATCACATATGAACACATCCCACCTACACTTGTGGTGTGAGCTCTGGCTTATTATGAGCCTTGTCACTCAGTGGTGTTTGATCACGTTTTAGATAACTGATATATTGATAGGTCGATAAAGTTTTTTTGCATTGGTCTTTGACTATTATATGAGCCTTTGATTATGGCCATGGTGTGTATTATAGGCATATCAAGTAATAATAATTTTGTATTATAATTGTATTGGATGAAGCTTTGCTTTTTTTAATTAAAAACATTAATATAATAATAATAATAATAATAATAATAATAATAATAATAATAATAATAATAATATGTATTAAACATGTAGGAACATGTCACATCAGTATGGCGAGCTGCCTTCTACCATCTTAAGAACATGCACTGTTTAAAAGCATTCTTGACACAAGAAGCACTTGTAACTGTAGTCTTTATTACATCTCGTATAGACTATTGTAACTGTAGTCTTTGTTACATCTCGTATAGAGTAATATAATGATATGACACCTGGATACCTGTGTGAACTGGTGTCCATTAGAAAGTCATCCCGAAAACTCAAGTCATCTAGTCATACAGATAGTGTTGCAGGTGCCAGTGTCTCGGCTCAAGTCATATGGTGTTGCAGGCCCCACTTTGTGGAATAGGTTGCCGGCAGATAGAAATACGTCGTCTCTTAAAAATTATAAATCGGTTCTAAAAACACACCTTTTCAAGGTCGCTTTCACAGATAAATAATAACTATCTTTTAAATCTCGTATAGGGTTTTTACAGACATTATTTGGGGTATTATCATATTACATATTATTTGTACAGTGCTCTTGGGTGGCTCCTTCTAGTAAGTGCGCTCTATTAAATATACATACATACATACATACTACTACTAATAATAATAATTACAAACTCTTATAGCGCCAATATCCTCGAAAATAATCGAGTTCAGTGGCGTACCTATATAGTATATGGGGGATGGGCAATCTCATAGTCAAGGTATGATGCAAAATTCATCAACAAATGATCGGGTGCAGTGGAAACTTAGGAAGGATAAGCGAGTCTGAAAGGGTTTTCAAATGATGACAGAAGGAAACTATGCTATTTGAATACCTAACATGTTCAGGGAGTGAGTTCCAAAGAATAGCGACAGTAACTGAAAAAGCACGGGTACCAGCATGAGTTTTAACCGTGCATGGGAACAGATAACAAGTAAAACCCAGATGAACTCTCTAGGCTAGGATGCTAGAAAAAGCATGGAAATAGATACGAAGGTTCTCCGGGAGAAAGAGCTGGATAGGCAATGATACAGAGTTTGAAAATGATGCGACATTGAACAGGGAGCCAATGAAGTGATTTCAGGAGTGGGACAGAATTAGAAAACCGAGGAGACCGTGTCACAACCCTACCTAAGCTGTTCTGAACACACTGAAGTTTGGCAATATCCTTATATGGGATGTAATAAAGAAGAAAGCTATAATCATGTTATAATCAAGCAAACTAGTAATGAATGCTGTAGCAATGGTTTTGGCGACTGATAGAGCACTCTAGCGACGACTATGGCGAAGGTCACGAATATGATAGAAGCAGCAACGACATGTGAGAGAAATATGTTTAAAAAATTAAAATCGCTAACAAAGGTAACATCAATATTACGTACAGTGTGTGACGATGTGATGCTATGATAAAGGACGGGCGTAGGGTAGAAACTAGTACGTTTGTTGCGTTGATGAAATCTGTTTTGTCCCCATTAAGTCTATTGTTTGTCATCCAGCCAGATATAGCACTGAGACAGTCACCTAGCTGTGCAAGAGAAAGATCTGGGTCTGTTGTAGATAAAAATATGTATATTTGGGTGTCATCTGCATAAAAAGGATGGTCTAATTTGTGGCTATGAATAAGAGAGCTTATATATCTAGTAACGTGGTATACAGAGTCAACAGCACGGTCCGGAAACAGAGTTGTCATTTATACCTTATTTGACACTAACCATGCATATACTTCTAACTCAGTTTCTTAGGTTAGCAGCCCTGTCCAAATTATAATATCAAACTTGGTAAGAAGTAAACGGCTAATTTGAAACGTGCGCGGCTATCGGTTCTTTATGGCTTAGTGGGTAAGAGCGTGGCACTTTCTTACTCATTGTCATGCTGTACGGGAGGTCGTAGGTTCGAATCCAGGTCGTGGCACAATAGTGGGGGGGGGGGTCATCCAACCAGACAACTGGCAAGGTTTTCTCCGCCGAATATGCCATATATTTTAAAATTTAAACTAGGCCATTTTAAATAACTGTCATTTCGACCATTCTTCACGTTTTGGCAGAAGAGTACCTGTTGAGGCGCGATTCGCTTCTTAACCATCAACCTACCTACACCTGAAGCCTGTTTAATCTCTCATTTTAGTTCAATATCTGTAAACAAAATGGATCACTAAACAATATTTTATTATACTATTAATATTTCCCATTATATTGAGTATTTGATATGATTTGCTGATTTATTATACCAATTAGTTCTTCCTAAACCTTAACACGAAAAAAAGAGGATGTTTAGACATTTTATTTTCTGTATATGTGAAATTATGTTAATATAATTATAGTATGTTTGATAGAATAGCAGCAGCAGCAGCAACAAAAACAAAACAACAATGTACCATATTTTGCCAATCATATCACAGATCTACGTTTGCCTCGTTACAGTTTTGTTTACATCATGGTGGATTGGGGCAACAGATCACCATGGATTTGTTCTGTTTAATTAGTCTATATTTTATTTGTATTCTACAGAAGATAGGTATACATAATTATTATATTTTAATAGTTTATATCAACTAATAAATTTTATGTAAAATGCACATTATTCGTTTGGTGCACATTTCGTACACGACTCGTCAGGTATCTAGATTCTACTATTATTTATAGTCAATCCGCCACATGTTAAGCTCGGCCCACAACAAATCGGCTCGCTAACAACTTGAACTTGTGGTAAAACAACCCCACCCATATCATAACCAACTCGACTCATAGACTAATGATCTCAGCCCAATACTTTACTAACCTTAGCAAACTGTTGTTCTTGAATATCAAATACTGAAGTAGTCTAATGTGCACATAGATTCATGATCATACAAGCAATTAAAAGATTAAAAATAAATATTTTAATTTGTTGACATTGAATAAACTGAACTTTTACTTAGAAATACTTAACATTAGGAAATCTTTTTATATATATTTAACATGTTGAACTATCGTATATACTCATGTATAATTCACACTTTTTATACTCCAAAATCGACGCCGTCTTGTATACAGTTCAGACTAAAAGGGAAAGTAATATCTTGTATAATTATGGGAAAATACAATAATATTGTTTTTCAACCTTAATAATGAATGTATGAACAATACAAAAAATTAGTTGGTGTGTTTTCTCTGTTCTCTTTCAATGCCAAGTTTAATCATGATAACCACTATGATTATTTAATCTGGTGGTGTAATTAGTGACGTGATCACAAAGACTTGTCATTACTATCAAAATATGTGAGCATGTGCATATAATTGAACAGAATGGTAAATGAGGCCACACAAAGAATGACCATAGAAGCCACATCAAAGGAAAATGATTACATAAAACACTATGTTAATTACTTCCAAAGCTGGCACATGAGAACTACTAATAAACTACTTCGAAAAGCATTACGGAAATGAATGCACAGCAGTAGGTAACCTTAAGCGGCCATCGTTACCTATTGTCACACAGTGGGTGAAAACGGCCTGGGATTAAATCTACCCAGCCATTATTACCAAATTGTTCAAGAAGTGCTCTATCAGCAATGATTTAGATGGGATGGAAGATGATGTATTGTGGGCTGAACAAGATGACAAATCCGACACATGATGCCATATGAACAGATACAACATATGTTCAGTGAAGAGAGCGATGAAGATGATTTTAAAACTTTTTGAAATTGCAGATTACATTCTTCATATAAATCCTCTCTCTCTCATGCATACACACAAATGTATACACACACACACACACACACACACACACACACACACACACACACACACACACACACACACACACACACACACACACACACATATATATATGAGGTCCTCATATCAAGTTGTCATAGCTTATTTTCATGCAGCTCATATATATATATATATATATATATATACATATATATATATATATATTATAAGCTCCTGAAATGGGTCATTCCAGGGTCACTTATTCACTGACTGCATCTTGAAAATGAAATGTTATAAATTGCCCTTCTGTGTTTCAGGAACAGGTCTTTTATTGTGGCATAATATTTTAAAGATAAACTCCATATATAAACAAATTAATATAATCATGTTTTGTTTTTAATTTAATGTTTACACACTCATTCAAACAGTAAAACAATATGTAACTGATGCTAAGAAGTAGACAAACTTGGAAAAATGCACTCTGTATGAGAGTAAATTAATAGAATTAAAAATTCAAATTCATTGTATAAATATAACTCTTTATGACAGACATTTTACTTAATTCAATGCATTTTGTAATTATTTTTGACATATGGTTGCAACACAGGAGTTTTGAATATCAGTCTATTATTGGGCATATAAAGTTTGGAAGCGTGGGGGCGATTTACATATCACTTCAAGAACAATTTATAGTGCTGAAGTGCAGACACACACACACTTTCTGCCATTCTGGAAGACCAGTGCAATCTTGACTGTTACTGGTACTGAACAATTAATAAAAGGCGTTGTGAATGTCAGATATGATTATACAGTTAAGAACTGTATTGTGCATCCTAATTCCTAGTCTGCAGGAATAGCAGCAGCCTTAACTACATGGGGGTCTCTGTTTTATCAAATAAATGCTATATCTGTAAGATAACAAGTATATAATATCTACATTTAGTTGAGTTAATTGAGTTGATTTCACACCTAGGACATATAGTCAAGGGGTGATTCCTTAGGGAAACACCCCACAGACACAGGTGTGAGGTGGATTTGAACTCACATTTGTGTGTGTGTTGTATTGATGATTCCTTTAAAAATGTCTGTGTGGAAGAAGCAAAAAAATACTGAATTGAAACTGTGCACAATACAGTGAATTAGTATAAGAAATTTCCTTTCTGCACATCTATGTTATTATTATTTTGTGTACATCCAAGAACAAACACATCCAGTCATAATATAGCTAGAGATTAAAACTTGATCTTCTACACACCATGACTATAAGTTAGAAGTTCCATGTCCTTGCCAGACATGGAGTCAATTCCATTTTGTTGATTCCAATTCCATTTAGTCAATTCCACATGAAATATATTAATTCCAAATGTATTGATTCCAATTCCATTTTACCTACCAGTCCCACTTTTTACAATGAGGAGTTACTTCAAGTACCTACTCTGAGTAGGATTGTCATGAAAGAAATATTTCTGAATTAAAATATTAAATGGTAAATTAACTTCTGGATTTAATTTTATTGTAGCAGATTCCAATTTCAATTCTGCCCCTTTTGTAAATAAGCAATTCCAATTTTGGAATTGACCCCATGTCTGGTCCTAGCCTACTCATTCACAATATGATTATGTAAATTAAATGGAGTGGATGATCCAGGTGCACTTCTGAAGTGATTTTGCAGCAAGCGCAGTTTGTATAGTACTATGATGTTATTGTATTTTGCTATGTACATAGTAGTTCAGTACATATGGACTGCATTTTGATATTTATAAAATTTAATCAATATAAATTTCAACCGGACTAATAGTTTACTAAACCAGTTTGGTTGTTGTGTTACCTGAATTTTCTATTAAATATTAAAAATAACATCTGGTGAAACTAAACTGTTGACTTAAATAATGTGTTTATGGCTTGAATTGAATGAAGGTTGTGTGCATAGCACATTGCCTGGAGCATTGTCCTGCAAATCCCCAGGCTGTGGGTTTGAATCTGTCTCACACCTGTATTTGTGGGATGTTTATCTAAGGAGCTCATGCTCAGATGTGTTATGTCTTACCAATCCCTAAGCCATTGTGTAACAAAACTTCAAAAAGTTAATTGCTGGATTTATTTAATTCTAGAACTGACAGAATCATGTCTTCAGGATTGTACCATCCTTCAACTGCAGAAACAGATCCAGTCATCAAGACATAAACCAGCTTGTGTACTTTTCAGCAAATATGGTTAGTGTGTCTGTATGTGAATATCTTAGTGTGTGTGTGTGTGTGCAAAACCATACAGTATATATATATATATATATAGATATATATATATATCCTTGGGATGACATACACAGAACAGATATATATATATATATATATATATATATATATATATATATATATATATTAATTATTATTAACAGACTTCACCTTTTTATATGTACAAGCTTTAACATACAAATGATCATTCTCATTAAACAGTTGAGGAATATACTTTAAAGAAGAAGCTATGCACACTTGTAAAAGATAGACACTCAAATGAAAGATATGCTTCATGGAATTTTAATTCATTCAAGTATGATGAAGTAAGTATAGTGTGTTTGCTATGTCTAGAATAATAGGACTAATGAATATTTCTAATGAATCTGCTAGAGAAGTATTTGGATTCACAATATAAGTGAATTTATTATGGTATGTGATCTAAATAAAAATGAATGAACTCTCTATCTATCTATCTATCTATCTATCTATATATATAACAACAACAATTGGTTTTATTGCCACTTTCCCCTCTTACAAGTGGTTTGGCTAGTTGGTTAGCACATCAGTATTCTCCTGTTCACCTAATCTTGCACATCTATCTTTTTCAGTGCACACATTCTCTCAAACCCTTCTCCCAACTTTTCATTCTCAGCCTTCCTCTACTTCTCACACTATCCACCTCATACAGCATACTCCTCCTCACCCAGTCATCATCATCTGTCCACAACACATCTCCCAGCCACATCAACACCGAGCTCTATATTTGCTACCTTATTGCATGGACATGCTGCAAAGACATCACAGAATTCTCATTTCTTTCCTCTCAAATTGTCCTATCTGCTCTGCATTTATGGCCCAAGTCTCACTTCCATGCACCATTGTATTCTTCACAAACATGTCATTTACTCCTTCTCTTGTAATTTCAATGACACATCCTTCCTTTTCAAGATCCCTGACAGCTCTCTAAACTTACCCCATGCGCAATGTACTCCTGCCACTGTTGCTCAATTTGCTCTTCTACCTCCCTCAGCTTATCCTCAGATAACATAATTTTTCACCTGTGTCTACACACACCATCTCTATGGTCCATGATGCTAATAACCTCTCCATCACCTACTCTCTCACATACCTTGGACACAAATGCATCTCCAATTGTACTTGGTGGACCTTTCAAACCTGAGCAGAAACCACCACACTCTCTACACTGCACTGAGTTACTTTTAACAATATTCCCACATACAGCCCTCCCTGGCGTCACATGTCAGTGCTAACATAACAGCCATAAATAGTAATGGACTAATGGAACCCAACCTTTCACTGTTCCCATGCTTTGTTTTCATCACTGTCCTCACATTATTATACATTAGCATTACTCCTTTCACCAGCCATTCTTGAATCCCCATTTTCCTCAATGCCCACCAGATCACTTCTCTTGGAACCCCATTGGATGCCCATAAATGCACAAAATAAGGTGGTTTTGTTCAACAGAAACTTATGTTGCAGCTATCATGCAATGAATATTATGATTTTCTTTTGTTTCGTGATCCTTGATCATGAAACAGGGATGGCACATGAAAGTGTGGTCCATTTTATTGAGTTGCTGTTCATATCTCCTCCCCCACCACTGACAGGGGAGCAGTATGGAAAGATGCATCAGTCATCCTTAGCATAAATCCAAATTGCATCCCATCAATACTCACTTAGCGTTCTCTCCCAAACTCTCTCTCCATTACCTTCGTTCCATGTTCTAACAACTTCATTGCCCAATATGACCTATAATCCAATGGATCACCTTTTCCCTTATATATTAGTATAAGAGTACTAAGCTCTTATTCCTTTGGTACCTTTCCTTTATCCATCATCATGTTACAGATCTTCGTCATCTCTGGTCTGGCCAGCTGCATGAATGATTTCACCCATCAACTGTGTCTGTCCACCTGTCTTCCCACTTTTCATCAGTCCTGTTCCTCTCTCCACATCCATCTCTGATAATCTCTCATGAGCCTTTAACTATACCACCTTCTGCCATTCGATCCCATACATTCTCTACATTCAACAGGTATATTCCTTCCATCTTTTCCTAAACATCTGTGCTATCATAATTGTGCTGCCACTATCATCCTTTAAGCAGTTCATTTCAACCACATCCTGCCTTTCCCTTGCCAATTATTTTCCTATTCTGAACACAGATCTTTGCTCTACCTTCATATTAATTAAGCTTCTCTCCAGCAGCTGTCCTTCAGCAACTACTTTCTTTGCAACCTTATTTGCCATCTGTCAGTGCATCTTCCTCTGTTGTAGTATCCTTTGTATGGCACCATGCCTTGTAGTTGATTCTCTTCTCTCTCAAATGCCTTGTAATCGAGTCTCTTCTCTCTTAAATGCCTTGTACTTGAGTCCTTACTTTCTTCTCAACCTCTTCATTCCACCACAAATTCTGCTGATGCCTTGACTGACACACACCTCACTAGCTGCCTTCAAGAATCCTTCCTTCATTCTCCCCCATATGTTATAAACATCACACTTATAATGCTATTCCAACTTCCTTTGTACATTTTCATCTTTCAGCCTCCGTACTCTCTTTCTTGATTTGGGATTTCTCCTTCCGGATATTCATCACACCTTTCAATTTCATGTCATTCAGTATCAGATGGTGCTGGTGCCTCTTCTCCAGGAAGGCTTCATCTAATTTGTGGCACATATCCCAAGATCACATTGATCAGACATTCCCCAATCACTCACTTCACCATCATCAGATGTTCACTCACACGTTTCACTTCAACCATGTTATCTACAAACTCATCTGACACCAATACACCCACACTATGATTTTCATCCGGACATCCTTGCCTCAAAAACTTGTACCAGTAACTCTTTCCTCTCACCATCTTTGTATTTCGACCCTTTCATCATGTCTCCTGTACACAAGGTATGTTTAAAGAGAGACTTATCTTTGTATGTTTAATTATATGAATTGTATGTTTCAGAGAATGCCACTGCCAATACAGACACCAAGCGTTGTTCCAACGGTCAGATGTTATCTGACTCCATCACAATGGTATGACTATAATGATGGCAGCACTGTAAAGCATCTACATAAATGGTTTCAGAAACTGGTCAGTATGAGCATGTACATTTCAAGCTTTTAAAAATAGCAAATAATTTTAGTGTAGTCTAATGTGTAATCCAAACACGGGGTTCTTTCTATTTTGTTTAAAAATGGTTTTGGAATTGCTTACTTTAAACAAAATGGAACAGAACTGGAATTGGATTTGATCAGTTTTGGATTGGAATTATTACATGGTGTACTTTGAACACTATGTAATATTATTACTTCATGATAACTTATTTTGTAGAATGTTATGTATATGGAACACGGTGCTAGGTAGGAAATATGATGAAAATTTGCAAGTTCCTTATTATTATGATCAATATTGTTTTTATTATTATTATTATCTGATCAAACTTTGCATTGTACCCTAACTATAAGTTTTCCCACCCCCTGTACTACCATAGGTGTGCCACTGAGCTGGATTCTTTTTGAGGATATTGGTGCTATAGAAGTTTTTTAATCATAAAATTATTTTATTATTTCATGGTGTAGCATTTACAGTTTATATCCCTGGGTTTTAACTTCAACTTTTAGCACCTTAAGTCTGAATAAATTTATAATTTGAAATAAAAGGCATAATTCAATGAGATCAAAACTCCTTCTTCCCTGATCATGAATCCTATTTCCTAACTTACTCAGCCACTAAGACATCAAAATGAACTCCAATTCCCAATCTGTGTTAACATATCTGTACCAAAGACAAATAGGCCAAAACTCATTTCACCACCAGAAACAAATACTTAGCTGATGTAGATGACATTCTTGGGTGGCTGACCACGTTAAATGATGCTGCTATACCAACTGAATTAATTTGTTAAAAATGGCGTTGTCATAGATCTGCTGAAGATGTGTAATACACTATAGCAATGACTACCCTCAGCGTATTTCTACTCCATCTTTCCATACTGCTCCTCTGTGTGTGATTGGGGAGGTGTTATAAAACAGTCACTCAATAAAATGGGATCACGCTGAAAATAAGTGCTCACACTTTTTCACATGTTATCCCTGTTTCATTATCACAGATAATGAAACAAAATATATTAATCAATCAATCAATCAATATTTAACAGAAATGTTTAGAACTGAAAGGTCTGAGTATAACAAGAGTTGAGAAATTGTGGGGATAATGAAGTTATCAGTAATCAGTAAAGAAATGTGAAAACTCTACACTACATGATAGACTAGCTTCAAAATCAGCATAAATGTCTATTATTTCTTGGCTATAACTCATACACGGAGATAGAGAGTTGCCTGGTAAATTCACCTGCACTTTCAGATTTCCATCTTTGACCAACGGATACCCGAAGCCAGCCTGGCTGAACTAGATCATAGTCTACATCATCACGTGCTGACGGCAGTCGGATTTTATTTCATCTCAGAGCACAGTTACCTGGAGCAACTACTGATGGAGGTCTGCCTCTTTAGAATGTTATGACCCTTTCCACTGTTTTTAATTGATTTTTGGTATTCTATCAATTTTATAGAGAGATGCAGTGTGGTATATATTTAGATACTTTGTGGTTTACCTTCTGTTGACTTTTCATTGTAGACACAGGAAGCATGGAGGGATAAAGTTAACATGTTAATTGTTCATCCTGATAGTCCTGATCTGAGGTACTTCAAATAATTTCAGTTTTGGAAATGTATTTTAATGCTTTTTATTTCTCAGTATTTCTAATATTGTCTGTAAGTTTCAGTGTAAAACACCTTAGAACAACTCAAGTTGACTAAGGTGCTATATAAGATACTATTATTATTATTATTATTACTATATTATTATTACTATATAATAATATGATCACATTCTTGAGAAACCAAGATTTACAAGTACTTGCTCACATGCTTAATTACTCAGTTACCTACATGCACATTTATTATAATTGTTATTTTCTTCAGGTTAATATCTAATAAATATTCAGTTAAACAAAGCCCTTCATTGATATTCATTGAAAATTCAGGTAAGATTTAATAGGCTTTTCATTATCTGGTTGGTTCTTACTTGGTAACATTTTTAATTATGAATATGCTTTCTTGGATTTCATTTATAATGTTTCCTTCATTTCCAGTCAGTCTGGTGACGCCTAACCTATTTTGTTGTTGTTGCTTTTTTCAGTTAAGACACATAATGAGCCTGTTATACAACTGGCTTTGGGTCCACTAGATGTGAACAAGCAGCAGATTGATTTATTTATGTTAATTAGAGAGATGCCAGTCATGACATTGACATATGTAAGTAAATATTGAAATCATTACTAAAATGTTGTAATTTGTTAAAATATAAAAAAATTGTAAATCTGTGGAATATTTTACAAGCATCGATCAGGTTTTCGTATTGCAATTTAAAATTGTTAGAGCATTTTCTTAGTTATGAATGTGGGAAGCTATGCTCTTCGCATGTGATTTGATATTTTACAAACTGCCTCTTTGGCCTCATGGATGAGGTTATTTACCTATGGCTATGGTCATTCTGTGCAGGAGGTCGCAGGTTCATGCCTTGGCCCTGGAACTATAGTAGGAGGAGTACTTCATCCAGCCAGGCAACTGGCAAGGTTTTCTCCACTGAACATACGATATATTCTAAATTTATTTATTATTAATCTCTATGGGGAAGCTATATATTACAGATCATATGCATCTCCCTCATTTCAGGTTGCCTGCCACATTAAAAACTGCCATTTCGGCCATTTCAACCATTATATAACATCATTGCTTATGCATGTATAAATCAGTATTTGAATAAAGTTGATAAAATAGTATAAACTGATGCCAAAATATGAGTCATTTAATTAAAAGAACAGATTCTAGATTATAATAGTAAAGGGGTGCATAATAAAAAATATGAGATATATTTGAACAACAATGTCAAAAGTACAGAATGCAATTGATAATGTATGTTGGCCATGAAGTAATACCATTGATGATGATGATGATGATGATTATAAGTGATGATGATGAGATTGATGAAAGGTGTGCTTCGTTTTTACTGAAGGCTAACTTCGATGAAGTCGTCCTGACGAAGACCAAGTATTATGTTCCAATACTTGTCTTGTTCTATGTAAGAATTGCCCCACTGACTTCGGACTATCTAAAGGCCTTTGACAGAGTAAGACAAGACATGGTAGACAAGGATGCCAGTATACGATTTGGAATCATGGAAGTCAACAACTCAGTGAGACGAGGTATGTATAAAGTGAATGGTCCTTAAGCATTAATGTCTGCGAATTGTGGGTTTTCTTCTTTGGGCTTCATTTTCCTCTTAATTTTTGGATCAAAATGTTTTAGCCAAATGATATTTCTTATTAATAACAAAATTCTATAATTTTGTCAACGATATATTATTTAACTGATAATTAAATATAATTGTTTCATAATATTTTTTTTATTTTTTATACAGTAAACTTCCTTTTTTCATGTAGATAATTGACCAGTCATTGATGGGGTTTTATTTGTGTGCTCAACATGTGCCTTCCTTTGAAAATCTTTGCTGATTTGGGGGCAGCATGTCTTCTTTGTAATCCACACAGAGAGTGTGTTTAGCAGGATACCAAATAAAAAGGCACCCCCGTGATCTAGTGATTGTATGTTTGATCACAGATCACGACCACCCATGTTTGAATCTTGGCATGTGCATATCTGGAGGTTGTTTCATCTTTGACTTCACTTCATTACCTTGGGAGGTTGATCGGCCCACTTAGCCTACCATGTGCACAAAAGTGGCCGTAAAACATCAATCATCATCATCATCTTTTAAGTTGTGTCATTATTATTGAGATAAATGAAAATTTGGTTAGACCATGCCAAAACGTGGTTATATTAGGCAGAAGCAGGCCCGTCTTTTTGATATGGCAAACCTGGGTCAACCCTCTGGGACTTGTGGGTGGGGTATATAGCATTCAGTCTCATAGATTCCCCTATAATTAGGGAATTCCAGGCAAACACTCTCCTAAGGATGGAGCTGGATATAAATAATTTTATTCTAAATGGACTATTACTGTAATTAAATTTGTAAAATGTGATTCCTTCCCCCGTATCCTATCCTTTCATTTGTTGATATATGCATAAATGTTTGTATAATGTTTAAGTGATGTTTTGTCAATTAGTTTTTGAGCAGACAGTTCGAGCGGCTTACAAGATAGGGTTTCCATTTTCTGTCCTCTTCTCGGCCAAGTGGCACAAAACAACAGGTAATTAATTATTTATGATAATTTATGTGCCTATTAATTTCTTATTGTGTCTGTTCTATTAATCATTATTTGAATGGAGTGAGGTTCGATATTTCATTGAAAACGGTCACAGACATTTCGGTAATTTTTTTTAATTTAAATCCATTGTAGTCATTGGTATTGATCAGATTGTGATTGCTGAGAGGCCAACTCCTGGAACCTTTCAAGAAGCACTGACACAGCATCACTTTATGCTAAAATCCAAAGAAGGGAAAATGTTGCACCTGGACTTGCCATGGGGACATTATGAAAAAACATCAGGTATATTTTGTGCTGCTTGACAATAAACTTCACCTTCACATTTGTAAACTTATAATAATGATAATAGACCAATTTTCTCTGTCATTGATTTGGTTCATTATAATAATAATGTTTATTTAATAAAGCGCCCTTACTAGCAGAAGCCATTCAAAGGCGCTGTACAAATAATATGTAATATAATAATACCCTAAACAATGTTTCTTAAAAACCCTGTAATGATTTAAAGATAACAATTATTAATCTGTGAAAACGACCTTAAATAGGTGTGTTTTTAGAAGAGATTTAAAATTTTCAAGAGACGACGCATTTCTAATATTTGCGGCAACCTATTCCACAAAGTGGGGCCTGCAACACTAAACGCACAACCACCATATGACTTGAGCCGAGACATATCATTAATAAGACAATGGTGACCTATTTTGTTAGATCCCATCTTTACAAAGGAATATCATTCTCACAGAGCCATAACCTTTCCTTTATACATTAACGCATTGTCTTTAATCTTCTGCATTATTTCAGATTACTGAACTTTATGAAGGACCTTATGGCTCGGCTTGTACAGCTCACTCTTCGAACGTGACGGATAACACTCCATTCATCCGGCCAAAACGACGTGCCCATGGTCATAAGGAATGTGCAAAACATGGGAGACATGGCTTCCTTTCTGATATGGTAACTGAAAGGAAATGGGATCTTTAAAATAATAAAAAAATAATCCATTACACTTAATACTATTTTGTGTCATCTTCTTATCTTTGCAGTATGCCGATGCCGGTTTGGAGGCCAGGTCTGCAATATGTTGGCACTTTGCCAGTGGTCAGCGCCAACACCTGGCATGCTGTCATAGAGAGATCGCACTTTAGACTGGATCCTTATAATCCAGACGGCGTCTGGAGAAGGCAGAAAACTAAAGTGACCCTGGTTAGTGGCACTTACAGATTAAAGACACCATTTCATACTAAGACGTGTGTCTCAGTTAGTAGTTTTGGTCAGTATTTAGCCAAAAGTCATGGGTCTGAGTCCCACTGCTGATTGTTCAGGCTGCATGTATGGAAAACCAACCTTAAATCTGCTCCTTAATCAAGAAGCTGATTGGTCATGTGGTATAGACTATGTGAATTCGGGAGCTGCTGGGATGTTTTAGGGGAATATGAAAGTACCTGTTGATGAGTAGGTAGAGAAACTGTTATATAATTAGAGATTGTGTGTAAAAGCTCCCAGAATGGGTGAGTGCTGTTTTTGCTGGCCCTCAGTGCTGGTCATATCTGAGACATATGCCAGAGAAATGAGTTAATCAGATGAAACATCCCACAAACAGGGGTAACACAGACCTGGAGTTCTACAGCACTACCAGATGTGATATGGGAAGCTCTTTGGGGCATGCAGCATCCATTGATAAATGGGCAATATAGTGAATTAGTATATAATTATCTGTGTGTATGCGTGTGTATGTGTGTACATGTGTGCATGCATACGTGTGTGTGTGTGATATGGATACTAATGTTTAAAAATAAAGCACATTTTCAAACAATATTTAGATCACATAGAAAATTCCTTTAAATTTCTCCACAGGTGATATTTATTCTGGCGGGATGTGGAAGCTGTACGAGGAACCAGCCCATATTTGAACAAATACAGGAGTCTGTCCGACATATTGGTAAGGTGGAAGAAATTATGGTTATATGGCCCTTGGATAGCAGAATAAAATATCCATTTCACTTGCATTGAAATCCATATTAGAACATCATCATTTAGGTAACCAGAGACCATCCATAAACTTAGTTAGTATTCCAGTACAGATTTGCTTCCTCACAGTTGGCAATCATATGAAAATTGAGGACAAGTTATTAATTTGAATTTCAATATAGGTAACTTGCTTTATATAAAATATAATAAGGTGTTCTGATTGAGTATTGAACTGCAACTATCCAGATTATGGATTTAAATCATTCTCATGTTTCTGGGATGTGGATCCTTAATGAGTCACCTCTCAGCCATATGCTCCAGATGTTACCAGTGCCAAGGTTAAACAACTCGGCTCAACTGAATGATTTGCCTAATTTGGGTGTTATATTGGGATAGAATAGTAGATGCCATATACATGTAAAATAAACAGGTTTGCGAACAAAGAATTATTACATCAGAATAATTTAGTTTTTTTTTAAATTTTTATTTCATATTCACAACAATACAACTGCACATACATATAAATATATATTCAATAAAATTATAACATTATATTAATGTTTCTACTACTCCTTGTTCACATATATATTAACTGGGCAAAATACAACTGCACATATTTTTAAATTCTGTAATTTTACTATTACGCATTGCAATAGACTTTTCTACTAATAAAAACTGCGTAATAAATTTTTTGAAAGTAGTTAGATTTGGAAACTTGTTTTCATCAGAACATCTTAATATAAATGTTTTGGCGAGTAAATACACTGCCTTGAACCTAATAACATTTTCATCCTGGAAACCTATAATTATTTCAAGTACATTTAGATCAATCAGTATATCTGTTCTGTCATACAACCATAGTTGGAGATCAATCCAAAATAATTTAGCAGCTTCACATTCCACTAATAAATGTGGAAGTGTTTCAATTCGTTCATTACAGAATGTGCAAACATCACTTTCCACTATGTTCCACTGGAACGGTTTTTCTTTTGCCCCTGTGTTGAAATGCAAGATTTTGAACTGCACCGTCAGAAGATTTAATAATGACAGAAGTAAAGTGTTTCATAAACAAGTAAGAGCCACACCAAAAGCAGTATCACCGCATCTAGAACCAGTTCCATTAAAGGGCACAATGATGTTTTGGGGATAAATTTTGACTGAAAGACCACCTACACAGTGATTTAAAGTTTGAAATATCAAGAGAAAGTCTTCGGCAAGACTGCAATTATTTCCAAATGAGATTGGCTTCTGGTAATCACGTTAGGTGTATGAACACATTTCCCCCATTTTTAATTCCTGGTACCGGTATTACATTTTTGGACTTCTTATGCCAATAATTTCTTAATATCATGACCACTAATGTTGTTGTCTAGATGAAGTCACCTGAACATCGCATAGGAGTTAAAACTTGCATAGATACTGAGCTCAATTAATTTGGCCACGTTTATTCATTAATACAATGTCTTGATTGGTGCTGTTTTCTAAACAACATAGAGTTACCACCATTTTTAAACAACAGAAAGAAGTGTAGTTGTTTTACATCGATTCCCAATTGTGATGTCGTTACAGAGGGTGCATCCGTCTATGTGATGAACTGTAGCCAAGATGAGGTGACGTGTAGAGATCAACATATTACTGGGTATCCGTCACTTGTGGCTTACAGAAGTCTTGCCTGGCTTGATGGTAAACATTGTCTGAGTGACGAGGCTAGCAAGACTGAGAGATATGTCCGTCTTGACTACCATGGGGTACTCTTGGTGAGATATATGTTTCTATGCATGTATATGTGATATAGTTGTTTATATAGTTTGTTTGTTTGTTTGTTTTAAAGACCATCCCTATAAGTGAGTGCATCACCTTGCATCGTCATGGTCCCAATTTGAATTTTTCTATTTTTGTAACTGCACATACATGAGTAAAACTAGCACATACCAGCTATGGTTTCTCAACCAAGCCAGTGGTATGCCACGTGCATATGCTTATGAAATGATATTATTAATTTTAACAAATGTACCAACAGTTTTTCATATTATGCAGTACTACCAGCCTCAACATAATAGAGCATCTGTAACAAAATTAGACAGAACAAAGTCACACCGAACAAAGTCACACTGAACAAAGTCACACTGGGGATCTCGAACAGTCACATTTCACACACAGTGGATAGTGAAATTCTGTGTGACAATATTGGCCTACTCTAGTTAAATGTTAATATTAGCGACTGTATTAGAGATCTGTGTTTCAGGACAGCCATATTGAAAAGTCCAGCTGTGTGTGTGCCAATGTCAAATGAAAATTATACAACATCACACTGTGGCACCCGGGGGGGGGGGGAGTTACATGCTCCGGGAGTGTTTGTGTGAACCATCAACAAACAATTTTGAGAAACGTTTACTAGGTGAAGCAGTTCTAAAATTCTGCAGTTGTCTACGGATGGTTCATGTGAACACTCCAACTTGACGATGGGTTTTGTTGAATGTTTGTCTTATGAGATGCCCATCAGGACAAATCGGTCACTGTGTGGTCCTAAAAACGCTTTAATTAAATGTTCATGATGTGTGGGGCATGCGTGCATGTGTATACCCACACTCTTCCATAGAGTTAATTCTGATGGGGCATTCACATAAACAAAGATGAATGAACTAGGTAATGTGTAGGACTTAAGGAAATAATATTAACAATTAGTAATAAACATTGGATAAAATTAACTAGATATTTTTATTAAAGACAAATTTTTATTTCATTCTAGGTGCCTCATGTGATGGGGTGGTTTTCTGAAATAACTTCTGACACCGTAATTAACTTGAAGTTTGGAACCATCAGCAATGACTTCGAGGTACATCAGATGAATTTTTGACAAAAGTTCTGATTTGGTTTGATATCAAGCCATCCATTGATTTTTGGGCGACTAGTGCAACATGGAAGCAATTCCTAAAACGAAATGATCTGTTTTTAATATCTGTCCTGATAATGTTTTCAGCTCCCAGTACAGCTCGAAGCTACAGCGTTACCACGACACTCTCGGTATCTACCTCGTATCTCCGGCAAGCGAACAGACTATTTCTATCCGTATATGTGTTTTCAGCTGACGTGTGAACGTCTGTATGGTCAAGCTGCATGTGTTGTGAAATACAGCGATGAAGTGCCACGGTCTGAGTATAGCAATAACTTTGATATGGTCATTACTAAGGTTAGTGCATCCCAAAGTTAATAATTTTTCAAAGTCATTTTATCATTTATAATTGTTACAGGAGGTGTGTCTCTTATATTTTACTGAATGATTTTTACGCCTGAACATTAAATGATTTCAGTATTAATACAGTTATTTAGATTTCACACGACATGGAAGTGACATGTTTGTTGCATAAGAAAGGCAGATTATCTGGGCCCTACAGGCTGAAGAATAACCCAGATTTATTATTAATATTTAGGTCAATGTATGGATATAATTGTGGAGGTGTAGATTTATGGTACGTTTAGGAGTATCTTTGTTTAGGTTTATGCAGATAGAGATTTATATGGATATTTTGATCTTGATGCTCTGCTCCAGTGCCATCATATGTGTTTGTGCATGTGTGTGTGTGTTCCCCAAAACACAGACATGTGTATCAAAACAATAAGGGCACATTATTAAAATGATCACAGGTTGTACTGTCTCGGGGTGATGGCATACAAACAACAGTTACCCAGCTTGGTCGTACACTGTACAGTACACTAGAGGAAGAATCATCAGGGAGTATACACAGATTTCATAGGCCACACAGGTAAGTGATATACATCATAATAAGCTGCTTGTACGCTGATCAACTTGATATTTGTAGAAAATTGCCACATAGTTTACAGTTAAAAGACAGCTAATGTTCATTAACATTCTCACACCTGTATATTCTAAGGCAACATGATTGTCACTGAGCAGCTTTTTGTAGTTTTGTTACACAATGGGTGAGGGATGGTTGAGACATAACAGATCTCAGCATGAAAAATTGCTGCTCTGGATTGAATGTAGTAATGAATCAAGCAGATGTTGAATTCATGTTTATTCTGATACTCTGTACAAATGTTATTTTGTGTGTGTACACGTACACACACATGCACGCAAACACATAGAGTTTTATAAATAGATTAACCAGGTCAATAGGTTTGTCTACCTGACTGAGGGAGGTCACCAAGGGAGACGCCTGTACCAGGATATCATTCATACAGTACAATATGTTTATGATTATTTTGGTGATAGAGGTTATGTCACTGGACAACTTCAAATACAAGATGAGCTAGTGGACATGTTTGTGGGTAGGTGGGTGGAATTATGTGTCCCTGTGTGTGCCTGCGTGTCCGCACAAGCACATATGTGCATGGATACATACATAGGCCGATGCATGCACACATGAGTAAACTGCTATTGAAGCATATTTAGTTTATGGTCACAGATAATAAATGGCGGCACATTAGCTACACCACTGTACTGCAAACCTCCAACTCAGAGTATAATTGAATCAAGTTATGTACTTGCATCTGTTGGATCTTTACTAAAGGATTCCTCCTTCAGCTATACTGTATGTCCGGGGTGTAACAAGCCACTCACCTAATTAGTTGTCTCTTTAAGGACAGATTTCGGCAATACTGGCCATCACATGTTTGTGGAAAACATTGGAAGCTGCCGGTTCTCTTCATTTCCTCTCAGTTAAGACATTGCCAATACCACCGAATGTGAATATCTAATATAACTTATTTCAGTGGATAAAATAAATAAATAAATTACAGAATTCTCTTTAGCAATCTTGTATACAGAACATTTGGAAAGGTTTTGCCAAATGGTAAAATTTTACTTACAGTCACTACAGAGTTTATAAACATTGGCCATTTTATGTGAAATATATACGAGGTAAAGTTGATTTAAGATCTCGAACTATCACTTAGATCGATAGCTGTTACAATAAAACAAATTGGGAGGAGTTAGTAAGATAATTATATAAGTGTTATGAATACTGATGAATGTTCGCTTTTAATATAAGATATATCATGTGTCCAAATCGAAATAGAGCTCTGTTGGTTTTCATTCGTCATAATCACATATTCGGCATTTAATGTTTGTGATACAGGTATAACATACACCACCAACAAAGGTGTGAGGATGATCACAGAGCCTGTACAGATCTGATTGTGTACTTTGTTAGAGACCACGGTCGGCTTCCCATTACTGGCATGACATCGCAGGCGTTTCATACACAGCAAAGGTAGGCGTTCGTCATAACGGTTCCATTCTCCTTTTCACGGCACCTGACCATTATGATTCTTTGAGCACGCCATCACTTAATTCATTGTTGATAATGTAGTGTCGGTTTCCAAGTCATCTCCAATTACCTTTGTTTGCCTTTTTCCGTAGCTTCTTGTTTCAGGATGACCTTCCAGTATTGGTGGCCCTGGTACACCAAGACAATATTACGGAGGAGTCAGCTTTCTACAAGGTGATGTGTGATTTTTTTTGTACGCCAGTAAATATTATATTTGCCAGTTATTAATTTGCATTACCTATTAATTTCAATAAATGTATATCTTGTTGCTTGTATCCCATTCACGTGCAGCACATTTGTTGGTTTCTTCCATTAAAATTATTCTGTGCTATATATAGAATGTCTTCTTCAAATCAATTATCATTGTTTGTTATTGAAAAATGGATACTAACAACAAGTAATTAAATATATATATATATATATATATATAATATGTGTGTGTGTGTGTGTGTATGTGTGTAACACCTTCAAGTGTCAGCATAAAGGTAATTTAAAAAATAGATTTACTAATAGATCTACCACTGTACTCTTTTTAAATATTCTGTTGTTGTAAGAAATAAAATAAAAACTTGAGATGATATAAAATTGTTTATTGCAGACTTTGAAATCCATTGCCTATCGCTTTTATAATGAGTTTGTCATTGTTAGCGTTGATGTTGATGAATTCCCTAGTTGGTCGGGTCAGTTTGTTCCTCATGGAGGCAGACACAAGTTTAAAGGTATGTAGTAAAAGAGACAGCTACAATGTTTATAATACTTAACCTATCAGCTATATATAAGCCACTATTATCACCACATTCACATCTGTATTTTGTTGTTATTTGTCTAATGTTTCATAAACATTGATGAGGAGCTTAATATAAATTCTAAGGTGTGTGTGTGTGTGTGTATGTGAATGTTTTACCTCTATGTGTGTACAAATAGTAGCCTAAATGGACCAAATGACCTCCAAGATGTATGAGGTGGAGTGAATGATGGAACATTCTTCTGAAATAGCCCAACCCGGGTGTGATACAGATATGTGTCTAACTGTGTTACCACTTGGGGCATGGAGGCACCCCATGTGCGTGTTGTGTGTGTGTGTGTGTGTGTGTGTGTGTGTGTGTGTGTGTGTCAAATTCTACTGTATGAATATGGGGAAATAATATTTTCATATAACAAAATATTAAAATTTTATAATTAGGAGATACGTTAATCATAAACATATTTTAAATGATTTTTTTAGTTAAGTTCAGATTTAATATGTTGATGCTTATCTTTTAAATTATTCCATATTTCATACCTCGATCTGACTGTCCTAGATCTGGTTTTAGTCACACAAAATATTTCACCATAAAATTGTCAAGAATTTACATCATAATATTATCAACAGGTGTTGGTTTTAAAAACAGTTTCTAGCAATTTGTAGGCTGTATGTTTTTGTAATTGTTTTTTACTTGGCATATTATTTACGTTTTCACGTTGACTGTGTATCAGAAAATGTTTAACAACTATATTTCATAAATAAAGATTCACTATAATATAATATAATATAATATAATACTTTATCAAATAACATAATTGCTCTCTTGTGTGTAAACCAAAACTAGATTGATTAATATTACTCTCTCGGTATTACATCCAAACTTCACATGCATGATTAAGTTATTATTTAGAAGACATTTGATTCTCTGTAATATTGAAATAGTTTTGACATTTATAAAACAGAACTAACATGATCATTTCAGTCCAGATTTGCGTCAACTTTCATTTGCTTTATAACCGCGTGTTTTTATCTCTCTTGTGCTTGAAAATTATAATTTATTTTGCTAACATTTTGTAAACCTTATTTTATTTACAGCAAACGGAAAAGTGCATCTTAGGTCCTGTCTTTAACCATAAATTTCTAAATCGTTTTCATAATCACCCTCTTAAATTAATTTTTAACCTTTGTTTAAACACATTTTAAAACAAACACACACACACACATCAGGAAGCTCCTGTGCCATACATGTTGTAGATAGAGGACACGTGGACACTGTGCGTGTGTGTGATATGGACAGATAGATAGATATATAAAGATTTACGGTTATAAAGACATACAGACTAAATGTGTGTGGGGTGTGCATTTGTGTGTATACTGTATGTGTGTGTGCACGATCTAGCATGAGCCAACGTCAGCGTCAGTAGTACGGAGTTTACACATTCCTTCACTAGGTGGCAGCAGTGTCCATTACACCTCCACCTTCTCGACTCGATAGTAGGCTAAAGTTTTGGCTACCAGCTTACCAATATTCCATCGTACACCTGTCCGCCGTTTAGCGGTTGATAACAACTCGAACCGGATTCGATGTTTACCCGAGATCTACCAACCACACCGCCACCTGTCGGCGATATTACCGCTTAAAATGCTTCAGGCGCGAGTTATCACGTGACGGCGCTGGTATCGTTACGTATCGATTATGAATGCGGGAAGTGGAGCGATAAGACTTCTCCCATTGTCGGGCCGCTAGCTCGGTAATCCATTTCTTGGCGACTTCACCTATCAGATGTCACTGTTTATCATATCTCGATATCTGTGCCGTGTCACGGATACCTAATGATTGGCTCATCAATAACGTGGACGGTAGAATCGAGGACGAGTTTTTAAAGGATTCCGAAAACGAATCGTTTACACGCGCTGCGGGGAATTATTTTAATAAATTTAGTTGTATTGGTCTGCTGTCTGGTCTGCTATACAAGTTTTATAGTTTTATTGGAGAAATGTGTTTGGTCCATTTTCTAATAATAATAATAATAATAACAATAATAATAATAACAATAATAATAATAACAATAATAATAGTATTGCAAGTACACTGACAGCATTTTTTGTCTAATTAATTTAGGATTAGCTGGGGGTCAATAGGAAGACAGCTTCCGCTAAATTGGTCCTCCCAATTTCTACATATGTATTATACATTGTTAAATTACAATATGTTTGTGTGTAAATTATAAAATTTCAATTAGAAATAATGAATACTAACTTACTTAAAGATGGGATCCGCGATTATGTAGCATGACAGCTTGTTTAATTACATAGCAACACCTGCCAATCATATATATATATATATATATATATCAACTAGAGACTATATGTCGAAGACAAAGTCGTAACATCTTTATTTCGTCCTACAATTGTTGGGGGGTCCTATTTCATGTTATTGATTGGTCACTAGTCTGGTATGAAGAAGACAGCGGTATATCTCTCTACCTGTCTGTCGTCGTTTGACAAAGAGACATCACTAGCTCTCAAATTGTCTCTCTTATATCAGTAATCTAACCCGGCCATAAGTCGTTTTGTGTTCCGTTTGAATAACCGGAATTCATTGTTTTATAACATAACGTGTATCGGTTAAAGGTAGTCGCGGGGGGGGTCTTTGTGAGGTAATTGGGGGATGGGTATGGTGAGTGAGTGATTGAGCGACTGATTGATTGATTTATTGATTGATTGATTCAGTGATTGTGTTTAAATGCGCGCGCGAGTGTGTGCGTCCGTGTGCGTGCTCGCCTAGAGGTTAGATCCATCTGAAGGATGGTGCGGGACCCGCCCGCCCGGGCAGTACAGACACTGCGGGGCCACTGATATATTTATATGAAGTAATAAGATAAGCTAATACACGGTGTCTAATGCCGGAGTTCGTGCTATGCGCCTAGACATCCGGGGTCTAGGGTGGTCGCCTTGGATCGTCGCCGCCTAAGGACGGCCCTGAGTACAGCCAACCATAAAACTGTTGTTGTCACCAGCTAAAGAGAGCTTTATGTCTAATGTATCAGAAGTGATGGCTAAAACATTACCTGGATATTGATACAATTGCTGCCAATATTAGTCCTACAACGATCAACTCTACGACTGAGGGGGTGAGTAAGTGAGTGAATAAGTGAGTGAGTCACTCAATCAGTGAGCGACCGAGCGAATCTTAACGACACATTGGCACAAAACAGGAGGATTAAGTTTCGCCATTTACGAAATTCATTAAGATGCAGGGATGGGGGTAGTTCAAAAACATGAGCACATACACATACAGGTGATTTCATGAATAAAATATATATCTGCCTTAAACGGCTCTTGTAGATTATAATAATATGTCGATTTCCCAAATTAGTTTCTTTTTGAAGTCTTTTAGTACAACCCTCTCGCCATCTCTCTCGTGCCGTACTTCATGCTCATCCACCCCTTTGTTACACCGACCCCCCCCCCCCGCCGCGTTTCTCGCCCTACCTACACTGATGCCACGTTATCTGTGTCATCCGTAGGAATATTGATAATCTATCTGTTTGTCATGGTATCTCTAATAATGTTAACCGTGATACATAATTCATCCGGTCGCCTTTCCATTTACTGGCTGGCTGGCTCGCTTGGTGTCGATCCGCAGAATCCACCCCCCGCACCCACCCGCTTTCGGCCAATCATCCACCTGTTTACCACCTGTATTTCCGCCTACGTTTCTAGCTATCGTCGCCCCTGTACGACGAAGCGTACCCTGGTCTGTTGCCGTTTTGGCGCCAGTTGGTCGACGTTTCTGCGGAGATTTTTGTAAAAATATTTTTTATTGTCACGTGACAATCAGTTTTGTTGCGTCTTATCTAACAGATTTAATATAATAATGCGGCACGTCAATTATGACGATTTATCATTTTATCCCTCATAATTTTGCCAGTAGATATTAACCACAAATCCTGTCTTTGGTGCGATTAATCGCCGCGTGGCGCGGAGCGCGAAGGGTGGAGTTAGGACTGCGTTTGTGTGCTTAGTTTCGCAGAAAGAGGACTGGGGGGGGGGGGATGCGTTATGGTAAGAGATGTTAGTTTATTATATTTTGAAAGTTAAAATTTGGACACTGGGATACGGTCTACATCGTCTCTTTCAAGATGTGCCATGAACAACGAAGTTTGTCGTTTGGGATTTTTCTCAGTTCAACATGTGAGTGAATTAGTGGCGGGGTTGGGTGGCATTTACTAAGGTATACTTTGTACAATATGATATATTTCGGATACCTTTGTTATACTGTAATTTGGTTAAAGTTTTGTCAGTATACAATGAGTATACACTCACTGACTCACTCACTCACTGACTCACTCACTCACTCACTCACTCACTCACTCACTCACTCACTCACTCACTCACTCACTCACTCACTCACTCACTCACTCATAAATAAATAAATAAATAAATAAATAATGTACTTCTCATGATACTATAGATGATGATGATGATTATTATTATTAAAGACCAACAGTGACACCTGGAATAGAAGTTTAAACATATTTCGTAACAGCATCATATAGAGATAAAAAACAGACAGCTGTTATCTTTAAAAACTTTCACCGGAGCTATCTTTCTTTTAAAATATTTCCCCGACATTCCAGTATAAAAAGTTTGTTTATAAAGGGCGGGAACCCACTGCGTATAGCGGTCACGTCTACGGGAAGGTCAATTGTTATGTAAATGAGATGTCCATTAATTTGGCAATTAACGGTGAAGGGGGTGGTTGGTGTTGCTCTACAAAGATTACTGTTCGGACACGTCCATTAGCCTGTTGTGTAAAGTGTGTATCTGTTGTTAATAATTAAGGCATTTGACGCAGTGTTCCGCCTGCTACGGACAAATAACGTCGTGCGTGCGCGTGTGTGCGTGTGTTGTTGTTACTGCTGCTACTGTCACCCATTGATGCGTGTTTACTATTAGGACGTATTCAGTGAAGTGGGGTTCAACGGACATTAGTTTTGGTTTGATAGTATGGCGAAAGTGCGCATTCATATTCGCACTAAAATACCCTCCCTCCCCCCCCCCACACACACACACGCACATACTCATTTTCACGCCTACCCATCTAAATCCGTGCTGATCCAGACTGTATCATACCGTTAAGTGGGCAATATTTTAGCGCAGAAAAGTGAATCATGGGAAAATATGGCTCGATACCAGCATTTATAATATATATATATATATATATATATATATATATATATATAGAGAGAGAGAGAGAGAGAGAGCACACGTTATATAGAGAGCATGTATTATAATATACTATACCACAAATGAATGTGACAGTGTAACGCTATGTAAATATTATCGGTCGCATTTTAAACAGCGAGCTTCGATGGTACTTGAAGCGTTGTTTTCGGTCTACTATAAAATAAGTCCGCATCGGATTACATGTTACTGGTGATATATACATATATATATATATATATATAGGATGTGGGCGGTTAAATACACTCACGGAACGCCTAGAGCTAGTTACTGGCTGGATATCTCATGGATCACGCGGTAGATCGGGTTGTGAGTAAAACTCCAGCAGTGAATGAGTAAGACTCAATCAGTCGATGAGTATATGTTTTGGGTTAAGTACGAAGTAGAGGCCGTTTATAATACGAGCATGTGTTGCTGCTGGTTTTGAGTAGTTCATAGCGTACACAATCCCGCGTCCCCGTCAACCCCCCCCCCCCCCACCACCACCACCGAGACACCGATAATATCCTTAAGATTGCTATGACTTGGAGGAGATACATTTGATCCGGAAATAATATTATTTTGTTAGTTATGATGCTGTCAATGTTTGTATAACTAGATCATAAATAATGCGAGCTATATATTGTTCTGGGAGTAAGGGCGGGGGAGGGGGGGGAGACGTGATGACAGCAGTGTTACTAAGTAGCCATACATAAGAGGTTGTAAGTAAAAGACACTGTAAGTAGTGTGATATGAATTAGATGCTGTAAGTAAATCACTTTAAGTAGCTTAGCTAGAGAGTGGCCACGTTAGCCTATCTAGATATTAGCTAACATACAGCTATATTACTATAGGTCAATTATACTAACCACATTATATATATAGCCATATTATTGTTAACCTGATATATATGCTGAGCGTCAGCCAATCGTAGACTAGGTGATAACAAAGGTAATTGTGTGCAGTAAACTATAGTTTAGGGTATCTAGGCTCGGAACAATGTTTATGTGTGTAGCCTCCTTGTAAGGTTTTCAGCTTACAGGTAATTATACATCATTAGGTGAATCTCTAACTGTAGTGTGTGTTGGGGGGGGGGGAGTAGCCACGTAAAATGAGGCACTGGCACAGAGAATCTCGAAGTGTGAATTCAAAAACTCTGGACGTTTTTTCAGGGGACTGAATTCAGAGTGGCGACTTTTCTTGCTGAGACATGTGTAATGTATCACCAGTCACAATGTATAGGTATTCTGGCTAAGTTGTGTGTAAATGTGATTGTAAAATATAGATTTAAACTTTCGCTCTCACCAAACATGCCTTCACTCACGTATATTCACCATGAACTGATATATATATATATATATATATATATATATGGAGAGAGTGTGTGTGCCCTGTCTTTCCTAGAAGTCATTTTTTCATTTTATAAAGATGTTAGTATCATTACCTTGATTGTAATCTTAGTGACTTACGGATAATCATTATATGTTTACCTCCTGATAAATCGTCCAGATGCTTTTATCTATCTTTTGTCTGATTATTCTTGCGTTTTTCATTCTCTCTCACTCTCTCTCTCTCTCTCTTACTGTAGTCTGTCTATTCCACCCCCACCCCAAAGGTATTTATTTGTTTGTTTATTGACCTTCTGGAGCAGGTGGATAAATACACAAACAAACAACAAAAGCAAACAGACAAATACACCACTTGGCCAGACACAACACGATCCAGTAATTGTCAACCCAACCACCCAAGTCTCGTCTCTCTGTCTTTACAACACGACAAGACATAAACGAATATAGCTAATTGGTTTACTTTGTCAGTCATTCCTCGGGGAGCACATCTGTCTCTCTCCCCCTCTATCTATCTATCTATCTATCTCTCTTTCTCTCTCTCTCTATCTATCTATCTATTTCTGTGTGTGTGCGTGTGCATGCGTGTGTGCGCGTGTGCGCTCGCGTGGTATTGACGATGCGGTGTTCTAACCTTCGTAAACGTTTTACTGGAATGTCATCAAAGATGTTGTTGTCTTTGTGGATGCTACACCTCCGGAGTTCTGCTGAATGGATCAATACCTGTGGCTAGAGTTGGCCATTTGTTGGCAGCCGGGGTGACATTCCGATGTCAGAAATTGTGACGTCGTGTCGCGAAGAACATCCGAGAAGTTGTTCTAGATGTCTGATGTGTTGTTTTCTCGACCGATTACAGGCGTTTGTCTCTAATGAGTACTTGTAAAGAAACGTTAGCCCATGTTTATATATATATATATATATATATATATATATATATATATATATAAACAACAATGGTAACAACAGCAACGACAACAACTGTAGCATTAGCAACGATGAAAGCATCGTAATAGCTCCAGCATCAGTAACAACTGTAACAACAGAAATGATATGTAGGTGATTATTCAATAGTTTTTTTTCATAATGCACGCACGTACACGCGCGTACACACCATACAGATCAGTAAACTAGTTCACCATTTAAGGGATACGTAGGTGGAAAAGAAATTCCTCCAAAAACCTAAACAAAGACAACATCGCCACAAATTACTGCAATAACCAACGTTTTATTATTATTATTATTATTATTATTATTGTCCGGCTAAGGAGACCGAGACAGACATGCCTCTATCGACCGTAGCCATCGTATATACACAGTTTTCGCGGAATCCGAAACGCGGCACACAGCGCCATCTGTGTGGAGAGTCGAAAACAAAGCGAGCGTCTGGAGAAAAGGCTAACAAAGACGGGAAAGAAAGGGGTGGGGGGGGCGGCCGGTTGGAGTGATTACGATTTGTAATCGATGATTATAGTTCTTATTTTTTGTGTCGGTAATCGTCGATGTCCTGTCCTATATGGATTGTGACATAGGTCGGATAGGCCGCTGTTAGTATGGCCTCGGCGGGGTTGCGGGGTATGTTTCCCCGCGGGGAAGAGGTGGGGGGGCTATCGCTGGCTGAGAGCTGGACGGACTGTGTGAGGGGGTAGATCCACGAGCGGTAATTGTCTATTTATCGATGGCTACATTAAGTATTGATGATTGTTTGTTTGTCGACATGAATCGGACGAGTAATACATCTGTTCCACCCAAAGAGGCCCCCCCCCCTACTATATGTCTTCACATCTGTGCCGCTGTGTGTATCGCGTCGTCTGTATGACATCCCCGCATCCTGTTGTACTGGCCGTACACGTTTGCAGCTCCGCATGTATCACATCTGCACGTATCACTCTCCGCACTACATCTGCACACCTACGTTTATTACACCTGAAATCATACCGTTAACAATTAACTGTTCGCACTATACCCGTACCACATCTGTCAATCGACGCAACGACCTTTCTGTCTGAACTTGTCACATCTGTGTCGGTGGTATAAGTGTGTTTCACATCTGTGCCCCTTGCAGATGCCTGATCAGTATCGCTTCATCTGTACTCTGTATCATCCCTGTCTACACCACACACAGGGAAGCCGCGATGAGTCGCTTTACCTTTTTGGGCATTTGAAGTATTAAATGGTAACACAACATATGGGCCACCCTTCAAACTCCTCACACCTGTGTTCCACACTGTAAATTTGATGTTTAGCTTTTAAACACTTTTCTAAGCACATAGTTTGCCTTCACTTTTTAAACATGTTTAATGCTAAATATGTTTAGATTTTCACAAGATGTTTAGAAAGGTGTTCACATGTTTAGAATTACAAAGTGCTTAGAAATGTGTTTATGTGTTTAGCGTTGCATGTGCTTAGCTATATGCTTAGATGTTTAGGATATTTAGATGTTTAGAAAAGTGTTCATATGTTTAGAATTACAAAGTGCTTAGAGATGTGTTTATGTGTTTAGCGTTGCATGTGCTTAGCTCTATGCTTAGGTGTTTAGGTTATTTAGATGGTTAGAAAAGTGTTTACTCAAGGCACGTGTTTAGCTATATGCTTAGCTGTTTAGCCAATTTAGATGCTTAGCAAAGTGCTTAGATATATGCTTAGATGTTTAGTAAAGCGTTTAGATGTTCACAACATCATGTCCTTAGCTAGATGTTTTATATATATAGCAAAATATTTAGGTGTTTGCTACCATTATGTGCTTAAAAGCCGCCTAGATTATGTATCTTTAGCTTTCAGCACTAGATCCTACTATGTACTTGATATACAATTAATATCAGTTAGTACATCTTGGTGTAATGGAATGAGTTATCCCATTATCAGTAGAATGGTATAGATAAGACTCGAACCGAGGCTATCTTTGCACGAGCATCATACAGACACAATGACATATAAACACAAACATAAATTATATTGAGCAATTTAATAATATATTGATGATTGCACATCATTATTTTTAAAAACATAGTCACTAGTAATACGGGGCATACAATTAGATAACAATACATAAGGCTTATATCCAAAGAAAATTGATAACTATATAAAGGCATGTTTATTCACCAAATAAAGAGCTATATTATGATGTGTAATGAATAAGCTAGACTAACAAATTGAAGGAACTACCACGAAATTATTTAACAAGTAAATAAAACAAATTATGTAGATTACAATGATAACAAGTGGACAGCTTCCAAAATAAATTATTAGACAAATTCCGACAAGTCAACATTTTAAAAAATAGTTCTTTATGTCTTGAAAAAAAGTGATGCGAAACATCAAAGAATATTGGCTGTGTTTACGTGTGTAATATAGTACATCAAATAATGTCTTTATTGTCATACGAGGCGTGGGAGGGTATTTCGCCAACTTTCCGGACATTTAATTGATTTACCTTGTTTTAATTGAAGTTACAACTGCGCTCGTGTAGCCTGAATATAAGCATGTGTATGAGTAGGTGATACCTGTGTATCCATGTGTGTATATTACCTTTTTTTTTGTATCACAATAACTGGCATATATGTGTATGCATGTAAATATGTATGAATGTGTGTATATATATATATATATATATATATATATATTGTGTGTGTGTGTGTGTGTGTGTGTGTGTGTGTTGTATATATGTGGTCCTGTAATCGCCCCAATCCTGAACCTAATATTAGTGCATTTTTGTCCAATCTAACTAATAATGAGATAATGTTTTATCACCTGTCCCCAATTATATATAGTTGTGAAGTATACACAAGTTTACAATATGTCGAATGATAAAATTTGATTGTCCATTTGAACATAAAGACACTTGCTAAATGACAATAATCTAAACATATTTAGATTTTGCGTGTGCTTAGAATATTATGATTATCTAAACACATAACTGACCAACGTGTTTAAATGCTAAACACCAAGAACATATTCCTAAGCATCAACAGCTTAAACATGTTTAGATTTGGATGTGTTTAGGATTTTGACACTTTGCTAAACACATTGAGTGCTAAGCACATTCTAAACATGTTTAAATTCTAAGCACCAAATTTACAGTGCATGTACAGATGCTACTTAAAGTAACGGCAGAAATAGCAACAACAACAACACCAACAACAGTAATCAAAAAAAATAATGATATTAAAAATAATATTAATATTATTCATTTAACAAAATGGCCATAGTAACAGTAGTACTTATAGACACTGAATCCTTCAATATGAGGTGGCTAATAATTAAAAATAATTAAAATATTTGTAGAGCACACGCCTAATCCGCGGCTTTATTATTATCTATATCCCACACACATACAATACGTAGCCAATCCCACCCATCGTTTTTATTTGTTTATTATCTGTGTGTTCTATGCTCGAACTTGGTACTTACATCTTTTCCGACATCTGTACTCTACACCTGCAGTTTACGTATATATTTAGTCTACATGTGTAAAATACCTGTAAAGTCTCTCTCTCTCTCTCTCTCTCTCTCTCTCTCTATATATATATATATATATATATATATATCTCCATCTCTCTCCTGCTTTACTTTTATTCCTGTATCATCGACTAAGAAATTGGTCCAGATGACACGAGTTGCCGCCAGGTGAGGTTTGTTTTTGTTTTGAACAGTTTTTGATCGTCGTCCGTTTATTGTGCGCGTTAATTATTATTATTATTATTATTATTATTATTATTATTAACTTTCAGCTCATATCAAACGTTCCTAATCGACATTCTCAGATCACGAAGTCCATTAGAAGAAGTACTTTTGTATAATTGGATTGTTTAAACATTAACCATGTCTCTGAGGCTGGCCCATGGCTGTCATTTTGTCCTATCCGTGGCTGTCATTTTGTCGTACCGATGGCTGTCATTTAGTCCGCCGCTACATTTCGGCGTTTTTTGTTCAATCAGATCAGAGAGATTATCTCGCCGAAATCTGGAATACTCTAACAGGAATCGTTTATGTTTCAGACCGGTTATGGGTATATAGGTGTGCGAGTAATTGTGCGTGCGAGTGTAAATATACATAAACAGAGATATTGATACAATACGCACGCACGCATACACGCATGTACACATGCGCACACACTCGCGCGCGCGCGTTTGAGACGGGCTACCAGTATATAGGTGTGCGGATAATTGTGCATGCGAGTGTAAATGTGCAGACATTGAGGTTTTGGTACAGCATAAACACGCACGCACGCATTTCTGCAGATACGCATGCGCACTCACACGCGCACATGCACGCCGAGAGAGAGAGAGAGAGATGCATCCAGACACAAACATATATATACAAACACAAAATTACTTGCATGGACAGACAAACAGACCTGCAGGGAGACAGACACACACACATACGCGCACACGTATGCACTCTAACACACACACACACACACACACAGAGAGCGAGAGAGAGAGAGAGAGAGAGTGCGTGCGTGCGTGCTTGGTTGCTTGTGTGGGAGTAAGTGAGTGATTACACATATCAGCATCAAAAGTCGCCACGCTGTAGTCAATCCCTTTTTTAATCATCCAGAGCTCCAATTCGCGATTCTTGATTCTTTGTGCCAGTGCCTTAACACACACTCCTACAAAGTCCCCCGACATACACTAACTGGCACCTGATAACAATTGCTGCACCACCCCGCCACCTTGCCACAACACCACCCCGCCACCGGTACCACCCCGCCACCGGTACCACCCTGCCACAGTACCACCCTGCTACAGTACCACCCCGCCACCAGTACCACCCCGCCACCGGTACCACCCTGCAACAGCACCACCCCGCCACCAGTACCATCCTGCCCCAACACCACCCCGCCACCGGTACCACCCTGCCACAGTACCACCCTGCTACAGTACCACCCCGCCACCAGTACCACCCTGCCACAGTACCACCCCGCCACCGGTACCACCCTGCAACAGCACCACCCCGCCACCAGTACCACCCTGCCCCAACACCACCCCGCCACCAGTACCACCCCGCCACCGGTACCACCCTGCTACAGTACCACCCCGCCACCAGTACCACCCCGCCACCGGTACCACCCTGCAACAGCACCACCCCGCCACCAGTACCACCCTGCCCCAACACCACCCCGCCACCAGTACCACCCTGCCCCAACACCACCCCGCCACCGGTACCACCCTGCCAATAATCTGATTTGATTTGTGTCAATAATTAAAATAAGTTTTATCGTCATTATCCAATAAGATAGGACAATACAGGTGTCGACCATTTATTAACTAATTCCTCCCTTATCTTAACACATCAAGTCTTTATATCTGACACCGTGTTAAATCATCCAAAACGTAGACAGACAGACAGACAGACAGATACATAGAGGGACAGACAAAGACACACACACACACACACACACACAACTGGCTTTTAATAAAGAGATATATAATTCAATTGTTGTTGTTGTTATTATTATTATTATTATTATTATTATTATTATTCCTGTTGTTGTTGTTACTATTGTTGTTGTTGTTCGTGTTGTTATTGTTAGTGGTTGTCATACAGTGACAACCCACACTAGCCAGATCTTTAATAGACTGACAGCCGCATAATAACAAGAGCCGAGACACTCGATTGATCGCTTCATTTCATCAGAAGCCTCCCCCCCCCCATCAGATTACCTGTAAGGTGAGAGAGCTATGCCGCGCGACCATATCGCTTTGTTCGAATGTGAAGACGAGAAGAAGAAGAAACCAAATGAGGTAGCATTCTGTGGCGACATCTAGCCGAGAAGATCAGGTCACACACACAGTTAAAATATTATGGACAGTTATAATCTAGAATATTTATTATGTTCTGTTCGCAACAATCGTCCTATTGGGAGATACGTATAGCCTCTATGATTACACTAAGCCAGGAGGGCGCATCCATGGTCTAGCGGTAGCGTGTTGGACCACAGATCACTACCACCCGTGTTCGAATCCCGGCGTGGGCATATCTTATGGTTGTTTCGTCTTTGACTTCGCTTCATTACCATCGGAGGTCGCTCGGCCCATTTAGCCTAGCGTGTGCACGAAAGTGGCCGTAAAACGTCAATCATCGTCGTCATCACTAAGCCAGAGTTGAGTCCGATCATTGCGCTATAGTCCGTCTTAGATCCCTTTACTAGCAGGATCCAGTCAGACGGTGATGCTGCAATAAAATGTATGCCAAAAAGACGACGATGCTACATCGGCGAATCAACGGCGGCGACGACACGTTACTGACCTGCACCAACTACCCCCACTCTCGGGCCGACGCTGACCCGTCGCTGAACCCCAGCGGCCCTACATCGGGCGATTAAATTAAGTAATGGCCGGCTTTACTAGGGTTGTCGGGGGGGGGGGGGCTGTCTGCCCCGTGACACGGAACGAAACACGGAGTCTTTCATTCGGCGAATTATTAATATAAATGTCCATCGAATTAAATAAACGGCGGGGACGATTGTCGCGAGATGGGTTCTCGTCTGCGCCATAAACTGACTTGAACTTAGCACACAACACTTTTTGTCTCTTGACCTTTGGCCTACTGGAAAACAAAAGATTCCCAAAAGAACGGAACCTCCCACCTTTTTTCTCCCCGTAACAGACAATTGAAAGAATAATTGAATCGAGTCTTTGTCACGCTCGGATGATATTGTTTGTTTGTTTGTTTCTAATTTGTCTATCTTTCTGTCTATTTGGTGAGGGGTTTTTGTTTGTTTATCCGAAACCATCTCCAGTATTCTAAGACCGTTACAAAAATTCAGGTTTTGACCTAAAGACCCAAGTTTAGCGCCATTGCCAGCTGCCATCATGGGTCATTCTCAACTAAAAGGGTATGCGAACGATTGCAGATTATCACCCAGTTGGTGGATTCGAATCCGGTACCTCTCAGTTTCCAGTCGGCCAAAGCCATTTGTCAGGGAACTACCAGGATGTCTTGTTCCAGGATGGCTTGTTCCAGGATGACTTGTTCCAGGATGACCTGTTCCAGAATGGCTTGTCTCTGAAACGGGCCACTTCATTAAAAGAAGAGTTGATGAAGTGTCATGTTCCGGCAGAGACCGGTAATTGGTTTTGATCGGAGTACAACACCTATTATCGCCACGCCGTGTTGTTTATGTGTGTGCGCGCGTGTGTGTGCGTGCTTGTATGTGCCTCTGTGTGTGTTCGTCGGCTATTTTCTGGCTCATCAGTTCGCCACGGCCCGTTAGCCGGGAATAATGTCTTCCCATCCGGGCTCGTCTCGAAACAGGAAATTCGCCCTCGGCCGCTTCCTCCTCGAACCGGCACCAACCACTAGACGGCGCTCAGTCAGGCGGTGAGGGTCACTTCCTGTTATGCCGGTAGCCATTCCGACTGATCGGTTCCGAGGCCGGATGAGCCGTCTATTGGCCAATATCCTTATGACGACGGTGGCGCCGCCCCGCCCCAAGCCACCATCCCTCTTGGAGCCGCTGGCGTGATTGGCCGCGAATCACGTGATCACCGGTCGGGATTGCGTTGAAGTGTCGTTCGGTTCGCTCGAATGTCGTCCCCATTTCCGTCGGCTCCAAACAAGCGATGAAGCCTCTCTCTCTCTCTCTCTCTCTCTCTCTGTGTGTGTGTGTGTGTGTGTAAGAGAGATCTTTTGATCGGGGCGGTATTGAGGAGAGAGATATTTTACGGCACGATTCCTCCCAGTCACACGGAACTTTCTTTGCCCAATCGTCGTTGCGCCATCTGGCGGGATTCCTTAATAATGGGACAGGTGCTGTAAAGCCAGGTGTCGCTGCTGATGCTTTTGCTGGCGAAGATGACGATTATGATGTTGGTGGTGGTGATGATGATGATGATGACGACTGTACGGTAGAGCCACTGTATTTCTACGACTTCCAACTTTCTGTCAGACAATTGACATTTGCGTGTTGACACATCAGTGTCGATTATCTACCGTCTGTGGTGTCGTCTCATCTCTCTCTATCTCTCTCTCTCTCTCTCTCTCTCTCTCTGTCTCTCTCTCTCTGACCGTTTGTTGTGGGACTTCTAATTCGGTCAATTATTTGGGTAAAATGTGAAAATGTCTGTCCGTCTGTCTGTCTGTCTATCTGTTTGTCTGTCCCAAGTTTAGAATGTTTTCACCGTGTTCTCCTGTATGTCGTGAGAGGCGACAAATGGGATGCAACACGAAAATACATCTTTGCGCCGATTTGCCGTTAAACCTCTCACTCACTCACTCACTCACTCACTCACTCACTCACTCACTCACTCACTCACTCACTCACTCACTCACTCACTCACTCACTCACTCACTCACTCAGTATATTAAACATTGTACGAGATATGTACGAGATGTGTAGATGGAAATAATTAATTTCTTACATCTACAAATAAACTATACGGCTAATGGCTGCTTAATTCGAACATCATGTCCAGCTGCGACGTTAGTATCCGAAACAAACATAGGTTCGAATAAAACGTCTCGAAACTGCAGTTCACTGAAATTAAGATAAACATCTGAAATTTCTGTCAGTGTCTTTGTGTGTGTGTGTGTGTCCGCGTGTGTATGTGTGGGATATGACACTTTTACAGAGAATCACGAATCGTAAATATTAACGCTGGACTCATTGCACTCATTCTAGAGAACAGACATGTTTAACAAAACTCCCCCCAAAACGAATCACCTACAGTGATGGTGCCTGTATGAGAGTATGTGTTTGTGTGTCAACGTGCGCGCGCGTGCGCTCGCTCGCACGCGCGTCTATGTCGTTTTATAGCCACTTTTCGAAATTAAAAATGAAACACCCCTGAGAACACAGGCCCGGCGTTCGAACTCCGACTCTAGATATATGTGAGTAACCGCGCTACCAGTTCGACCACGCTGATGTGCCGCTGTATCCGCGATGTCGTGAAATAAAAGAAGGAACAAAGCCGACGATGTTCGTGTCAGATATCGGCGCCATGAAACGAAAGTGTCACGTCATATCAACGCCTAATTGTCACATCAGAAACTGAGGCTTCATTTAAACGGTGACTGAGAATGAGCCATAAACAAGTTGGCCTTAAAGTATGAGGCCCCCGCCCCCCCCCCCTCTCTCTCTCTCAACCCGAAAGTCGACCTTTAACCTTTAACTCGGGTTCTATGGTGAGCGGGTCTTTTTAAAGAACGGCAACTGGTTAGTAGAGATGGATGTTGTATTGTCACCTGTTATTATCTGGATTAAATAAGACCATCCATCAGACTAGATGAAACAAACTGGATTTCTCTCTCTCTCTCTCTCTCTCTCTCTCTATCTATCTATCTATCTATCTATCTATCTATCTATCTATATATCTATCTATCTCTCTATCTGTCTTTATGTATGTCTCTCTATTTGTCTATCTCGCTATCTATCAACCTGTGTCTCCTTTCCTTCTGGTAACGATCAGCGACAAAATACTCACTCACTTATTCACCCACTCACTCACTCACTCACTCACTCACTTACTAAATCAGTTATTCACTCAATCAGACTTTCACTCACGTGTGTAAGTGAAGGTTTCATTATTATGTTGAATTATTTGTGAAGTCGTTTAGATAGAGCAAAGAGCATATGCTTTGAAACGCGACAATACATGCACACTCGTGCGCATGGACACACACACACCACACACAGGGACTGGTGAGACATTACACATGTCTCAGCAAGAAAAGTCGCCACTTTGGATTCAGTCCCCTGAAGAAACGTCCAGAGTTTGAATTCACGGTTCGAGATTATCTGTGCCTGTGCCTTATTATACACAACTAAAAACACACACACACACACTGAAGCAACCAGGCACGCACTCCTGCCTACACGCACAGGTATACACTCCATAACACTTGTTTGCACACGCACTCATTTGTTACAGATATACAGACGTGTTGGCACTAAATAAATAAACAAACACGTGCGTGCGTGCGTGCGCGCACAACATAATGTGGGTTACAAACATATTACGTCGTTTAAATAAACACAAGTCTGAGCCAGGTACAGAGATAATTATATAAACATTATAAAGGTCATTTCTCCCTTTAACAGACATGTTTGACGACAACATTTTTTTTACTTGTTTTTATTACACGCTCGTTGCTCAGGTATAATGGCCGCTACGCTCTGGTTGTGATTTCGTAAATATGTAGAGAGGCATGGACTATATTAAGAAATTTGAAAGAAAAATAGCTTCAGGGTTAAAAAAGACTACTTACTTTTCTGTAAACAAACCATGGTACGGGGAATATCCAGTGCGGTGCGTCTGTTGACATGGCGTGTGTTTGTGAATGTGAGGATGTTGCAATCCGTGTATGTGTATATGCAAGCGTTTATGCATGTATATATATATATATATATATATATAGATATAGATATAGGCATGTATGAGTGTATTATTATATGTACAAATAATGTGAACACGTACGTATGTGTTTGTGTCTGTATGTGTGTTTCAGTGGGCTTACACACATTATGGTGTGTGTGAGCGTATATATATATATATATATATATATATATATATATATAAAGAGAAAGATTTGTGCATGTTTGACTCTTGATACTTAGAACTAGTGCCACTATATATATGTTACAATACACATGCACACACACACGCACACAGTTGTAGGACGTTTCGGCCACGGACATTTCGGCCACGGCCATGCACCCTGGACGTTTTGGTCACAGAAAAGATTCGCTTTTTAAAAATTTCTTTGAAGAGACAATTGAAAAGTATGTTACGATTGCAGTTAGAGTATGTCACTAAATGAGAATCTCAAACTCTGGAAATTCAAAGGGATTTGTTAAAAAAATTCTTTGAGGGTCAATTGGTGAGTGAAATATATTACACTATAACACACCATGATCTATCAATAAGCCATGTAAATCGAACCGAATTATTTTGTGTTTTTATTTCCTTATATAATATGGCCAAAACATCCACCTTGAATACTACCGTAGCCAAAACCTCCGTCTACCCACGCACACGCACACACCCGCACGTACACACACACACACACACACACAGGACTGAAAAATGGGGTTGTGTTTGTGTATATATCAGAACGTGTTTATTTTGTACTCTGTTTGTAATCAGCTACTGGTATCGTATGTGATTGTTGTTGGTATTGTTGTTGTTGTTATTTGTTGTATTTTGTCTTAACTTATTCTTGTTCTACGCTTGGCTATTGTTCTAATGTGTATGATTGTAATAATCGTGTTTTTCTTATTTTCTTGTTGGTGTTTACATTGTTCTCAGTTTAAACGGATCTCTGTTTACGTCTCAACAGAATATGGCAGCCATTCCCTGTACGTCTATCCCCGTCTTTGTGTGGTCAAATGGCATGACCATCAACATGCCGCCTTCTTCCCGCCCGTCAAGGTCATCGATCCCGAAGCCAATGACGCGGGCAATGACGTCGATGTCGCCGAAGATTTGACCGATAGTGTAGAAGATTCTGAGGAACGAAGCTCATCTTCAGAGGATGACGGCGTCAGCTGGCACCATTCTGAAATACTTAATGAAACCAACATCAGGAACTTCCTCAACAACTACCTTAATGATCCAGATGGGTTCCTCGTCGAAACCGAACATTTTTAGAGTAAGTACGTCTCCATCAACAACATGTTGGTGCTGTTACTCGCTGTTCAAGGTCCGATTAAATGTTATAAAGATTAGTTTGAGTAGTCGCATTTCTTTAATTGGTACCCTTATGGAACGTCCGGATTGTGTGACGGCGAGTTTTTAATATTCACGCATGCACGCACGCGCGCGCGCGCACACACGCACACAAGTCCGGGGACTGGCGAGACATTACACATCTCAACTTGGTAAGTCATCTCTTAGATTAGATAACAGTACCTGATGAATCATCTAGAGGTTGCATTCACGATTCGTGTTTAACTGTGCCAGCGCCTTATTATACACTACTCAAACACTTAATCACCCAATGGCACACTCACACATACAGTGTCACACAGCGCGCGCGCACGCACACACACACACAGTGTCACACACACCACATATTCACCTACACTACCCCCCCCCGCATCCCGATCCTCTCCCAACGTATTTAGACAGGTGTTTATCCGCGGTCAGCCCTCTGTGGATAGTATATAGATGAAGAACAGAATGACCTACAGGTGATAAATGATGACCAACTATCATTATTATCTCTCAGCCATACTATCTTATTCCAGTAGTTGACGGGATTCTAGACGTTTATCGTCGGGCACTCTCTAATCTCTTATGGATTCGGCCAGAAGGGGCTTTCTTATTAAATACTCCGTCGTAGAACATTGCCAGATGTCGGTAGAGATGTCGTGTCATCATTGGTTTTAGTGTCAGTATTTATCTCTACAAAGTTGTCGGGTAGTTGGTCAGTTTCCGAAACGAACTTAGAAGCTTCTGCGTGCCCGTAAGTTCGGTGTGTGTTTGTTCGTGTGTGTTTGTTTATTTGTGTGTGTGTGTATGTGTGTGTCTATGTATGTGTTTGTGTGTGCGTTTCTCTCTCTCTCTCTCTCTCTCTCTGTGTGTGTGTGTGTTTAATGTTACATGTACTAAAAGTGTGTATAATTTTTCAAAATGTTCGTAAATCTTAGTTAATGTTAAAGAAGGATTGCTACCTGGATAAAAAAATGTCCATACAAGTATCAGAACGTATAAGAAAATGGGAATCTAATTTTATTACCTTTGATATATTTGCAGAAGCCAAAGCAAATATTAAATCAGGACAAATAGTGTGTGCGTGCTTGCGTGCGTGTGTATGTGTTTCCGCACTCGTTTATTAATCCCCCCCCCACCCAACCACGTAATCTAAGCGTTTGACAATAAATCATGTGATACGCCACACCGTGTGTTAGTTAAGTAAGAGATGCCATTGAAATGGCGACACCTGGTGACAAAAGTCGAATTTCATTTTATATATATATATATATATATATATATATATATATATAATGACATTACTACTTTGTTTGCTGGGTCCTGTCAAATCAGACGTTTCTTGTCACCTTCAGTGATGCGAAATCCAATGAGACTGTGGGCATTTTTTTGAGTTTCACCGATCATAAAACAAGATTACTTTTGTGTTCGAGTTATTCGAATTAAGCAGTTCCCTTTCTTTCCGGTTAACGTGTACTGAGAGATGTGGCATTAGTCGGTTATTTTCATTCTCTGACCTTTTGTTGTGGTGTAAGGTCATTATACGGGTTCACTTCAGTGATTCGGGTCGGTCGGTCAGTCAGTCGGTCAGTCAGTCAGTCGGGTCAGGTCAGGTTAGGTTAGTGGGCTGTGGTGTCTCGTCCACTTGAATAATGGCCGTTATCTAGACAATGATCACTGAATACCTAAATATGTGTGTGTGTGTATGTGTGTGTGTGTGTGTCTGTGTGTGTTATGTTTTGGGGTCAGAGGACCACCATCACCTCCCCCAAACCACCCGAGGAGATCATTGTTCCTTATATTCACGCTGTTATTTTAACGAGTACCTTACAGTCACCATTTTAATACCCAATCCTTACTTTGTCCTTATCTTCGCTGACTTATATGCGGGTCCGACTTTACTTTAAGTCGTAATTGCCAGGACTTATTTGATCTCGCGAGATTCATGTACGTCACACTTATGGCACAGCGGTTAAAGTGCCGTGCTGTAAACTTCTAGGTTAGAGTTCGACTCCCAGTAATGCCTGAATTTGTGGGTGTTTACCCAAGAAATTGTGTCTCTAGATCAGTATGCTCCTTTTTAGACCAGCGAGAATGGCATATAAACAACATGCTCACTCATTCACTCACTCACTCACTCACCCAGGTTTGTGTCGTTTTACGATAAACATAAAAAAAATTATGAGACCATTTTTTTTTTTAATTTTCAACCGTCAGGATCTGTTTTATCCCACCTTGAATCCCTTCCCACCGGATGTATTTATCGGATTGAGTATTCGCATTTCACGGGTCGGCCTTATTATATCCCTCTCCGTATTTGCTTTCGGCTGATTCAGTACTGCATCGCTTTTCCCCGTGAAGAATCCTTTTCGTCCGGTACGATATTTGCCTTTTCAGCGTTTAGTTCTTACAAATGATGTTTTGATACTGCTAAGCTGCCAGGGTCTTCTGGATCAACAACATCCTGTTCCCGGTTCAGAAATTTCCCTAGATACGACCCGAGAAACAGAAGCGATGCTTACTCGAAGGACGGGACTGCTTAGCATTCTCTAATACTTAACGTATCATTCAATACTCCGATATTCATTATCATCATCATCATCATCATCAATCATCGTTTCATTATTCATTTTTATAATTGACATGCATTACGTAATATCTAAACCAGTTAACGATTGTTTACCTGTACTAATTAAGTTATCCGTTTAGGCGAAACACGGATCACCTTTGACCTGTTAATATCTCGTTTGGTATAAATGAACCAACAACGTTATTACTACTGCAGATAGATTATCTGTACTATAATAACCAAGACTGTTTTAACACTTTCCGATCCTTCGACTCGAACGATCTCCTGTTTCGATTGGTACTGCTGGCTGTATTTATCCGAGTCTCCATTAATAAAGATTTTTTTAAACAGTTCTTTGTCAATATTCGTCCCAACCCGAAATATATAATTCCTTATTATAAAAAAAGCTGTAGATGACATTAATTCGAACAATTTTATGTATTAAGTTGATTAGAACTATAATTTTATTAAACGTTAAAGACATTACAGTGCGTGGATATTTTAATGGCGCGTACGCAAAAATTCAAACCCCGAGCAGTAATCAGGCACCATATATGGCATCCTCGTGAATATTCGGTTCTGTTCGTTTACATTCGGTAAGTTCCGCGTACAGAGTTGTGTACTGACGTCATTAACGTGTGCGTGTTTCGTGTGTGACGTCACCACCCTCTGCGTGCCAACCCTGAGCGTGCGTGCGTGTGTAGTGCGCCACGTCGTGACCAGGTCAAAGCAATACTACGCCATTTCTACCAACAAAACATACATTTTACGTATAACTTGCAAGATGTGAGTGGTAGAGTGATTTATAATGCCAATAAAAAATATTAGTATTATTTGAAAAGGATACTGACCGCCTAATAATTGATTTAGGCAGTTATGTCCAGTTGATTGCCACACACATATCGTATTAAAGTGATTCTTATCTACAGTTTAAATAAAGACTTAGTTATTTCGGAATATGATGAAAATTTACAAACAATTGTTTAAAATGTCGCCGTCACACAGATTTTTTTAAATAGTATTATTTGTTTTTCGATGACTAATAGCTCCACGGGCGCAATAATCTTTCGAGCTCTTCGTTTTGGAGGTGTTAATGGTGGTGTTTCCGGTTAGTCTCCGGGGTCGCTCGCCACCGAAACCTTTTCGTCACTGGGGTCATTCACCACTGATAGCTTCGCATATTCACTGCACACGATCGCTGTAACGCTTACTTTGCATTGAAATACCGTCACCGACCTAAATAATTTTCACCTGCGAAATAATATCGTGGGAGTTATTGTTAATTCCCAACAATAAATTCCAGTTAGAAGTAGGGGTTTAAGCAGCTAGTGTATAGGTAGTATATATGTCGCTTCTGTGCCACAGTTGATAGCGTGCGCTGCGCTGCAGGCAACCCGGTGTTGCTATCTCTTGGGCTATTTCATTCTTCAATAAAAGAGATCATAGGATTTTCCTAAGAAGCAACAACTCAGTTTTTGTTCCAAATAGTGCCTAGACCAAACAAATGAAATCACTCTTACCTACCGACTCACTGACCCGTTCACTGATTGAGTCACTGACCCTACCCACTTATTCACTCACTCACTCACTCACTCACTCATGTTTGCTCACTCACTCACTCGTGTTTGCTCGTATGTTCCTGGGTTAGCAACCAGGCAAATGATCGGCAAACACATCCATATAGAAACATGGAGTTAGGCCGATCCTGGTCTCGGTTTGACTGGATACATCTATAACGACTGCCTTCTGACCTTTGTCCCGAATTCTCGGTTCGGTACCTTTAATGGTCCTTATCGCCAGCAGGTGTCAGCAGCGGTTCTGCTCATTCGCCCGTTCTCAAACTGAGGTGGCTTGTTGCCCCGTTCGTCGATGACAAAGGCATCCAGTTAGAGTGGCACTTAAAAGCTTTACGATGCCCAGGTGATGACCATCCCGAATCCGGAACAATGGCGGACGGACCGACCCTCAGGTGCGACAACGGGGGGGGGGAGGTAGGCTCGCTTGGGCAATAACGCGGCGATATGCTTTGATAGATGAGACCGGCGTGTGTCGGGGGAGGGAAATCCCGTTCTGGGAATTCCCAGTCACACAATGAAGCGCCTTTAAAGGTTGGAATTGTTTACATTGAGGATAATGGCTAAGCTACTTGTTGTCTGTCTGCGTGGCTGGATGGCCGTTCGTGTGCCCGTTCGTGTATCCGTTTGTCTGTCTGTGTGTGGTGGCCACACACGTGAGCTCTATTATATTGGTCATTTGTCAGATCTGGCCACACCGACTTCCCCTCCGTTAATTGTCTTTCAATGGGCCTTCCCCTTCTCGCAATGAACAATTCCACCCCCACCCCGCCCCTTGTTTATTGTCATCTGATGGGATTCGGTGAGCTCAATTAGTGAATGATTTCATTACAATGATGACGATTGCGTTACAATAACGCCGACTTGGTTACAATGGTGACGAATTGGTTACAATAGGGTCGCCATTAACGCGCCTTTCCCCGTAGTCTCTGGGGTACCCGTTGTTATCCTATACCGGTGGCCCCATCAACAACAACAACACACACACACACACACACAGAGAGAGAGACGGAGAGAGAGAGACAGACAGACAGACAGACAGAGAGAGAGACTAGTTTTATATTTCGGTGTCCAGGTGTTAAAGCTCACCTTGTTTTCAGCGAGCCCGGTAACCGTTCGTTGTCCGTTTGTTTTAAAGCGAAGCCAATCAGCCAGGGTACCACCATCACCGCCGTCGGCTGAACTATATACAGGTAGAGAACAATTAATCAACAACAAGTCGTACCTCTCTCGGGGCGCTCGTACGGCCGCGCGCGCGAGTCCGGTCATCGCAGCGATGGGCTGCCCGTTTGGTCGGTACTGCATGGGATCGAGTTATTATTATGCACGCACGCACGCACGCAGAGAGAGAGAGAGAATGTATATATATATATATATATATATATACAGGTCTATGTATGTATATAGAGATATGTGGTGGGTTTTGTATGTTTAGGTTCAATTATGAGTATATTTTTTTTTATAAATGTATAGAGGTACAGGTCCTTAATGATGTTTGGGTCTTGATGCTCTGAGCCACTGCCACTAATATATATATATATATATATATATATATATATATATATATCGTAACACACACACAGAGGGGTCCTTAAGGATGTCTGGTATTAGCTCAGCCATGCCACTAATATATATATATATGTATATATATATATATATATATATATATATATATATATATCGTAACACACACAGAGCGAGGGAGAGAGAGACCGAGCGAGGGAGAGAGCTTGTTACTAATCGGGTTAAGAAATTTCATCGACCAAATGTTTTGTTGGTTCACGTACTCAGACTGTCTTGTGTATAGAATTTTTTATTATCATTCTTTGGCGCATCAGATGTAACAACAATAGCAATAACGACGACAACAACAAGAACAGTAACAGCAACAACAACATTGTTAACCAGGTGTTATGCCACAATAAAATCTGGCCCCGCTCTGAACCATGCACACGTGATTAAACCGATTATAAAAATAAGATGACAAATGTATGCCAGAAGGAGCAGCTTTAGTAGAAAACTATATAATAATACCACCTTTTAAAAATGGTCCGTTCTGACGTGGTGTATTTCGCTTGTCCAACGATGGTTCTGTCGATGTTACAGAAATTCTTCTGTCAATTTTCATCCCACCCCGAAATATATAATTCTTCATTTTAAACTGTAGAGAAGATTAATTCTAGCACTTTTATGTATTAAATTTACAGGACATGACAATACGTGGATATTTTAATTGCGCGAGTGGTACATATATTAAGGCATCCTCGTGAATATTCGGTTTTGTTCGTTTACACTCAGCAAGTTCCGCGAACAAGGTTGTGTACAGACGTCATCAAGTTGTGTGTGTGTGAGTGTGTTTTGATAGAGTTATGCACAGTTAGGTGTATAACGTCACCGCTCTCTGCGTGCCAACACTGAGCATGCGCACATATTCTGTTGTATAATTAATTAGTCACGTGGTGGCCGTCTCAAAGTGATACGTGCAAACATAAATTTATTACGACGTTTCTACCCACAAAACCACGTATTTTATGTATAACTTGTAAGATATAAGCACTAGAGTTCGGAAAAGGTACTTTTCTTGCTTCGGTCATGAAAAACCTTGATATCGTTCATACTTTGATCATGATTGTTCTATATACAAGCATATAGCTCATACACCTATTTCCTGATGATTCTGCTAGTAGCTGTTCTTAACGAGCGGAGAACGATATGGTTCCATATCGAGGTAACCCTCCCCCCCCCCCACCGATGAACATTACAAAGATGCTCGGATGATGCACAACGATGACACCAGGTCATTCAAGAGAACAAAAAAGTTGTGACGTCATTTGGGTTCAGAGGTGCACGCTTACGTCCGTTACTGTCGCTTCGTCTTCGGCCTGGGGCCTGGACTCTTTTCGAATATCAACTTTGTTTCGGTTTAAATCGGTTTTCTCGCATTTTTTTCGGAATGGACGCAACTGAACATCGTCTTAAACCTTTTCTTTTTTCTGCGCCGCTTCTTTGACTGCCGATGTCGGTCCTATCACGTTATTTGTTCTATTTAACAATTCGTGACAAATTGCACATCTCTGACAACGTGGCCCCGACAGCGTGCAGTCTCTGCCTCAGGACGAGCTATTTGACTGTAAACCGTGAGAGATGTTTCTGTTGAGATGACGACCATAAACAGTACTTGATGTATGCGTAATATAGGGATATAACTGGACTGGAGGGGCAGAAATTGTGACGGGGACGGTTATTAGTTCAATTGGAGAGTCTCTCTGTTTCTGTGGTGCGTGCGGCGCGTGCGTGCGTGCGTGCGCGTGCGTGTGTGTGTGTGAAGGCACGGGGCATGGAACATCACAAATCGTATCTCAGCACTGTTTTGCGGTCGGCAAAATAGTCCTGGCTGGGTGACTCTCGGTTCATTGTTACAACATGTGGACTATTCTTCAGGGTGTCAGAGCACAGGGTGAACTTGTCAAACTGAAACGTGTATTGTATTGTATAATCAATATGTATGTGTGTTTGTTGTTTCTTTTGGTTTGTTGTGTGTGTGTGTGTGTGTGTGTGTGTGTGCGCGCGCGCGCGTGTGTGCGTCGCTATATGATATGCATGTGCCGGTGATTTCACGCTGCTGATTGGTAAATACATTTAGTCATCACCACACGATATCACAATTATTGTCGTAATTGTGTAATCTGAAACGGGCAAATGATAGTGTGCGTACGCGCGCGCGCGTGTGTGCGTGCATGCTTACATCTTTATCATTGGTTCGGTGTAAAGATTATTATTGCTTCCAGTTTAAATACCCCCCCCCCTCCGCCATCACACAATATTATATACCGATATAAAACTACCTGTAGGGCTTATTATACCAGTATAAAACTAATGGTAGGGCTATATTATACCGGTATAAAACTACCTGTATGGCTATATTATACCGGTATAAAACTACATGTAGGGCTATATTATACCGGTATAAAACTACCTGTAGGGCTATATTATACCGGTATAAAACTAATGGTAGGGCTATATTATACCATTATAAAACTAATGGTAGGGCTATATTATACCGGTATAAAACTAATGGTAGGGCTATATTATACCAGTATAAAACTAATGGTAGGGCTATATTATACCAGTATAAAACTAATGGTAGGGCTATATTATACCGGTATAAAACTACATGTAGGGCTATATTATACCGGTATAAAACTACATGTAGGGCTATATTATACCGGTATAAAACTACCTGTAGGGCTATATTATACCGGTATAAAATTACCGGTAGGGCTTATTATACCGGTATAAAACTAATGGTAGGGCTATATTATACCGGTATAAAACTACCTGTAGGGCTATATTATACCGGTATAAAACTAATGGTAGGGCTATATTATACCATTATAAAACTAATGGTAGGGCTATATTATACCAGTATAAAACTAATGGTAGGGCTATATTATACCGGTATTATATCGTTGCTGTTATTAATGTCATGCTAAATTACTGGATATGTGCATTAATGATTAAAATTCGTGATAGTTACGTAATCGTTTACTTAACAGAATATAATACATTTATATCTAAGTCTCTCACTCGGATGATGCTTAAATGAAAACACAAACTACGTCCATAGATCGCAAAGATATAAAAAAATGGATTCATAAAACTATAAATTATATTCATGTATACGTTTTGGTAAATAACAAAATGATAGACTAGTAATGGTGGTGTAGATTGATGGTCTATAATCTTTAAATTAACTAATTAATTAATAGATAAATAACCATAATAATTTATATATGGACATAGCCATCAAGTAGTGGCGACTACAATTGCTGATATTAATTATATTTCATTTATACTTCCCATATATACGTTTCGCACATCGTCTGATATTGTTATTATACGTGAACAATTAACAACAATTATTATATATCATTTGAAAACTTGAAGCAAAATACCGTATGGTGTCTATATAATATTTATTTATTTATTTCCTCTTAATGATATTAAATATGCCGTGATTTATTTTGTTACGCCGTACCTATTTTTCTCGTAATAATATTAAATATAGAGGGTTGTGTTAAACCGAATGGGACAATATAATACCGAGGATATTATGGCTCTTACACCTTTAAAACAGGGTGTATAATTTCTGACACTTGTTCCGGTATAATATTGCATGCAGGATTGAGTGGTTGAAGGGAGTGTTCGGGCGGCAATATTATGTCTTTAAACAGGTATAAAATCGGACATTATTAGCACTATAGACACGATAAACATCGACGGACAACTAGACCCCCCTCCGCCTCCCCTGTGCATCAGTAGCCTGGAAGAAAACTGGTCTTTAATCTGCTCTAATCTATTTATAGGCGAAGAATTCAAATTAAATGTGTTCAACTATAATAGCTTGTCGTCTGCCGAGTAATCCAATACTGGGTGTCGTTTGGTATGACTGACGAGAAAATATCTACCAATCTGTAACCATTGTATCATTATAGTCAATAGTAACTGTAACCGGGTGTGTGTGTGTGTGTGTGTGTGTGTGCGTGCGTGCGCGCGCAATATTGATACGACACGCGGCAATTATTACGCTGATACAGAACGCGCTTTGCTTAATTCTGTAGATGCGAAATGATATGCGCTGTGTTTAATTTCACCTGGAACCTTCACCTTTAACTGATAGCACAGTTAGCTACAAGACTTACATTGGGGATTAAATGCCGGCCAGGCTATACCTGAAGGATGTTTCATCTTTCACTTCGTCTCGACGCGTTTGGAGATGTACACACGCGGCCGTAAAACGGTGTATCATTTGATGACGATATCCGAGGTTACTTTATGTGTCATTGTCATTGTCTGACATCGACATGTCGCTCATGGGCGCCTCACGACAGACAAGCCCATTTGCTCCCGAAGTGGACGTCAATTAGAGGAATCAGTGGCTTTTTAAAGTGGTGTCGGAACATCTGATTGTCGGAAATATGTCTGCCGGAACGGTGGACTGTCGGAATCTAGAGGATGAACTGTGATGTTAACACAGCTCCAGGTCTAGGTTCCAATCTAGGTTTTATCTTCATTTGTGAGGTGTTTCCCTTGAAAAATGTTTCTCGGCGAAATGGCTAAACAAACCACTAAACTCACTCACTCACTCACTCACTCACTCACTCACTCACTCACTCACTCACTCACTCACTCACTCACTCACTCACTCACTCACTCACTCACTCACTCACTCACTCACTCACTCACTCACTCACTCACTCACTCACTCAAGCATGGGCGCGAGCACGCACGCACGCACACACACACGCACAGGTTACGATATCCACAAGTACTGAGCAGTCCACTCCCAAATACCCGCCACCCTCCCCCCCTGTGTCCGAGGTCTGAGAGAGATGGGCGCCAATATAATATCGTCGATGGGCTGGCTGGAGATCAGAGTTGAGAGATAAGCAGACATTAGATGGAGAGATAAAACGACGAATTGATTCACTAACCGAGAGATTGTTATCACAATAGTCGGGCCATTAGCCAACCAATGCTATCTGCTGCCGTAATGTAGCCCTCATCAAACACTAGAGGGCAGCATCAGTCTCCAGGTTTGGCTGGAGATGGTCAATTATTTACTAACTGACTTTTGTACTCTTTGACTGTGTTATGGCTTCTCATTGTCTCCTCGTAGTACTAGCACTTCTAGTGGTGGTCGTATTATTATTATTATTATTATTATTTGTAGTACTACTAGTAGTAGTATAACTACTACAAATAATAATAATAATAATCGTACTAGTAGTCGTACTAGTAGTAGTAACATTAGAAACAGCAGGAACTGTGTTTTTGTTGTTATTGTTATTATTGTTGTTGTTATTGTTGTTGTTCTTCTTATTGTTGTTAATGTTGTTGTTGTTGTTATTATTGCTATTGTAATTATTGTTGTTGTACCAGCTTTGGTAGCATTAGTAACATTGATTTCACTGACTCACCCACACATACAAACCACACACACACCCCCACACACACACACACACACACACACACCAATAAACTCAGCTTTATCAAGCCTGTAGCTTGAGTAATAGCATTTATATTATTGTTAATGACAATATCATTAGTCCTCATAACACAATTGTGACACTAATTTCAGATAGAGTACTTGTACTACTAGTTGTAGGTTGAGTGAGTGAGTGAGTGAGTGGGCTTTGGGTGAGTGAGTGAGTGAGTGAGTGAGTGCATACTTTGGGGGAGGGGGAAGTGAGTGAGCTAACAGCTAGGTAGATAGATAAATATATATATGTATAGTCTTCGAGGGTGAGAGAGAGGGGGAGACACACACAGTGAGTGAGTGAGTGAGTGAGTGAGTGAGTGAGTGAGTTGTGAGTGAGTGAGTGAGTGAGTGAGTGAGTGAGTGAGTGAGTGAGTGAGTGAGTGAGTGAGTGAGTGAGTGAGTGGAACGAGCGACTGAGCGAGCGTCTCGGTGCTGGTCACATCTGTAGCATTTAGATCAGTGCCGATGCCTTATGGGGAGACATACCGCAAACATTAGTAGTAATTGTAAAAGTAATAGTTATTGTAGAAGTAGTAGTTGTAATAATAATAATAATAATAATAATAATAATAATAATAATAAAATTAATAATAATAGTGGTAGTAGTAATAGTTCGCGTTCTTGGCTGGCCATATCGTTATTGTTTGTGTTTCATTCCCATTGTTTGTTTGTTTACATCCTTGTGGCTACTTTGTCTTATCCGATTCAAATCGTTAGTCAAAGCTCTCCCTCGTTAATCTGGATGTGCTGTTCAGCTAGCGTTCGAATAAATAATACCACACGGTCTGTTGTGATGGTCGATATCCAAGTAATATTGCAGACCACGAGACAGGTACGTGTATACGACGTCGTGTAACGTTACCTGCCCCGTTGTCCCGTACATCACCCCCCCCCTCCCCGCTCTCCACCCGATCCACCCCTCCTAACAAACTCTGTCAGGTTCAGGTCTCTTTCCCTCTCCCCCCTCTCTCTCTCCATGTCGCTAACTACCCATCACTCGCGTGTCAGAGACCAATAAAAGCCGACTCTAATGTCTCCTTACAGACCCTAGATTAGGCTCTAAACACGACGAAAATTGGCCGAAAACTGCTCAAAATCACAGCGGACCAACATCGGTTCATCGTCGGAGAATAGGACAAGTAATTCTCGAGGCATTGTCTCCTCCGTGTCGTCGTGCCGTCGTCAATGGCCCGCACGAGGCGATGGGGGTTCACTAATTAGTACATCCCCCTCCTCGCTCATCCTCACCCCACGTCGACGTCGGAGGTAGACGATCGGAGACAATGGATTGTAAAGTTATCGCTTTAAATATTTGGTCGCTCGTCGGCCATATTTGTGGTTAGCTCAGTAATGATGGGGTCGGTTTGTTGTTAGGGACGACACTGATAGGGACGACACTGATAGGGACGAGACTTATAGAGGCCGTAGGTATAAAGGAATGTAAAAAAAAAGATATATGTATAGTCTTCGAGGGTAACAGAGAGGGAGGAGACACACACACACACAGGCAGACAGACAGAGAGAGAGAGAGAGAGAGAGTTGTCAGGTTAGCCGTCATTCGGTGACTCTTTATAATTAATCAGTCCATCCTCTATAAACTCTGTCATCACCGTTCCTCATCCCCGTCCCCAATCGGCCCAGATAATAACACGCCTCCTCTAGATAATCCCCCGTGATTCCTCTACTCCCCCTACCACGCCCCCCCCCCCCACCCCATAAACCCCTACCTGTATTATGTCGGCTCCTACGGGCAACTTCCTGACTAGGTATCTGTCTCCTGTTATCATCATCATAACGTTATCATCATCGTCGTCATTATTATCATCATCATCATCATCATCTATATACACCACCTATTGACCACACTTACCTTCTAAACGGACGACAACATCCCAACACTCGCCAATAAACAAGGTCAATCACGTAGTGGATGGTTTACGTTTCCATGGTAACGGTGTTATGTTGTTATATCGATCAGATGTGGTTTCGATGATTGCCGGATCGTTGTTGGCCAGGTATTGTGATATGGCTGTCATCTCTGTCACGGCATAAGGCACGTGTTAGAGGGTTTATACTATATGTAGAGCTCTCTCTCTCTCTCTCTCTCTGTGTGTGTGTGTGTGTGTGTGTGTAACTCGATCTGCCACCCACGCAGAGAGGAAAATCGGTCGCGGTTTGGAATCACCGTTTGATGGGACTGATTTTGTGATGTTTCGGAGACTCTCAACGTGTATGGTTTTCATAGAGCTACGTACACGGAGAATAGTAAATATATCTGAACTGTATTATGTCTTTTGGTTTGTCTTCTGGTGTTGTTCTGGACAAACAACTTGTATATTAGACATACAGACAGGATGTCAAGTGGACAGCTTACAGATGCCACTCTCTCTCCTGTGCGCGCGTGTGTGTGCGTGTATGTGTGTGTGTGTGTGTTATAAATAGAATTAAGATACTGACACCGATGTTATATTTTTATTCAAAAGGCAATAACGACTCGATACTAATTATTAAGATATTTAATTATATATACAAATCGAGGTACCATTATAACGAAATGAATCCATCTTCCCCTTAAATTTCGTTATAACCGACTTTTACTGTATCTAATTAAGACAAATACAAACGAAAGGAATTTAACTTATAAATAAGGTTACTCTTATTCACAGCCACAAATTAGACCATCATTTTAAGAGGTTTATATGCACATGACAGCCAAGTATATATATATATCTTCAGCAGACAAATCCGGTAATTTTTTGGCATCGTACCTTGACTATGAGATTGTTTAACCCCTGTACTCTTTTGGTGCGCCACTGAGCTCGATTCTTTTAGAGGATATTGGCACTACAGAAGTTATTATTATTTTATCACTAAACACACACAGAACATAGGTACGAATACAATTAGAACAAATCGAGTCAATAGATGATGATGATGCTGATGATTGATGTTTTACGGCCACTTTTGTGCACATGGTAGGCTAGATGGGCCGAGCGACTTCCAAAGGTAATGAGACGAAGTGAAAGACGAAACAACCTTTAGATATGCCAACGCCGGGATTCGAACACGGGTGGTAGTGATCTGTGGTCCAACACGCAACCGCTAGACCACGGACATATGAATAGGATCACGTGAAAATAAACAAAACCACTACTATATAATTCATCTTAAATAAGTGTGTGCGTGCGTGCGAGTGAGTGGGTGAATGAGTGAACCACTCGTTTAGTGCATTTAATAGTGCACTGCGTGGAGTCCTCCAGATCAGGGTTCTAAATAATTTTGCCGATAGCAATTTCAAAATCCCCCCCTCCCCTCCCGTCACTTTTCGGATTATTCTCACAACAATAACTTTTATCATTATTTGTCAGCCCCATCTAGCATGTTACACAAGTGTTCTGTAGCTAAAAACACCATAATCGCTTGTTATTTGCTCGGATGACATTGATGTCGCTACTACGTTGCGAATTAATTACACAATAGAATATGTGCGCATGCTCAGTGTCGATACACTGAAAGTGATCACGTCGCACACAAAACAGAGAAAATGGTCGACTTTTGAGTTCAGATTCAAACTCCGATTTGACTAGCTATCAACTGGGCGGAAACTGGCCAGTTATGAGGGACAGAACTGAACGTTCGAGATGGCCGTGTGTGTGTGTGTATTTGGCACTTTACGCAACAAGTTCACAATTCTGTATTATAAATAGCCCGACCGTTATTAGCCGTTCTATCTGTTTTAATCAGATATTAAACAAAGCCGACGACCTGGTATATCTTTAAGTTATTGCATCACGATCTCGTCAAAACGGTTGCGAGATTGAGGTGGGGGGTTCAGAACAAAGTCAATGGTCTGTGCTCGGCACGTAGTTTACGAATTACGTTCTACCAAATTTTAATTGGAAATAAAGATATTTTTAGAAGTATTAGAAGTTATTATTTACACCAAAGATTCAGTCTTTAATATATATCGTGTAATGTGTTACTCTAGCCGTCCGATAAACATTAAAAAAATTATACAAAATGATGTTTGACATATTTTCTTAGACGATCGTCAGGTGTCTGCTGAAATTGGCCATGTCTACAGCTTTAATTGGGAACCGTGTGTGCCAAGTCAAAGCAGGATGAAAATATCCAAAGCATCGCTTTAAGGACAGACCCCGCCATATCTTCGCTCGGCTATCACACTACTCGCACGCTTCAATGGGCCACTAACTCTTCTCGGGTTAACAATGTGTGTAGGTGAACTGAAACGAGTTGAACCAGTTTTATCGGCCAAACTATGAATGGCCGTTCAGGTCATAATTCAGATTCCGTCGGCGGGCGTACGATATAACACGCTCGTCGAAACACGTGCCAGAAAGCAAAAACACAATCGGGACCAATGGAAATATAGTTTATTATAAATGTGCGTTGAATAATTGTAACACACAAGTTTAATTACTTTTGTTGCTCAGGTGGTAATATTTCAATATTTAAACTTGCTAACGATCTTTATGGTTCTACAAGATTCCTTGACGAGATTATTTATAATGGCCTTTGATCACTGATGATTGAAATTTACCGCATTCTTTTTGGTGGCATTAATTTTTAAAAACATATCTGTTTAGGGTTGCTTTCACAGATAAATAATAATTATCCTTTAAATCTCTTACAGACATATTATTTTGGGCATTATTATATTACATATTATTTCTACAGCGCATATGAATGACTCCTGTTAGTAAGGACACTTTATTAAATATACAATATTATGATTATTAATAATGTATGCGCACGTTTAAAAATGTTACTCATTCTTGTATAATTGATGGCATGTTACTTGGTGATCTCTCTCTGTATGTCTCTATCTCTCACTAAATACAGAATTATGACCCGTATGGCCCACCGTAACAAATTGCCTAAATATTGGCATGCGGTGTCGTTAACTAATCGCTTCAGGTAAGATATCAGCGGTATCCAACCCACCCCCCTCTCCGACTCAGACACCGGAAGTCAGTCTTATACATCCGGTCTTTGTTGTACCATTAACCAGAAGCTACAGTTAATAAGTTGTAGAAGGAAATCGGTAGACAGGTCACGCTTCACCGATCTGACCTCGGTCACCTCGCCAGTTCGGTGACCTTAACCCGAGCAGCGAGATGACTCCATATCTCGATCACTAGATGCCGTTGTATGACCTCATATATTGTCGGTCCGCCGAGAGATGTGAATGGCGCGATGTTCACTTTGTCGGAGTGGCAAACGGTCCACGCGCGCGCATTTGTGTGTGTGTGTGTATGTGTGTGTGGACATCTGGACGATTCATCAGGGTACTTATTTATGTAAACACAGATAAAAGAATTGATGGAATACACATAAGCGCGCGGATGTGTGTATTCTATCATTTGTCTATTCCTGTTGGTAAATAGATGCTAGCTAGCTAGCGCCGTTGGTAAAACTCAGCACTGCAGAGCAAATGTCCACGATCAGACGGTGTCTTGATGTGTATGTGTCGGCAGCCAAATACTCGATGTTCTGACAGGTTCATAAATAAAACTATCTTATCCAAAACATTTAACAAATCCCGAAAAGTTACGCTGCGGAAGTGCCCATTAAAGTATCGGAAAACTGAACTGTCGTAACGGTGGGTTGTCGGAATACTGACGTCATTCTGGTTAGACCGACTACGAGAGTGGTCGGAATGCTCAGTCAACGGACAACAAACAAAATGGACTCTACGGTTGGTTGGTTTGAGGTTTACAATCAGGAAACGACAGTTAGCTGTGGTTTGTGCGTGCGTGTGTGTGTGTGTGTGGGGGGGGTTATATGGCTGACCTAAAGGGTCATAAACCGGTAGATTATGGAATTATTGGAGAAGGTAGAGTTATCTCGTATAGATGTCATCTAGCTTGATTGGTAAACGATTCTAGGACACCGAATGGCCTAAATTGTGCCGATGTGTCATTAAACAACATTCATCCATCCTTGACTGGTAAATGGCGGACATGTTATGACAATTGGCGTATTATCCAAGGTGTGCTTACTGTTGTGGGATAGAGTAAAATATGGTCATAACATGTGGTCGTAATACCTTCTTCAGCTGAGTACTTCCTCAGGCTGGTGCTGGTGATAACAAGTAGATGTATTACCTGTCTGAACTGAGTACTTGCTCACATGCCTACCTGATTTCACAAGACGACAGAACATGTGTCTCCATGTGTGTGTGTGTGTGTGTATTTGTGTGTTTTAGGATATATATATATATATATATATATATATATATGGTGGCACTGGCTCAGAACGTCAACACTTAAATTTCCTTTAAATAAAAATCTGCACCTCCACAGATCAAAACATACGTAGATCTATACATATGTATGGGCTCCTCATCAAACCTATGGAGCCCAGCTAATCCGCTTTTCGTACGTCACAATCGTGTGTGTGTGTGTACTCTGTGCCGCCGTGCTAATGGCAATCTGTTCTTGACATGCAAGCAGATGTACGGTGTGAGGGGCTGATAATTAGCTCCCGATGTTCCTATCAGGGCTATTGTGCGGCTGTCATGTTATAGGCCCCGACTGTCTGTGTAGGTCGGCGTGACAGCGGCCCGGTGTCGGCGCTGTCGATGATGATAGACTCGAGCCAGTGGTAGAATCCTGTCGTTATGTGTCGTTATGTTAACAGCCGATCAGCACGACATTGCCGTCTCAGTCAGTTAGTATATTAGTCTGAGCTGTGGACGATGTTCACTAAGTTACTGGGGGGTCCCCGCAAATTCCAGCCCTAGACCCAGTGACTTGGTTAATCTAATTATAAACGGTGTATAATTTTACCATGCCAATTCTTCACGATTACACGTGCGCGCGCGCACACACATACACACCTATACACACTCACAGAGAGAGACTTTGAATTCACGAATCAAGTTTCTCTGTGCCAGTCCCTTCTTCCACACTGTTCAAGCACACATACACACACACACACACGTAATAGGACTGGCTAGATTGCTACGATATATACATCCATAAAGCCTATACATCCATTCATACATTCATCAACCCATGTGTTGTTATTACAATTAGGTGACACTTTAGTCCTATAGATTACATTGGGGACCCGTAGTGGGAGAATTACCTCAGGACCCTGCTACGGGTCTGAATATATATATATATATATATATAAGATTGTATTGTATTTGTGTGTCTGCGATTTACTGAAAAGTACTAGCCCAGGAAATAAACCGTGTGGATAATTCACCAGGACGTTGAATCGGGATAGACCAAATATATTAATGAGCGACCATTTATTAAATCGTCCCGTAACAAATCTATTTTCAGCCAGTCATTCAGTTATTTGTGGTACCCGGGCGTGCATGCGTGCATCGGCAGTATCAAGTTCAAAAGAACTCCATCCCCTCTCGCGGTTGTTATTACCTGGCTGGCTGCAATCATGACAAAGGGACACTTCAGCGCATCTAACGAACATCTTCAGAACATGTTTACACTGTTAAGTCGCAGCCATCGTTTTGATTTTGAAAATCTCCGAACTGGATCACCTCAGTTCGGGAGATCGCTTTAACATCAACACATTTGGCTCAACTGAGTGAGATCTGGGAGGTGTGAAGCGGTGGGGGTTGAGTGGGGCTAGATTGGGGGGGAAGTTTGGTGCATGTATTGAAAACGTCACGGGGCGATCGTTTAGTGCAGTCGTTAGTGCAGCGCGTTGTAAATCTCTATAGGTCTGGGTTAGTATCCCAAATTGACTGGTCGAAGCCGGGGCTTCACAAAAAGGCCGACTGACTCACCTGAACACTTCTATACAAGAAATAAAAAGTATTCCTAATGCGAACATAATTTATTAACTTCTATTCTCACGAACCGTGAACTAGCCTGCCCCGAGCTAAAGCTATCTCTACCTGATTTGGGACAGGTAACTAAATAATTAAAAACTAAATAATTAGCTTCTAAGTTTTAAGTAGTAAATTATCAATCTGGAATGGAAACGATGAGAAATTGTTTTCCTTTATTCTTTTACGCCTTTTATCTTCTACGTTGATTAAACGTTTCGTTTCCAACTCGCCTCGGCAACAAGCTACCTGCATGTGTTAGTTTGCCGCCATGTTGTCTTTATGGCCGGCGAGTACGTATTTGGCTCGTATTAAGCGTGAAGTGGAAACGTACGTATTTGGTGCGTGGAATAATTGGTCGGAATTCGTTCTTTGTCGTGGGAGCGGCGCGCGACAAAGCGGTAGGTTTGCACGGGTAGAGAGAGGTCAATGGCCTAGAAAGACATAAAATCAGGTGGAAAACAGGATGTTCTGAATGAAAGTTGTCAGCGGTTTTCTTTCTTTCGCTGTTATGGTTCAGATAGAGAGTTTCGCGGTGTATTTTTTTTCAGTCCTTATTCTTTATGGTTGACTTGGAGTGTGGAATGGTTTAAAAGGGAAACTCGGCTTTTGGTTATGGTGAGCCACGGCAATTGTCCTGGATCCTACGTTTGGGTTCCAGGGATAGATCAACTGACTTGGTTAATCTCTCTCTCTCTCTCTCTATATATATATATATATATATATGGGGTCTCCCAGTGGGTTAGTTGTCCTACATATTGGACATTGTTAGGATATCAATGTCGAAGCGGGGGGGGGGGGGTCCTTTTGAATCTCCCCTCCAATCAGTACACTGGATATAATGTTTCATTAAGCCAATATTTGCCCTATCAATAACCCGGCAATAAGATTATTGATATATGTACACACCTGAATGTCTATAATCAGGTTCCGGATGCCGGATATTGTGAAAGGTGACCAATATAATGGGACCCGCGCTTATTGCGGTGGCCCCGCAGGGTTCAGCACCGGACCAAGTGTTTTTATATATTATATATGCAAGCTGGTCTAATTTATCGTATCTACAAGACGAATCCCCAGATCCAGCTATAGTGACCGTTCCAGCGCCCACAATAGACACTAGCCACATGGACCAGGCTCTCCTAATATCCCATCCACAGGTACCAGCCCACAAAAACGCTACAACACCCCACCCCCCCCTCCGTCCCATCCCCAGGCGCGCACGGGACTTCTCGCCACAACAAAACTTTGTATCACAATAAAACTCGCCACCTAACGGGCCGTTTGTTAAGCCGATAGAGAGAGACAGCCTCATCGATAGCTAACAGGTCGATAAACAGAGGTGTATCATGCTCTTCGCTCGTGTATCTTTCCATCACCGAGCGGAGCCGACACAAGCCGAGCGGGGCCGAGACGTGTCGAGCGGTGCCGAAGATGCCATCCGATGTCTCTCTCAATAGCCGCTCATTAAGATGCGCTTCTCCGTACCGCAATTTGACCGCCATTGTTAACCGCTGATGGCTTAGGTGGCGCCACCGGCTCGTTAGTCGTGTAAGCTGGATGTGGTAGGTGTCGCCGTGGCTGGTCTGGCGTCGTCCCGGCGGTTATTGACGAATCTGTCTGATCCGGAATGTCGGCGTCGGTGGTTGGTTGTCTCTGAGTGACAATTAAATTAGTGAAATACGGCTGTTTTACGGTCACTTATCTACACACAGGTAGTCTAAATCCGCCGAACTTCGTCCACCAATATGGTAATGAGGCGTGATGAAAGATGAATCACTCCTTAGACGTACCTTTGTTAGGATTTGAACTTAGATGTTAGAAGTTTAGTCATGGGGACGACATTGGCTGTCCAAGTGTAAAAGTTTTAATTTGTCCCCCGACCCCCAGTACGATTTTAAAGTCTCCTCCAACCCCCGACAATAAAACTGCCTGGAGGACAATCTTATACCAGCATAATTTTGTCACCCTGGTATAAGATTGAAGCCCCCCCCCCCCAATCCAACGATTAAATCCCGTGATAAGTTATGGCCCAGTGTATTAATCTTTTGTATCGATTCATGACAATTCTATAATGTAGCAGTGCTGGTCACATGTCGGACTCCTGGCCGAGCGGAGACTTCTCAAGAAATGATACGATCAGATCCATGACTTCGATGGAACTAGGAACTAGTACGACGTATCCTACAGAGACAGGTAATGCCGGGATTCGATCCCATGACCTGCAGATGTGTAGGGTGATGGCCTACTAAGTACGCTACACGAGAGCGCCCTCCTGTGGTGACGATGAGAAGTTATAATCTCGACATGCAATGTGATCCAGAGATATCCGGTTACCGAATGTTAGCGAGTACAGACAGAACTGATACGCATCCGGGTCAGTGATCGGCGATGACAGTCACACTCCGTATCATCTTCATCATTATCATCACCATTATCATCATCGTTATGATTTCATCATCATCATTATCATCATCACCACCACCAACATCGTCATCACCAACACCATCGTCATCATCATCAACGAAACGAAGACGGACTGGACTGACAGACCCCTCCCCCGCAACCATTGTCTCCAACTACTCGTCTCCGTAACTCCGAGACAACAAACAACATGGCAACAACCCTCAATGGGACAAAACCGTGGACAATATTTCTATAATCAGATGTTTTATTCTATCTCGTCGAGATTAATGCCGGTACTCTGGAATCGGTATTCCTGAAGGCAGCCGTCCCCCCCCCCCCCCCCCCTTCCCAACACGGAACAGCCTCAACAGGGTCATGCATTGTCCTTTCGGTGTAATGCTGCCTTTTCCCTTTCTTCAAACACTCGTGTCGGTTCGCCTTTCACTCGGGCAGCGGTTAGTTAACTCGATGGCTGCCTTTTTGTTCTTTCGCTTCCTTTTTTTTCGATAGGAGGCGCTTCTGAAGCTGTCGGTGATTTAATCAAGATGTCGGCGATTTGATTGTTCCACTTGAACGACATTTGAAAGAGCGCCTCAACCAACAAACAGGTGCCCATAAGACACATCTTCAAGGCACAGGGATGGCTACGTCATATATATATATATATATATATATATATTGTACACCGATAACATTATCTTGCCCTGAGCTTCCTGTGTTTCATTTGCCCCGCAACTGATCTACAGATCTAAACTGATTCGAAATACTGATTGGAAACATAATCGACGACACCTAGTGTCAGGTTCGATTGTGACGAAGTCTATAAGAAATATTTAATCTTTCCTGTAATTAATCTTGTCGCATGTTGATATATTGTATCAGACAGACACCGACACAGCATTATACATGCCGCAATTAAGAGCTATTTGAAAAAGCTTTTCTCGTTTTGTCTCTTCCTTAAACGAAAAACGGCACTTTTAGGATCAGCGCTTATATAATATACGATCGATGTGGCATAATAATAATAATAATAATAATAATTAAATTATTATTATTATTATTATTATTATTATGTAGAATCCATAAAACGTCCATACTAGCAGCAGACATCCAAAGGAGCTCCACTACGAAGTTATATAATAAAATACAAGATACATTTAATATTATAAGAAATATAGATCAAAATTACTGTGTCTCTCTCTCTCTCTCTCTCTCTCTCTCTTTTATATATATATATATATATATATATATATATATATATATATATATTACACGAATTTTAGTTAAGCTAACACCAAAGCTTAGTTAGCTTGAAGTCCATCATAAGTCTGTATAGTTTTATGAAGATATGTAATAGCACTCGGGATATATTTAAATATTTTAATGCGGTCACGTAATATCACACGTTATATCAATAATAATTAATCAAATACTGGTCATGTTTTTGTGGGATGTGAACTTTTATGAGGTTTATGTGATTATTCGAGTCATTACTTTCATTTTCGTTCGTGACCTGCTTTGATGAACTGGATCTTTGCAGACACCGAAACTAGGCACATTCATATGTGGCTAGCTCAGCTACTTCGGTCGTCTGCTAAATCTTCTGATGTCTTGTAAGACCTCCTCCGATTGGCCCGTTTATTTTACTGTCACAGGAACAACCCCCCCCCCCCATTAACGTGGAGCTGACAGAAAGTATGTTGACACAAAAAGCGTAATTTCGGTCAATTGCTAGATGAAGCCAACTATATATAACAAATATAAGAATTATTTTGATAGCTAATCTATAATCACTTCTACAAACAGCTTATTGGGTGAAACCGTCCGCAAGACACCGCTGTCAAAAGAAGGTGCTACGATGTGAATCTGTCGTTAAGAGGTTATTAAATGGAAGGGATATTTAGTTCATACTCACTCACTCATTCACTCACTCATTCATTCACTCAAACAAACACCCACCCAAACATCCACATAATCAAAAACCATGCCGACGAGAAACAATTATAAATAACTGATTTATAAATAGGTGTAAGCATATTATTATATTTAAAAAAATGTTAACGAGAATCTTTAATAAAAATTGTTCTTTCAACTAAATGATCGAACCTAACCATATTTTGTCGACGTTGAGCACTTCAAAATAACCAACACGGCAGTTTTTTTTTTACTACGTGGCCTGTTTTCTCAGAAAATGGCCACCGATTATAAATAACTTGTAGTTTATATTAATATAGTTAGACATCGATATAGTTGTATAGCCGAGAAGGACGTCGGATTAAAATATCAGTGTGAAGACCTTCCAAACATCGGACACCTTCAAGGCGGCATAACTAGTAGCGCGGTTTACCACAGCCTTTTACCACCCGAGTTCAAAACGCTTTGTCTCGCATGTCTCCTTGGAGGTCACTCGGCGCATTTAATCCACCGTGTACACGAAGGTGGCCGAAAAATAGCACCATTTACGTTGAAATATACAACTTTCCAAGAATCCGCCCCTCATCCATTTTTATTTCTCATTTAAATCACGAAGCGCACTTAATCAGTTTCTCGCAAGTGTTCAATACACGAATATCATATATGCTTTATAGACGATGCGCTAACTAATTTCTTTAATAATCAGTATTGTTTGCTTACTTCGACGATTTGGCTGCATTCACAAAACAAACAAAAACCTAGTACCGGGGGGGGGGCGGTCGCAGAGCAAAACCCACCCCCTCCCCGTCGTAACAGCGCCCCGAGGCGGACGATTAGGAAACTAAATCCCGGCGATGTGCCACTGATACCGGTGCCCCCCGTTCGTCACCTCGTCTTAGAGCCATTATCTCCGAGATACATCAGAGGGTGTAATGACAAAGAATGGCATCGGACAAAGTATGATAATCAGCCGTCCAATGAGAGGCGGCCGTTCGGAAGCGGTGGGGGTGATGGGGGGGGGTAAGGACGGGGGGAGGCGGTGGATGTGATCGGTAATTGTCGTCTAATGATGGTCGTCTATATCGACGTATTAGCGCCCGTTCCGACGGCCTATCGATGTCTTATCTCGGTAAGCCATCGGGCTGACTGCTGACAAATGGCTGCCGTCTGGTGGCTTCCTTGTTCGATGGCTTTTTCCCAGCTGACGATCGATCATAACACGGGATACTTAAGGTGTGTGTGTGTGTGTGTGTGCGTGTGTGTGTGTGTGCGCGCGTGCGCGCGCATGTGCGCTCGCGTGCGTGTGTTTTAACACGGTTCGAGTTAATAAAGTGTCTCGGCGATTCATCAGGGACTTCGTTTTCAATTTTAGATGCGTTTTAGATAAAAACCGAGTTTACCCCATAATTTGTATGTGCCGCGTGCATGGTTGTCTAAAAAAATTGTGTTTGTGTTTGCGCGCCTCCGTCTATCTTTCTTCTTATCGTCTTCGTGTGTATGTATATGCGTATAGAGATCTGATTAAGTAGTTCTTTGATCATATATCTCAGGTAGACCAGCGCCCACACTAACGAAAACTCATTCGCTTACTCACTCACTCGCCCACTCACTCCCCAGTTCACTCCCCATTTAACTCAGTCACCTAGCTATTGAACCATTCCTATTGACGAAGTTATTAATTTTCACCTTACTTCCACGCACACAGACACCCGTAGTTCCAGGTATGAGAGAGAGAGAGAGAGAGAGAGAGAGAGAGAGAAGATGAGCAACGACGGTCTGCACCTGGCCCACTCTCACGATGGACTCGAATCTGGCTTTCTTCGACTCCGGCCCCCGTGAACTCGACAAAGAAGACAGAGACAACTCGTAGTCTTCAGTTACACCAGTACATGGACCAGTAGTTGTTAACGTTAGTCGTAACAATAAACGTTATAACCCGTAGATAACCGACACTCCATTACGATCGTTTGGTGGATTATAACGGTATCTTACTGTCGATACTTAATGAGTGCTTGGACGCCTTCCGAAATCAAGGAATCAGTTCCTCACTAAGCGCCGAATACAGTAAAAGCTCGTTATAATGCTGTCGCTTTATAGCATAACTCCGTTAATCTGTAGATCTGGCATGTGCTTTCTTTACCACTGTAATAACGGAAGATTATCATATTATTTATTGATTGTTTCCTTAATGTGGGCTATTTCACTTTTCAATGTGCATTGGATTACTTCTGTGTTATTGTCGTTGTCAGTTGTATGTTTGTTATTCATTTAATACTTTCAATGTTATTTTATTTCTCATTTCTTGTTTATTTGCGTGGGCATGTCTGAAGGGTGTTTCATCTTTCACTTCGCCTCACTACCTTTGCAGGTCGCTCGGCCCAATTAGCCTACCTTGTGCACAAAAGTGAATGTCAAACAGCAAAACATCTTTGTTTGTTTGCGTGTGTTTGGTTTAGTTACGTTCAGTTTTCATTTTATTTAGTTTAAATTTTTTATACGTTAGTAATGAAAATTAGTTTGTTTGTTTATATTTTTAGTCTAGTTTATATATATATATATATATATATATATCAATACGTTTACAGATTTGTTTATTTAAGTGTAAATCTCGTAAGAAAAATTCCCTCATAAGATAGCCGTCTTAAGCAGCCAGCTTTCTGTTACGATTTTATCACACAGTCAAGGTCACCGAAAATCACGTGTCCGGTATTTCCTAAAGAAAATTAAATAAACGAACTCTTAACGCCTCGGAATGTTTGAAAATGTTGACATCAACAGAAGAAAGATGTCCTACGCTCCGGAAGGATACGCGGCCCATCTCCTATATATATATATATACAGAGAGAGAGAGAGAATGTTGACTATCTGTTGCTTTAAATTATCATTTGAATGTTATATAAATTGATACTGTTCAATGTTATCGTTTTGATATATTTTTGGTCTGTTTGGCTGTAAGACTGGGGTTCGAATCCATCGATGCCCGTGGGATATTTTCTAAGTAGTCGTCCGTCGGCCATATTGTCTAAGGCGTAACGAGCGCCCAGGTTAAACAGACAACTCACTGATTTACTGACTTCTTTTTCACCTGTAGCCGAATACTATCCTGTTTTTTATTTTATTTTGTCAAACATTATTATTATTACAGCTGCTATTATTTTTGTTATTGTACATAAACGAACACATCATATTGACGACTGCCATAAAGCTGAATCCCGAGACGTACCTGGCCGATACTTCGCCTTCTCCTTGTCTCATTACGGCTTGCCTCATCGTATATAAAGCTAACAGCGCCACTCAGTGGTACACGTTTATTGATATTGAGAGCTGAAATGATTGTTAGCGCTTGTTGTGTGTTAATAAACGGTCTGTTACCGGGACAAATGTTAATTACTCTACACCGGCATCGTCCCGACATACGGGAGGAGGTGGCCGCGTGCTGGGGGCCGTGATTGGAAAACGGATGCTTTCCCGGCCCAGGTGAGTCGATGGTCTGATGGCGACATACCTGGGTGTAAAACTGAAGACGATCCGTTTCTTTTCTTCTCACGTCAGCGAGTGTCATGTCCCCGAGACGGCTGTTGTTTGTTGTTTTAACCCGTATTTGAGTACGGATGATGACATTTTATTGTTTTGCAAAAGTGTATATGACACACAAAAAAATGTTTTACTCAAATACACTCGCGTTCTGACGGCAATATTTTGTTGTTTTGTTGACATGTATTCACGTACGGACGCTGGCACTTGGTTATGCCTGTAAACGTGTATTTATATATTCCGAGTAATAATGAAATATTCGTTTGTATTTTGATAGCATATATTTATATATGGCATACTATAACGTTATATGTTAACACGATTCACACAAAAAATATTACTTTTTTATTAACATCTACTTGTATCAAGATATTAAGATTATGTTTGTTTGTTTGTTTGTTTGTTTGTTTGTCATTCATTATGTAAGCCTAATGTTGACGTTTTATTTTAAATCAAACCGTGTCTTGTATTCTGTAGATTTTCTACTTCATTATCAATGATTATAGTGGATCGTAACATAAGAAATATTAATAAGGAACGAGCTCAATAATATCACATATACATATATTTACATATCGATCTCGTCGACATTACTTCATTAAGTCAATATTTACCTGTGATGTTTAGCCAATTTCCGCCTCATCATTCAGACTTTATTTATAGCTTCCAGTGCGAATCTCGAGTATGTTTTGACTTTTTTTTTTATTTATTGGTGTCAGTTTTATTTCTGCCATCTTTTGAATCTCGCTTCGATCCAGATCTATCACGCTCCGTGCATTATCTATTTGTCCGAGTAGAGAAATAAATTATATTTAGTAATCGTGTTACGTGTAGTTACTTAACTTGGTTCATGAAAACGTATCGATATTATTCAACAGATCAGATCAAAACGTTCGATAGCGATTGATCGCTTTCAACGGCCGATGATAATTATTTCATATATAATAACCAGCTAACACCGGGCGACTTATGCTAAAACGATAACTACTGCTGTAAGAGATAAATTGTAGTTTTGTTTATTTATAAGAAAGGTACAAAAACCTGATTTGAGTATCACACAACATCCTGACATATAAGAGGAGAATCAATGAGATATGGCCCGTAATGTATAACGTATATAAAACCTATTAATTGGCATTTATGCAATTAGTAATCAAGGGCGAACTATGATTATGATAATAATACTTCGGCCGAGTCGTAAAATAGTATTGATTAATAATGGCCACGACGAGTTTTAGGTAACAGCGCAACGCTTCGTCGATATGTACAGTATACGTAATGTGTAGTACGTAATGTAGGGAGTAGACGAAGTGGGGCGAGCACTATCGTTTGTACGTTAAATCAATCGATGCCCGCACTTAATCAGCTCACTCCCGGAAACACAAGCTCCCTGATACGGCGTTGAAATCTCTCTGGATGCAGTTTACACACACACACACACACACACAGACAGAGAGAGTCGCTCACTCTCTCTCTCTCTCTAAGAATTGAACTATATATATATATATATATATATATATATATATATATTGCTCCTAAAGACCGCACAAACCCGATGCCACTACACAAACGCGCGCGCGTGCGCACACACACACACAGAGAAACCTACCTAACAAGACAGGTGTTTTTTTTTCCTGAGGTCCCACGTAGCTATAGTCTAGAGCCGCCTTACCTTACCAAATGACATACTACCGTGGTTTACCGTTCTGACAAGAACACGCACATTAATGGCAATCTTACGGCGATATACCACAACACAATCATCACTTTACCGGTAATTAAACACCAGTTTTGCTACCATCCAACATGGCGTCAACTGTGTCGAAGTGTCGCTCTCCTGTTTGATGTACTACCCTTCGCTTCCTTGACGACCAGACCCGTTCCACGCGCGGTCAGATAATGGCGGCGACACGTTTATTTCGCAAGGTGACGTGGATTGTAAATTATGATGTCAAATCGACTTGTTACCGCGGTAACGTGGGTTCGGTGCGGGAAGCGACGTCACGTGGCGGCCGTGCCCCGCCACCTTATAGCGTACACCTGTGATCAGGTGAACGCTGATGAGTACTTTACCTGTATGATGTATGTACATTACGCGATGTTTATCATTACATTAGTACACACCTTGGTACATTAGTACGTCCAGGTTAATGGCGCGGTCCTGTATAAATAATGAACGGGATTTGTTTTTCTCTCTCGCTTCTGGTCACTTGTGGTTCGTGTACCAAGTGACGTGTGTGTGTGTGTGTGCGCGCGCGTGTGTGTCTGTGTGTGTGTGCGTGCGTCGAGGAGGAGTACTAAATATTGTATTACTGAACATTCAGCGTTTGACATACACACAGAGAGAGATGCACACACACACACACACACACACACACATATATATATATATATATATATATATACCGACTGGGAAATATTTTGCTATATAACAACAATAACAATAACTAATAACAGACACTTATGAATAACAAATAAAAATAACATTTCAAATCATGTTAAGAGAGACATATTTGGTCGCGAGCGGCACGCACGCGCACGCACGCACGCACGCACACACACAGAGAGAGAGAGAGAGAGAGAGAGATAGGGGGGTGGAATAACGGATAATCTCCTCAATCCCTTTACCAAACCTGCCTGTACCCAGTGACCTCGTCTAATAACATCACATTACCTGTCTATTGATAATTATCATAACATCGATGTTTAGCAGACGATAATACTTCCACTTTATTAACTATTCTACAAACTGTTATCTTTTTTTCGTTGTCTTTTCGGGTCCTTATCTAATCTATATATCGGCCAAACGACAGCGGCTCCGAGGCTTAATTATACAACATCTCGGTGTCCTTGGGCTAGAGAAGGTCATTGATTCGTGACGTCACCTGGTGTCCCTCTACAGGTGGGCTGCTGATTGATGACGTCACGATAATGAAAGCTGGGTCATCTAGAGGAACAGTGATAATTGATGAAAATAGATAATAGACGCGGTAAATAATAATGGTAATAGAAAAAATATTGGTAATAGAAAATATTGGTAATAGACGAGAATGTTAATTGATGATAATGATAATAGATAATAGAGATAATAGATGGTACTGGTGAGAGTTAATAGTGGTAATAGATAATACATGATAAGACAGATAACAGAAGTGAAGATACATCTAAACATCATAAATATATATCGGCAGTTGTAGTGATGAGTGAGTGAGTGAGTGAGTGAGTGAGTGAGTGAGTGAGTGAGTGAGTGAGTGAGTGAGTGAGTGAGTGAGGTGGTGGTGGTGGTGGTGGTGAGTGGTGAGTGGTGGTGAGTGGTGGTGGTGGTGGTGGTGGTGGTGGTGGTGGTGGTGGTGGTGGTGGTGGTGGTGGTGGTGGTGGTGGTGGTGAGTGAGTGAGTGAGTGAGTGAGTGAGTGAGTGAGTGAGTGAGTGAGTGAGTGAGTGAGTGAGTGAGTGAGTGAGTGAGTGAGTGAGTGAGTGAGTGTTATCCAAATTCCCCGAAGAGAATCCCACAAGTACAGGTATCAGTCGGCTTCGAACTCTGATTTGAATGTTTGAATTGCATTTCTATATCCACTCTGCTATCTAAGCACATATTAGTAACAACATGACAGTAGTCGTGTCTTTATATAACAGTAATAATTGTAATAACAGTAGTAGCAGTCGTATTTCAAAAATGCTGGTAGTGGTAGTCATGGTAGTAGTAGTAGTAGTAGTAGTAGTAATAGTAGTAGTTGTTGTTGTAGTAGTAAAGGTATATCAGTGGTAATATTGGTGGTAGCTGTAACGTCAGCGGTTTTGTATTTTTATTAGTATAATCTTCATCATTATCATCGTAATCATCCTCAATACCATTGTTCTGGTTACAGATGAGCTATATAGTGACGCGATCACAATAGGTCATGACACACAGTGACAGCCCCGTTACACGTTACCCATATAACACCACATCGTGTCATACCATCACACCTATTGTTAACGGTTAGACTTGTTGGGGTGTCGCCCCAAACAGGTACCACTGTGTTTACGAACCGAACCTGCTACCTCCCTCCCAATATACGAGACCCAGGATACATCGACCATCGGCGGCCATCTTGACACGACAATCACACCGTATTATCGCCATATTATCGGTTATCACACACTATCCGCGATTAGATCACCGCGCCGGGCCATCTTCGCGCCATCTTTGTCCCGGATGAGCAGCACGGGCGACAAAGATTGCCGAAATCCGGCCTGACAATGGCCGATCGGTAGTTATCACTCAATTATCGCTCACTTGGCGAGCGGTCCTTTTTTTAATTAGCCATGCGGGAGAGAGAGTTGGCATTTTCGTACGTTACCGAATCCGTTAAGAGACGTGATCTGTTGTCGATGAATGAGGGGTTTGTTTCAGCTGACACACACATACACACACACACATACACAGACAGACACACACACACACACATACACACACCACGAATAGTAATATAGTCACGGTGTCATCAACACCTTTCTAATGACGAGGAGCGATTATTTTGTCTAAATTATCGTTTTACGCATAACACGCTCGTCTTTTACTAACCGACGTTATTTTCAACGCAACGGCGTTGGCATTGGTACAGCTGTTTTTTCCGACAGCTGGCCAAACCGTCTGCCGACTGTGAACTGTTTGGTTCGAGTTTGCGCCGAAAATGTTGGCGCTTTTGTTTCGGCGTTCACCGCGGCCCGGTGTCTCCCTCTGGGGGTGGCGCTAGACCAAACAGACAGCGAGCGACACCTATAGGTGTCTCTCGGCGTGTTTGTTTGCTTGTTTGTTAGTTTTAGCTTCGTTTTGTTTTTTAATTTTCTAGGCGCCGAAAGATAATCACAGGGCTAATTAGACCTACAAACATCGGCCGTTAACCACTCTAAATATCACCCACTTCGTGTTGGCAACTAACCCGCCCTGCTTCCGGTAAGACATTCCGAGACGGGTGTCGGTCAAACGGTCACGGGTAAGACACGTGAATGGCCGAGGGTGGCCAATTATCGCCCACGGGCAGGACAAAGGGAAAGCCACGGAGAAGGACTACCAGTGCCCGTGTCGGGTGTGGTATTGTCGAACTCTGTGTCCGCGATGTCGGCGTCAGCGAATCGATTATCGGGCAAGACGTCACGTGACGCGTGTAACCCGCTGTTCCGAAGACCGATAAATAAGGGCCGATAACTGATCGATAATGATCGATAACTGATCGGTAATGGTCGATAATTGGTCGATGAAGACTAGGTTCTATGTGCGCGAATGTAACAGAGAGATCACAAGACAACAGGTGTCATCGTTGTATGACAATGTTTACGGTTTTTCATCGCGCTTGAAATTGGTCAAATAATAATAATAATAATAATAGTAATGGCTGAAATATCCCTTATATCGCTGGCTACTTCATGGAGGACACATATAGCCTTGAACTCAGTGCTTCTTCACGGGGACTAAATGTGGAAAAATTGAATTTGAATACATGGTATATTTGTTGAAGAAGATCTTACCAATTGTCTGATTGGATAACGACCTCCCCCCCCAAAAAAAAAACTATAGCAGTAGGGTCGGGATACCGGATCCTTTGCACATCACGACCCCAAGCAAGGAGAGATACCCCCAATCCATCCCGTAGCTGAGTCAGCAGTGGGCCTTGGGGGGAGGCCCTTCAGATGGCGGGATGGCATCCTACTGTAAACTGTGGGGTATTTCATTCTTCAGCGAAAGGATTTAACTTGATTAACTTATTTTTCGCTATATACTCGGGAGTAGCCTTCGGACATATGTCACAATTGAGACAGAGTATCCAGACTCTAAACAACAACCACTCAGTCATTTATTTGTTGACTGACTGACTGACTGACTGACTGACTGACTGACTAACTGACTGACCTAGAAACCCATCCATATAAACACCACCACCCACCTTAGCACCTACCAAATTGGGGCAGATACATTTAAAATGTATCTAGATAAGTTACATTTACATTGAAATGTGTTCAGATACAGTTACATATCTAGATACATGATTTATGAATGTATCTAGATAAGTTACAGTTACATTCCAAATGAATCTAGATAAATTAGCAGTTACATTTTCTGTGCAGTGTATGCTGTAATTGGGCGTATATTTATGTGCGCAAGACTAGTCAATATGTTTCAGGTTTATTCATTTTCAGTTATAAGATTTTGTCAACTTCAATACAGACATGTTACTTAGAGTTCATTCTCATGGGTTATATAAATGATTTGACCAGAACACATCAAACAAACACTAATTGTGTCTCTATGGGCTATTAATGTCATGACATGATCTGCCCGATGGCTTCGATATGACGTTCATGATTAGCATAAGTTATTCATGTTGGTCATATTTCCCGATTCACAGTTGCGATTTAAGACATAAAAGATACAACCAAAGATTACCACATAGCTCTCATAATAAGTTGTATTAAAGGACACTCAATTAATTGTCAGGGTGGATGTTACATATATGAGTATATGAAATAATCGTGTACCTGAAATTCAGATACTTTTCCGATGTATCTAGATAAGTTACAGTTAGATTTTGAAAAATTGACAAACGTATCTAGATAGATGACAGTTAGATTGAAAATAGTATCTAGATACCAAATATAACTTTCCCAGGTCTGCTACTAACCCAATCTCCCACCGAACTTTATCATTATAGAACGGAGAAACAAAAATCAGCGTAACCCGACTTCAACCAGTCAACAGGTGACGCAACCCGAATAGGATCCGTCCGTCCGTCCGTCTGTCTGTCTGTCAAACATAGTCAAGTCAGGTTTTTTAAACCAAAGTTTAAGACCCTGATGAATTGTGAAGTAGATCCAATCCCAATTTTTAAAAACGTTATATACATTGGTATCTTTTCAAGCATGCATGCATGCACATACCCGCTCACGCTCGCGCGCGCGCACACACACACACACACACACACACGGACTCACACTCGGGCATCCACTAACTTGCGTTTCGCATAATCAGGTCCGGGTTCTGGGGGCGCCATTTTCCCGGTCAAGATGTCTTTGTTTATAAAGATGCAGTCTACCCACGAAGTACTCATGAAGATATAATCTACATAAGGGTGGCATCTCGTTATAAAAATGTCTACTGTTCATCAGCAATGACGTCAGAGCGGTAGGCATGCGACTGGCGGAAGATAAAAAAGAAGCATTCCTGAGATAAAACACTTCAATAGTAAATGTGACATTGAAAGCAAGGACGGATTGATGAAAGTTAACGAGTGGAATGTTGAGATAAACAGACAAACTAACGAACAGACGGACAGACAGACACATTGACGGACAGACAGACGGACGGACGGACGGACAGACAGACAGACAGACAGATGGACGGACGGACGGGTGGACGGGCGGACAGTCAGTCAGACAGACAGACAGACAGACAGACAGACAGCGTTGAAGTAACATATATTTAGAGGCATAATATTGATTATTATTATATAATATATAACAACAAATATAACTACTACTATTACTACCAATGCAAACAATAATAATAATAATAATAATAACATCCGAATCCACCCTCAATTCTAACACTAATACTAATGCTACCACCACCACCACCACTACTACTACTACTACAATTATAGCTGTTAGTGTTAATATTAGTACAAAACGACCAAATGCTAAGGAATATTAGCACTAATAGTACTACCATAATAACTACAATTGTGATACTTTTACTGGTATTACTAATAACAATATCAGAATACTAATGACATCTCTAGTATACAATATAAATATATATATATAGTTTAGTATCATTTACTCAATACTCAGCCTACACGATACGACCTTCGTCAGGCCGATGAGTAAAATGCTCGCTCGCGCTTAAATACGAGCTATAAATACACTAAACTCCGTGACATCATCGACCCAGTTAGGTCACGGCCCAGTTCCTGAGCCCAGTAAACGATGCCATCTACCGAAAGTTTAGTATTGTGTCCGGACCGATAACGGACAAACAAACAAACAGACGGACGGACGGACGGACAAACGTAGGCTGACTGTTACTATTTGTCTATAGTGATAAAACATTATATTTGTATGACTGGTTTCAGTGATGCTAAGCGATGAGCAGAGATAGAGAAAAGAAGATTTTTTGTAATTGTCAGTATTTTGTTGTTATTTTGTTATTACAGGTAACAACGGGGAAGTATTAAATAAAGCGACACCAATAAATATTTACCTTTACTGAGGTAGAGGTACGTAAACATATAGGTAACAATACGTATAGACAAGAAGGGGGGGGGGGTTAAACATCAACTCAGAGTAGAGCATGGTTTAACATTACTTAGGTAACATTAGGTAAATACATCATGAACATAAATTTAATAAAAATAATTAATAATGCATAGGTAACGATAAGTAAACATCTGAAGAAAGCTAATTAGTTCAACCTGACATTAGCCACATTGGTTATAGTAGAGTTTGATAGTGTAAACAATAAGTTAGTAATAATCGGTAAACATGGGTAATAATAGGTGTAAACAAGGTAGGCAAGAAAAGAAAACGGAAGTAACGTAAGAAGCACTTGACCTAAAATAGGTAATGATAGTTCAATCTGTGTAATAATAGTTCAACCTGTGTAATAATTGTAGGCAACAAAACACAACCAAAGTAGAATGTAAGTAAAACTTAAAGTAGATAACAAACGTGTAAACATGAAGTAAATGAGATTATATAAGAAACGATTAGATAACGATGAATAAAGTCTGGAATTACCAGAAAGGCAGATTACATATAGACAGGTTGCCATGACAACGCATCACCAAGACAGTGGTGTGTGTAGGCAAGTTCGGATTTTTAAGTGGATATTTGCATGCGTTGTGGATGTGTGTGCGTGCTTACGTGCGTGCATGCGTACGTGCGTCTATATGTGCGTGTGTGTCTGCGCCCGCAGTCTAGCTCATTTTAATTAAGTTAGAAGAAGTGATGTGCGGAATTTGTTCAAAATGACGATGACATAAAGGGAAGAAAACACGCGAAACACGGGTTTTTTTTCCATAAAGAGAGAGAGAGAGAGAGAAAAAAAGTGAATAGAAGTGTTTACATCTTGTGCTAATAAGGTGTTTATGTAGAAAACAACGAGACAAAAACATCCCCGCGACCGCCTTCAAAACATCTGACTCATAGAGGAGGCGGATATAGTCCCTAATTATCAGCCACGTATGAAAAATTATTTTTAAATTTAGTTCATTCATAACCAATCCGAAATGAACAGGGTGAATGGTTAGTTTTTATTAACAAATGGCTAAATAGTTCGGTAATCGATTATTAAAACAATCGGGTATTATCGTTGAAATTCTGTATAACAAAAATCGATAACTGATACTGGAAGGTGCAAGAATATTCGCGTAGGTCACAACCGATCTATGTTGGGGTTGTGGGGTCGAAATCAAGTGTTGTCTTTGTCCGGCGGATGTTTCATGGGATCATGTAAATAATATTGTAAAGCGCCTTAGAGCAGCTTATAGCTGAATATGGCGCTATATAAATATCACATATTATTATTATTATTATTATGATTTCCCAACACAGCGGCCCTTTGTCGAAACGAAACTTGAACAATGCCCAACAAAGATTAACAAAACGCCAAATCATCTCTCTCTACCCAGTACACCATCTCCCGCTGCAAGAACTTTGAAAACGGGCGATTCTGCAGTTTTTGTTTTGTTCAATTTTTGTACAATTCGGATATTTTCAAAATACTCAAACCGTCTCCTCTTTATTACTGATAAGTCCGTGGCAAAACTCTCTCACCCTCTCTTATATCGGTGATCCAAAATCCGGATAATTCATTGAGGTATGTTGACGTAGTACACCAAACAAGTGATATATTTGACGTATCAAGTGTCAACGATTGTACACAGATAACGAGTAGACAATGTGTGCTTAATATGAAGACAGCGAAGGTTACATGGAATGTGAATCTCTATCTCACACACAAACACACACACACACGTATATATATATATATATATATATATATATATATATATACACACACACGCAAACACACGCCTACACAAATGATTAGCATTCTGGTGACCATTAAGATTGTTGTCCCAAGTTATTTATAGTTCACGTAGTGCACCGATGAGAGATTAACGTTAAAGTTTGTTCGAATTTAATGGGCTCACGTTCGCTTAACACACTGACAGAACACAACAGACAGACAGACAGACAGACACTGGTCAAAGATCAATTGGTGTGGGTTGCTGGGTGGTTAATGGGTGGGCGGGTGTCTGCTTGGTTCTGTTTTGTAATATAGGGGATCAACCTCCGAAATACCTACAGGCTCCCCCCCCCAACGACTCATCCTGGTCGACATTCTTGCCGGTACATTGACATTTATCGATCACGATATATTTATCGACTTGTTTGATCTATTACCGAGTCAGATAATCGACTGATCGGCGACAGATCGATCGTATCAACGATTGCCAGACAATGAGGTCATCGAGCCAAGTAAACTAAGATGTTATGTAATTACTGTGTCACATATAGAATATGATCAATATCGATTTGTTTATCTATCAATGATCCCGAGAAGCGACACCTTGACTGATATAGATCTATATAGATCTATATATATATATATATATATATAGATCTATATATATATATATATATATATATAATGTGTGTGTATGTGTGTATGTAGTTCGTTGTTGTGTGGGATTTTTTATTATCTATGTTGATATTATTTGTCGTGGTACCTCGGTGACGGCAAATCATTTCATCTTGACGACGACTTGGTTGTTGTTGTTGTTATTGTTGTTGATGCAGTTGTTGTTTTCCTTGTTGCTCAAGGCGACCAAAGTTCCTAACGTTCAAAGTGTCTCCTACGCGCCGTGACACAGTGTCAATAAACAGTAATCGAGATAAGATTGCTGCGGTTGGAACGAGAACTCGAAGCCGACGATGAAAGTATCTTTTCCGGAACTTCTCTCGCCGAATATTATATAATAATAACCTGAACACTAACGGCTCACTTTGTAAACATCGCGGGTAGACCGCGAGGTGTGAGAGATTCGTGTGCAGTATGAACTAAAAAGTGACGAGATCCAGTTTACGATGGACCGGCAAAACGCGCGGTCCAGGCGGTGACCCGGGATCGTCGTGCCCTAATGCTCCCCCCCCCTCACCACCGCATACCTCCTGCGTCATATACAGCAGTCATTAAACTAGTCCTGATTTTTCGTAACCTATGTCCACTGGACCCAGGTACGCTAATGGCCAGGCCAGTTCCGAATGTGTGGCGAAGCGGGGCCACAACGCTAAATGTTGTTACTTGGTCAATCTAATATATATATATATATATATATATATATATATATCAAGGAAAGGTGGGTTAGGCTGTGCTGATTAAGCGACAGCCTGGGGATTCTCCCCGAACAACAAAACCAACCAAGGTGGGTTCTGGGATCCGCTGGGTCCCTACAAATGTTGAGCAGAGATACGGCCCCACACCATCATCTAGGAATTTCCCCAAACATGACTATGTAACCATAGTTCACGTCATCTAGAAAACGTGAGATCGCGTGAGTGTATGGCAGAGTGGATCCCAGATCTAAAATAATATATTATATACTGGTCATCGACAGACAGACAGACGGACGGACGGACGGACGGAAGGACGTACAGACAGGCAGACATGTGTTATCTACTCCAAGTCATCTTAACCGGTCATCGGTAAAACACCAAACAACCACGCAGAGGACGGGCCCATAAACACCTCCTCGTATGACGCGCATATGACGATAGTCCGGTCACGAAATGACGACTTGTAGGAGAACCCCGCGCCTTATATACCGTTGCTAAAAATAGCCACTCTTGGGTAAACAGACACACACAGGTAGCTTCGAGAACGATATTCGTAAGCATGATGCATCAACAACGCGGATGCTGGTGTCTTAGTTCGTGCACAGGCGATGTGTGTTTGACTTCGGTTAAACCTCGATTATCTAGACGACCGAAATTGTCTAAAATTTGTTGCAATCGTGGCTAAATGTTAGCCAATAAAGGGAAGATGTTGAGCTGGAAATATTTTAATTATATGCGTATACCGATCATTACTAAACAATTACCGTTTCGTGTATATCATTATATGAAGTAATGCTGGTAATGTTGAGCTAATGCAAACAAATAGATGTGGTTGGGCAGGGAGGGGGGGGGTTGAAGAAGGGGTTGGAGGGTATGCGATGCGCACAATGACCTGACCTTATCGACCCAGATTGTCAGAAGAGTACTCGCACTAATCAACCCAGTTATAGTCCAATTGACCCCATAAACACACACAGACACACACACACACACACACACGAAGAGAGAAAGGCTGAAGCACACGCATGCACGCATGCATAAACTGAACAAGCAAATCAAACCCGGAATAAAACACCTATTGAATTAGCGCTTGTAAACAATTGAATCGAATCCGATGGCAAACTTTATATATTCATCCATCTATCTAACTCTGAAATAATTTCATTTATTTAAGCTGTGTTTTCTGTACCAGCTAAACGGCCAGCCAGCCAAGCCAGCCAACTAACTATACACCATACAGCGGCAGCCAGCTAGCTCCAGGGTTCCCACAAAAAGAGAGAGAGAGAGACCAGAGCTGTCGGAGACCCAAACCGAACACCGACAGCTCGATACTTCCTCTCGCCGAGCTGACTCACGGCCCACTATCACAGGCTCGACCGGCGCAAACCTCTATATATAGGATCTAAAAATAGCCACCGGCTCGCCGGCCAATCAGCGAGCCGCTTTCATTTGGGCCCGGTATGTCAGCGCATGCCCCGTTATAACACGTTGTTGTTGATGCTACTGGCATTAGGAAGACGGACCGAGCTTCGGAGAAGGTTACCAAGGCTCGTCAGCTTCATCTTCATCGATATCAATATTATCTATTGTTGTGTTTATTAGTGTGGACACTCAGAACGTCGTCATTTGCCGGTGCTGCGCGAAAGTTCATTGGCTAGCAGCTTCAACGGGCCCTCTCGATTGACGGAGTTTGTTTATTTCTTCGCAATCCTTAAGAGTAATTAATTGTCCTTCGGAGGAATGCAGGAAGCCGCTTTGGTCATCGCGCCGGACATGGATCCGTTGCTGAATTCCGGAGCGCAACTGTCATCGAAGTACGAGGAGTCTTTGGATCTGCAAAACGTAAGCCGATACTTTTTTCCATTTCTTTTCGGCCTGTCATCGTCGGCTGATGAATTCAAAAACATTATTGTGTGGGAGCTTAGATGCGAATTTGCGAAACCAGATATTAATTGTTTACATCAAAGTGAAAGTTTTTGGTGCGCTTATATAAAGCCTTCTGGGAACTTGTGGAACAGAAACAAATTGATAAAATAGCAAGTGATGGATGCTAGTTCGAAGCTTATTCCACCAACGATTCTTATCAAACAAGTTGATGGTGTCAACTTTGACGAAAATGGGGGAATGTTGCGTTAACGGGTTATTGCGAAACAGATTGACTGACGCACTGCACTCCCTGGTGTCATTTTAAAGTCGATGAAAACTTTTTTCCAGCGAAGCGCGCGGTTTTCGATAAAAGCTTCTGGTAGTGTTCTAGTGCACCAGCAGGCGGAGCCACTGTACCGTGAAGTGCCAGTGGCGTCCCCTGTGGCTAGATTAATCGTTAGGACTCTGGCTGGTTTAGCAGTCAGTGTTAATGTCTGTAGGATCATTGATACGGCGAGGATTATTGTTTACATTTATGTGACGTGTGCTGAGGTTAATTTTCGAGCTGGGATGGGTGGATTAGGAGTATATAACATATAATTATTATTTCCTTATCAGCTGTACTCCATAACATTGTAAATTCCATATAGGCCTATATATTTCTTTATATACGTATAACACACACAAAACACACACACACACACACACAAACACGGCAATGATGCCGTTATGGCCACTTAAAGTTTATCATCACTGTGGCTGACCTGATTTGAGGTCAACTTGCTGTGGGGCGTTCTATCGTCGGAGGTTACGATTCGTAACTGGCCGATACGGTCTACAAACATGACGGGTCATGCGCGGCCTTGCGGTCATTCGCTCCATACAAGCCGCCGTGCAATATGCCACTCCGAGGAATGTGTACGGCAAACATTACTGAAAGTTGATAATGGCTATGGGGTCCCTTATAATTGTGATTCCTTGTGCGTGCGCGCGCGCCCGTGCACGTTTTCTAGAGTACACGGATAGATGAGCGATAGGGGCTGGATTTATGATGTCGTCAAATTAAATGGTGAACAGATATGGAATTAGTACACGTAAGCGGCATCTTCGGTGTGATCAAAGCGCCGCTGTGACAGTTAAACTAGGTGCTCGGTGTCATCATCACCTTTGTGCTCTAACCCGATCATCATATAAGCTTCGACGAGGTTTCAGCACTTGTACGCCAAGACCTGGTCGTTCGCCGAAAACCCCAGTCTTGGTGGTGCTATGTTGACAATCGGTGTCAAGAGAAGACATGTATAAATAATAAAGCTGGTGAGATGACACCGACATTATATTCAGGTAGAGCTTCGTATGTCATCGTATCGCGGGAAACTCCAAACGGGCGCGAGCAGTAACTAAGTAAGGGGTCTAAAGCTTCGGCGGCTCTTAATAGTCAGTACAGATATGATCAGATTAGATATTCGATCACTGAGGGATATATATATATATATATATATGTGTGTGTGTGTGTGTGTGTGTGTATAATATCGAATCTTCTCGCTATAGGTTCACCATCGTACCATCTCCTAACATCAGACTGGTGTAGTAATGTGGTTTCTTTTTCTGGCTTTTTTCAGCAGATCTGGCAAGATTTCGAGGAGCTTCTGAACCAAGACGGGATAGATATGGGTCTGGCTACGGGACGCTGTCAACAAATGGCCGAGTCGCTATCCTCAAGCGCGAAGGCCCGATGTCTCCAGAGCGTGGAGAACTACCTCCAGTGCAGCTTGGGCTCCCCGATCGGTGCCGGCTCTCCGGGCAGCGTAGGTTCGAACCCGACACCACCGGTTTCGCCAAACAACGACTATGACGAACTTTTGGACTTTGAGTTCATTCTGTCGCACACGTACGGTGACGAAAGTCTATATCCAGATGAGACGGACAATCTGGTGAACAAAATCAAGCAGGAACCAAACCTCAACATGGACATGTGCAATATGGAGTCCTGCAACGATATCCGGAACGCCGGCGGCCCCATTGTGGAGCACCCGGACTGTCAGCTGCCCAACTTCAATACGTTCGTCGGCGCCCAGGTGAAGTACGAAATCAACATGGGCCCCAACGTTACAGAAGGCGGACCAATGACGGGCATGATGCATCCCAGAAACGGTCGACCGGTTACGTCGCTGGCGCCTCCTGTCATCAAACAGGAATATCCAACGACGTCCAACTCGTGTTCGAACTTCCATCCCGGAAGTCCCGTACAGCAGCCGTCTCAGATCCAGATGCCACCGATCTTGATCCAGCCATTAACGACACAGCAGCAGCAGCAGCAGTCACAGCAGCAACAACAGCATCGCCACCATCCGCAGCAGCAACCACAACAACAGCAGCAGCCGAAGTCGCAGGCGCACTTAACCCACCATCAGATGCAAACCAACGTTCAAATGCCCATGTTCAATCAACAAGACGTACCCCTGTCACCACCTGCCTCACCCAATCAACAACAACAACAACACATGACCATCAACCTGGACATGATGAGACAGTTCGGTATGAACCCGAATATGGTCGGCGGTGGCAAACTGGCCCCGCATCAAGTGCCGCCCTACCGGCAGCTACCCCAACAGATGATGACGCCACCATCGTCCCCACAACTCGTCGACCTCCTGATGCCAGGCATCGGGGACTCGGCGGCGTTGGCCGGCGGCCTAGGGGCGCCCGTCGGCGGCCTAGGGGCACCCGCCGTGCCGGGCCCGAAGAAGCGCGGCCGGCGTTCGTGGGGCAGGAAGCGCCAGACGAGCCACACGTGCACGCATCCCGGCTGCACGAAGACCTATACGAAGAGCTCGCACCTGAAAGCCCACCTGCGCACGCACACCGGCGAGAAGCCGTACCACTGCAACTGGAAGGGCTGCGGCTGGAAGTTCGCCAGATCGGACGAGCTGACCCGACACTATCGCAAGCACACCGGAGACAGGCCATTCCAGTGCGCCCTCTGCGAGAGGGCCTTCTCCCGCAGCGACCATCTCTCTCTGCACATGAAGAGGCACATGTAGGCTGTGCAGGGGAGATTGAGTGCGAGAGTCGCTGGTTGGTAAAGACGGTCGCCAGAACTGCCTGGTCTTTCACGTGCTTTACATACCAATTTTCCGTGGACGCATGCGAAACTGCGACTTGCAAGGGAGCGTGGAAAGCTTTTTCAAACTGACTTTGGTGCTCGGCTGACCGAATGGCCGAGCGCTAGCGTGCATATTGTTTTGGCCGGAAATGGGCGCCGAACAATATGCGGTTTGTCGTCATCATCATTGTCGTCGTTGTCGTCATGATGTTGTTCCGTTGTCCTCCCGTTGGCTCCATGCGCCTTGCATGACGCAGCTCTGCTGGGCAGCCACTCCCTTGACGTGTGCTGCCCTCCAGTGGCATTCCAGTGCCGAACCGTCTCTCCGTCGATGGCTGAGATGCGGCACCCAGACCTCAGCTCCGGCCCAACCAAAGCGGAGGTGAGGGGCCTGGAAAAAAAAGAAACATGCCCTGGGGTAGCGCAGAAATGCTCCATCGCTGCGCCCATTGTGCAACCTAGAAGAGTCCATCGCTGTAAACTCCGGTCAGAGTAACAGGCCACACCGTGGCCTGCACGATGAGCAGGCCTGGCTTGCTTGTTAGGTCCCTACGGAGAGCAACTGTGGACGATTTTATTATTATATATATTTGGTCTGTGTATGTGTGTTTGTGTGTGCGTGTATATATATATATATATATATATATATATATATATATACGAGTTTAATATTGTATTACCTAGATAGTGTACCCATTAACTTGCGCTGTTACCTTCGTCAGATTTTGATCAGATGGTCTTTACTACAACTTGGCATGGTACCTCTACTGTTGGTCAGTTAAAGGCATTGTTTATTAAGACAGTCGGTCATTGACTGTTACTCCTGTATCCATTATCGTCAGTAGGACAATGGATGTCGGCGTGTCGAGAAGGTGGAGGGAAGAGGGAGAAGTTAGCAGGTGTGCGTTAGAAGCTGGGAGATGGGTTGCCGAGTCTAGCCTCTGGCTACTCTATCTCTCTATCTCTTTCCATCTCTCCCTCTGTTCGTAGACACGTGTACCATCTGGTAGCGTGGTGTCCGGCTGAAGTGCTAATGAATCAACGAGAAATGTACCTCGTTACTTACCTGACAGTCTGCTGGTAACATGTTTGTTCATCTCGATGTTGGTCGTCAGCATCCTAGCGGTGTTGTTTTTGTTGGTGGTGATGGTGGTTTGGGGGGGACCCTAACCAGACCATGTCAAATGGAACACGGTTCGGCCCGTGTCCTCTCCAACTTGTCTCCGTACGATCTCTGACCATGCTGACGTAACCATGTTAGTCGCGCGAATACAAGTACCGCGACCCTGTAAAAAAAACATTGCGCAATCGAAAGCTTTTACATTATGTAAATAGTGTCTTACCCAAGGTGAGGTGATGGTATTGTTGTACTAAGATATGCAGGTCATTGGTGTACATATTATAATAATAGGCCTTAATATGCGTGCAATAAGACAATATGTGATTATATATATATATATATATATATATATATTTGTGTGTATGTGTGTACTTAAACTGTGAAATCCATCAGTCAAAAGATGTTGAAATATTGTATACTTTTTCACATGTTGTCCGCTGAAGCTATTTTATATACAATTTTGAGTTAGCTTATTATATCCCATGTGATATGTTTGTTGTTTGTCTTCTGCTGGCCGTGTTGTTTTGATGTTCGTTGTTTGTAAACAAGTTACAGCTGATTGGTAATTAGATAAAAGACTGTCCGTATTTTCTTATCCGCTGTTCAATGACTGAGTATTGTTGGTGCTTCTGTATGGTGTTGTATTCGCGCGTTCGCGCGCGTGTGGATATGTGTGTGTGTGTTGCTAACTCATAATTGCATAATGTCGACACGTTGTTAGAGTTTTTATATTTTTATACAAAAAATCAGGGAAACTAGTCACATTGATGAATTGTCACCGCCTTGACACAACGATGGATGTGTCCTCGGTGGCTTGGTTATCTTGGCGTCCAATTGGTGTGCATGTGTGCGCGTGTGTGTGTGTGTGTGTGTGTGTGTGTTGTTTTTATCATATATTAACAATGTTGATAACAAAATGCACACGTGTGTTGATTATTTTGTGATTTTGAGCTTAAATAAATAATAATTTAAAACGTATACGCTGACTTTTCATCACTGATTCGCATTCACCTGTGTGATATATATATATATATATATATATATATATATAAACACATCTTCTATAAAACCAATACTTTCCCAAATATATACACACAAACATATACAATGTTACATCTCTGGGTGATTCTTCAGTAAGTCAGACTCAGACCAACAACTGTACGTAATTGACAAATAAAGTCATTGAAAACGTTAACAATAATCAAAATATAAATCGATAAAAAACACCCAAGACATATCCATCAGTAACATCCCAGTACTGTAATCAAAGAGAGAGAGAGATAGAAGAAAGATATTTGGAATAGGATAAAAGTCGCCCCTGAACCAAACACTTTTAAATCCGGTCAACGTGACCTTGCTGACGGGACAGTATAAACTGTACCACAGCATAAAGGTCAAGAGGTAGATATAATTTGAAGGATCCTGGTTGTCATGTGTCTTTGCTACGGATAGGGCACACGAATAAATAAATAAACTATAAGACAAACTCATAAACCGATCCATAATTAGTGTTTAGCTCTCGTCAGAACACACCAAATACGTGATGCGATACGGGGGTGGTGAGGGTCTGTTCTTCTGGATCCGGGAATGCCGCTCATGTCTTCCCAGTGTCCAGGTTTCGTTTTTTTTCCGTCTAACTGTAGGGTTTGGGGAGTTACTGGGACCTAACACTGACTGGACTGTCTAGCTTCCTCCTTGGTGAGGCCCGTGCTATAGCTCTCCTCATCGTGAAAATATATAGGGACTAAGCGAGATGGGATCCACGGATCCGCTGCACGATTGTATTACTGAGTGAGTGAGTGCTTTGGTTTGCTTCGAAGAGACTCGTAAAGAAATGAACAATTTATGGCCAAATCATATTAATTTGAAAGATGATCAAATCTATTACCAAAAGGTTCGAAACACTGTCTGCAACCACGTGCACTGTAGAATCCGCCCCCCTCCATATTCAACTATATCGACTGTATGATATACTGAGGACTGAAAAGCTAGTGTTTACATCAGTCCTGTGAAAACAGAGCTGTTAGAGAATTGGCTAAACATAAGACAATATTTCTTCTAATTCTGGCTTTATACGGGGATAATTTCTGTGTTATATCCAAGACGACTATATCTTAGCGTGGGGGTGCATTGGGAGACTGTTGTAGGTACAGTTACATTAGTACTGCAGGCTTAGTACTAGATGAACCTAGTACAATAGGCTTTAAACAAATGTAAACAAATGTTAAGTATCTCTAGTAATGATCTGGTTTGTGGACATGTTAGTAGTTAGTGGAGAGACGTATGTGCGGTGTGAGTGAGTGAATGAGTGAGTGGGTGAGATAGTGAATGAGTGAGTGAGTGAGATAGTGAGTGAGTTAGATAGTGATATAGTGAATGAGTGAGATAGTGAATGAGTGAGTAAGTGATTGGTATGTATTCTAAACTCGAAACCTTACTAGATGCCATTGCACACACATTTTGAACTCACGCTTCGAGATTCTCTGTGCCAGTGCCTTATTCCATACGGCTAAAACACACACACACACACACACTGTTAACTAATACCGTCCCACCTAAAGCTGTGTCTTATCGAAGACCACCCCATACTGAATATTGTGTGATCCATTCCTGCCCCACATATAATTTTATGTTATCTATATTATCTAATGTTACTCCACATACATCTCTGTGTTATCTATTACCCACTCCCCCACACTCCCCACATAATATAGTTCTGATTTATCACTTACCATCCCACACAGTTCTTTACTTAACTATTGGTACCAGTGTCCAACCATAACTTTATGCTCTACCAGTGTCCAAACATAACTTTGTGCTCTACCAGTCTACAAACATAACTTTGTGCTCTACCAGTGTCCAAACATAACTTTGTGCTCTACCAGTGTCCAAACATAACTTTGTGCTCTACCAGTGTCCAAACATAACTTTGTGCTCTACCAGTGTCCAAACATAACTTTGTGCTCCACCAGTGTACAAACATAACTTTCTATTTAGAGTGTCCACCATGGCTTTATATTCTGATAGTAGCCACAACTTTATAATCTATTCGTGGCCAAACCTAACTATATACATGTACTCTACTTCATTCCCTACTAGTTGCCACAAGTGTCCAAACATAACTTTGTGCTCTACTATGGTCTAAACATAACTTTGTGCTCTACCAATATCCGAACATTGCAATGTGTTCTTCCAGTGTCCAAGCACAAGTCTCCGTTCTACTAGTGTCCCATACAGCTTCATGTGTTTCTAGTTTCTACAGCTTCATATATTATACCACACCCTCACAAGTTATACCATTTACACACATAAAACAAATATGTTAAACCATTGACTTCACAATTATTTGCCCCAGCAGTGTTCTCTCAGCTCTATGTTCTCTGATTGTTCTCTGAGCTCCCTGTTCCATAATTGTTCTCTAATTATTCTATCAGCATTTGTTCCCTAAATGTTCTCTTTGCTTAGTGTTCTCTAATTGTTCTATAATTTTTATGTTCTCTAATTATTCTTTAAGGTCCGTGTTCTCTAATTGTTCTCTTAGCGCTGTGTTTCCTGATTGTCCTCTCAGCTCTGTGTTCTCTAATCGTTCTCTCAGCTCTGTTTTTTCTAATTGTTCTCTCAGCTCTGTGTTTTCTAATTGTTCTCTCAGCTCTGTGTTCTCTAATTGTTCTATCATGTTTATGTTCTCTGATTCTTCTTTCAGCTCAATGTTCTCTAATTGTTTTCTCAGCCCTGCCCTTCTTAATTGTTCTATATTTTACCACTTTCCCCACATCTCTATATTTTACCACCTCCCCCACATCTCTATATTTACCACCTTCCCCACATCTCTATATTTACCACTTTCCTCACATCTCTATATTCTATCACCTTCCCCACATCTCTATATTTTACCACTTTCCCCACATCTCCATATTTACTACCTTCCCCACATCTCTATATTTTACCACTTTCCCCACATCTCTATATTCTACCACTTTCCCCACATGTCTCAGTTCTATTATTAGCTCATATCTCTATATATTCATTCCCGAAATCTATATATTTTACCCTTTTTGCTAATATCTGTGTTTCAACACCTTTCCCACTTGACCGTGCCCGCCATTGCTCTCATGTCTCTGTATTCTACTATTTCCCGACATCTCTATATTTCACCACGTTCCCCATATCTCTGTATTCCGCCACTTTCCCACATCTCTGTGTTTTGTACAACTCTGTATTATATAACTATACTCTCAATTCTATGTTTTCTCGATGTCCCCCACACTGTCTGTTGTAATACGACTGTGCCTACAGTTTCAAATTATAATAACGACACTTCAACCCACGTGGAAGTAGCTAAATTCTTGACGCATAATAGCAACCATGCGCGCGCGCTCATCTGCGTGCGCGTTTTATTACGTCATCCAGAATACAGTAAGGATCAAGTAACTGACAGCGGTTAGTGGCTCCCTCTTACGTACAAATTACGGGAGCATGTCATTCTGTAAATACTGTATTACTTGAAGCAGGGGACAGAAACCATTAATAACTGTATTAAAACCAGCGTAAATATTGAAATTGGATTTTAGTGCTATTTATTTATATAATAATTCTTCTTATTTTATTAATATTATAAATTTTTCTATAAAAAGCACGAATTCCTTAATAACACTCTCAGCTTCAAAAACACGGGAAAAGTATTAGCAATGCGCAATAATATTAATAATAAAACAGCTAGAGTCTTCTGTGGCCGATTATTATTTTTCTTGTAGATTGTAGCAGGTATCTCAGGTGTGTGTGTGTATATCATTATCTCGTGTTTTTTTTTACTGTATTAGTTTTGCTCATTAATCTCATTAAGAATAATGTCTTTATTCTCTGTCTTCCTATTATCACACCGTAGCCGGAGGGGTCATAACGTACTGGAGCCTGGCACTTAATGCTAAAAGTTGTACAAATCGTTAAGGATGTCGCCATAATTAGCGCTAATTGCTTGCAGAACGGGTTAGCCGGTGCGTTCGTGCACGTTATGACGCAGTACGATTTTACGCAACTTCGCCGATTGTGGTTGCGCCATGATCGAGTTAGCCGGACCCAGTTGTGTAATAATAATAATAATAATAATACTTAGCATTTGCATAGTTCCCTGTTCAGAGCTGGTCTGGTAATTACGGAAATTGATCCAACAGACAATATTCACAACTAATACGGCATCTAGCGGCTGTCTGGAAAACTACGATTGTGGGTCGCGATCAGCGCTCTTCAAATGAAGCCACCAGTAGAGAATAGCTGGCATAAGGAGTCTGTACGGGAAGTTCACTAGGACATTGCTATTATGTATTCACATTCACGTACAAACACACATTGTTTTGATTCATACTGTACCCGATAACAAACGCGAAAGATCCACTGGTTTGGAGTTAAAACGCGTGACACTCTGTGTTAATAGTCAGACGTTCTGACAATCATCATTTGTCTTTTAGACACTCATATGGACTACATTGCTAAACTCTAGAGTCGCCAAAATATAGAAACTTCATACACATGAGGAATATTGATCAAATCCTGATTTTTCAACGGCAATATAAAAACGAAGCTGTTTTTCCACTCAATTGCGATCCTTTATCGGAAATACCCATTTGACATTGATACAACAATAATACATGATACTAAATCCTGTTATTTTATCGCCGGACTTTGAAAATTAGTAATTAAATTTAACCTTTCAAAGCCAGTAGATGCCGTGAGCAGCCATGATTTATGGGATTGATTGATTGATTAATTTATCTTTACGTCCACATTTGTCCGCATAGTAGGCTAAATGAGCCGAGCGACCTCCAAAGTTAATGAAGCGAAGTCAAAGATGAAACACCCTTCAGAAATGTCCAAGCCGAAATTCGAAGTAAGGTGGTGGTGATCAGTGATCCAACGCGCTATCAACTAGACTACGGAGGCGCCCCAAGATATGTTAGACCCGTAGATGATCGGTTCACAACGTGAATAACAAAATGTACTGAATATTGTATTTATAAAGCAAAATTAACTTGGAAAAGTTGAAATTGAGATAACTGATGACTTATATGTCCGTTTAATTTTTTTTATCGACGTGATGAATTTATAGAGAAAATCTAAGAATTTACTAAAACGCATCAGATCGTATTGTATACAAACACGTTAATCTAAACTGAAAGCATCTTCGACCACCCCACAACTAAAATTAGCCATCAGGATCGTGCACGGCGCATCCGTCATGAATATGGCCTATTAATAAGGCATCAAATCACTTCGGTGATAAATATTATAACTAAACAGGTGATGATTATACACTTGATGAAATAAAAGTGCTTGAACTTATTGCCATTACTAGCGAGTTTAGAAAATGGTTTGTATTAAGATGTGTATTAAAGATTAGTAATGACATAATAGCTTTCATATTCTTGGGTATGTCGTCACATGGTGTGCATGCGGATTTATGAAGACATTTTTGTACTCCTACGGGGATGAGTCAACAAACGATTAGTCTCTGTGCCAACCTAAATCAACTGAGCAGCTCAACACAGCCATCAAAATTAGTACTGATAATATGTTGCTTATCAAAAATGACTCTAATATGAATAATAATAACGATACTTTGACAAAATTAGGCTAATCTAGAATTGACAAACTCGAAACATCAGCACCAAAGTGAAAGCCAAACAGGACAAGTATCTTGTCAACACTAAAGAAGGTCCTTCACTGAGTGAGTGAGTGAGTGAGTGAGTGAGTAGGTTGGTGGGTTGGTGGGTTGGCAGTCTGGGTGGGTGGGTGTATTTGGTGGGTGGGTATTTGAGTGAGTGAGCGAGTGAGTGAGTGAGTGAGTGAGTGAGTGAGTGAGTGAGTGAGTGAGTGAGTGAGTGAGTGAGTGAGTGAGTGAGTGAGTGAGTGAGTGAGTGAGTGAGTGAGTGAGTGAGTGAGTGAGTGGTGGTGGTGGTGGTGAGTGAGTGAGTGGTGAGTGAGTGAGTGGTGGTGGTGGTGGTGAGTGAGTGGTGGTGAGTGAGTGAGTGAGTGGTGGTGGTGAGTGGTGGTGAGTGTGGTGGTGGTGGTGAGTGGAGGGTGAGTGAGTGAGTGAGTGAGTGAGTGAGTGAGTGAGTGAGTGAGTGAGTGAGTGAGTGAGTGAGTGAGTGAGTGAGTGAGTGAGTGAGTGAGTGAGTGAGTGAGTGAGTGAGTGAGTGAGTGAGTGAGTGAGTGAGTGAGTGAGTGAGTGAGTGAGTGAGTGAGTGAGTGAGTGAGTGAGTGAGTGGTGAGTGAGTGAGTGAGTGAGTGAGTGAGTGAGTGAGTGAGTGAGTGAGTGAGTGAGTGAGTGAGTGATTTGGTGGGTGAGTGATTGGCTGAGTCAGTAGTGAATGATTGGGTGTGTGGTGGGTGGTTGGCCGAGTGAGTGAGTGATTGGGTGGGTGAGTGGGGGATTGGCTGAGTGATTAAGTGAGTGAGTGAGAAGTTTTTTTAACCTCAGTGCTAGCCATACTCGAGAAATAAAGCCAAAGGGGTGAGTCCCTAGAGAAACACCCTACAAACACAGGTATGACAGCGATTTGAACCATATCTTGAAGATCTGTGGCATAATACTTTAACTACTGTACTATCAATATCCCTTGTCATTTATTAAGACAAGAATAGGCTGTAATATCAAATATCTAAAAGGTTTATGTCTATTGGCAGAAACAGAATTGTATTTATGCTACATAAAGGTAAACAAATCATTCATTCATATATATATATATATATATATATATATATATATATATATATATATATATATATATATATATATATATATATATACAAATATTTGCTGCTTCATAAGATTAATTAACAAAAGCAATATATACAAACCCGTGATCTGATATCAAACTCAGATTGATAATACTCCGTCAAATACTTTATGAAACATTTAGCATAAATGGGATCTGTTTCGACAAAAGAGATGACAACATTGTTTCCAACAACTTATTTGAACAAACCACAATCAACAATAATCCTCTGCTTTACAAAGAAGCTATCATTGGAGGATGTTGTCCCCAAACATGAAATCCCTCATCACGAATCCTATTTAATTAGAAATGTTCATAAGACGAATAACTCCGAAATACCTTCCGTAAAAAAGAAACAACTGAATGACACTTTTTGCTTTAAAACGCATGCATACACTGACTACGTTATGACAATTTATCACAAGACATATACCAATTTCTTCTGGGCCTCTTGAGCTGTGCCAAACAAGCGACAGCCTGGGGATACTCCCCGAACTACAAGCAAGCCTCTTGAGCTGTCGGCTCCGATATTGGGCCGGTGTGTCCATATTGAACACATGCGCATCCTTTCAACATTTACACCTCTGGGCTGGTTTAATAATACGTGCAAATTACTATGTATGGAGACGATAAATACCGGTATGTCCATTTGTTTTGTCAATCTAGTCATATTTCTTATCTAATTAAAACTTCTGTAAAACTAGATTGTACATCAAACGTGGTCGTTTATCTGACAAACCCCTTTTGAAGATTGTGTTATTGTTGTAAACGCATTTTTTTGAAAGTAAAATATTGGTACGTAGGTCTGACAAAGAATGTGTAGATTTGACAAAAATATGGATGTAAGACCTTTAATCTGACAGGCAAATTGCGATTTTGCACGCTCTGATGTGTGTTTTAGCCGTGTGGAATAAGGCACTGGATCTCGAAGCGTGAATTCAAACTCTGGACAATTCTTCATGGGACTCAATCCAGAGTAGCGACTTTTCATGCTGAGACATGTGTAATGTCTCACCAGTCCCTGTGTTCGCACACGTTAACTCAGTAACTAATTAACTAACTGAATGAGCAACTTAGTACGATATTGAAACGTTATGATGGGATAGCCACCAGTAAAAGTCTAACGGCGTTATGATAATATTTTCGCCTAGTCCTTTTAATTTAATCGTACATTATGATCCAAACGGAACCCCCCCACCGACAGTTGCCCGAGCAAGGTGAGGTGTACGCATACGGTTTATTGATATCCGATAAGGCACTTTGGCCAACTACAAATAGGC
>JAODUP010000173.1:177500-262500 GCA_025642065.1 Paralvinella palmiformis
CATAGTCCAGTCGGGAAATACCAAGAGCTTGGAATATTCATCTTACACAATCTCAGTATCTTTTCTGATATTGATTTATTCGCACATGTACACACACCCGCGCACACAAGACGACACTAAAACCATAAAATATACTCCTTTTCTGCTTTCATAATCAACGCGCGCCCCCTACCGACTATGCTGGTAATCAATTAAAACGTTGTGGAAGTTTGTTGTTATCATCATAATACTATTTGACATATATAATTTCTTATTTTTCCTTACTTGTTTTATGAATTAAGTTAACTTTGTGTTAAGTGTCCGTAGTTTTCTATACTCTATAAGGTTAGTAAAGAATGTTAAGAGTAATTGAGGTATTTCTCGTTTAAGTATTCAAGATACACTTAATATCGCTCAGACTATTTTAGTATTTTTACAGTAATTACTAGTATTAGTCATTAGAGTTTAGACTATACTCTGTTGGGTCTAGTCTATAGACTATAGACTACTCCTTTGTCAGTTTGTGACAACTGACATAATACACCTTGGGCTTGGTTGCTTGTGTTATTTAGTCCAAAACCTAATTGGAGGCGTTGGTTTATTTGGGGTTTTAATCTTTCTCGTTAACAACAGTATAATGATCATTATGTTCAGTGAATATAAAATAATATAGAAGTATATAGAGTAAACATTGGTATTTTCGGACACTGCCAGAATTTGGACACTTCGTTACAAATTCAGGGGCGCCTCCGTGGTCTAGCGGTAGCGTGTTGGCCCACAGATCACTACCATGCGTGTTCGAATCCCAGCGTTGGCATATCTGAATGTTGTTTCGTCTTTCGCTTCGTCTCATTACCTTTGGAGGTCATTCGGCCCATTTAGCTTACCTTGTGCACAAAAGTGGCGATAAAACATAAAAAAACATCATCATCAAACATCATTGTTACAAATTCGTTTTGAGGCACACACAAATCAATGACATATTCACATAAAGTAATGACATTCAACACACACGACTCTCCTCTTGCTGTGAAAATGATAAATTCGTTCGTGTAACACCCTGACACTCTCTGTTAAGGTTTAAGGCAATTTCAATTACTCATCTATTGTTCAGCGTGAGAGATGTTTCTTGCTCTGACGCAGTAGTAGTAAGAAGCAAGGCTTTATTTGAATCATCTTGCAGTTTCTTATTACTCCTATTTCATGTCATTTGGCCAAACATACTGACTAAGATCTGATCTATTCAGATGCTGCCATTTTGAATATAATCTCAAATGCGTATGATTCATTCAAGGTGTCCAAATACTGCATTGCGAATTGAATATACCTTTCAGTTTTCGAACACCACACTAAATTGAAATATCAGCTTTACAATAAATACAATAAAGTTGAATAGAGTTCAATGACATGAAATTAATTACAGAAATAATAAATAACACAATAAATTGCATGCATAGACACAAGATATTATTTGATAATTAACAAATTCACTTTATTTTATTCAGAAGACCCAAAAACTATCATCAGAAAGATGAGCAAGTACAAAATTGTGATTAGTATCATTCTAATTAGGGGGGACTTAATGTTCTTGTATTTTATTTAAATAGTATATGATATTTATTAATAGTTGTTACCCATGCTTCACTTTCAGAAAATTTATGATGCCAAAAAGTATATAATTAAGAATGAAATGCACATTTTTGGGAAGCTTGATGTTGAATAAATGTTTTGAAATGGATTCTACTTTTCTAATATGAAAACATAAAATTTTGTGGTTATGTGTCAAGTGTCCGAAAACTGCCTTATTTTCTCTATATGATAAATCAAAGTTTATTCATTTGATAGTCTAGATCTAGCTTACTGCTTAGTAGATGGATCTATGTTTAGACTATATATCTCAAGTAAAAGACTGATAAATGTTGATATTATTGTAATTGTTATCATATTTTTAAGGCAATTTGTGAACTATTTTCTATTTCTAAATGACTCGTATAGGAGAGAAGTAGGGAGGTTTGACCACCTTACAGTTTATTGTACACACAATATAGCAATCGACAAGAAGTACTTTTCTTCTGATGCCTCAATGTTTAATGTTCCTAATAAGGTATTGATCACATGATTTGTGACTTGATTCAATGTCGTAAAGGTTATTTATATAAGCAAAGTGGTGAGGGTGGAAGTTCAACCACAGTGCCGGCCTTGTCTTATTGAAATTTGGGGTAGAAACCCTTGGTTGTTGCCTATTGGGCACAGCCTCCTGGTGTTGATTTTGGTGATGACAGTTGTTTTAAAATGGTGGCACCTCAGTTTACTATCAGTGTCATGTTCGGGGGAGAAAAACCTTACCAATTGTCTGGTTGGACTAAAAACTCCTCCTACTATAATGTCATGGCTGGGATATGAAACCTCCGGCCTCCCGAACAGCATGAACCATGGGTACTTACCCGCTAGTCCATAGGGGCGGTCTGATCTGTCCTTGGTATGTGTATGGATCATTCTGGAGAAGTGGGGTTATGATGTCCAGTAGGAATGTTAATTTCCTTACAAGCAATGCTGCTAGGTGATGGTCTGGAAGTTGGTAGTCTTCCGGCTGGAGATCACCATTTAATATTCTTCAGTGCTTTGGGTAGGTTGGGCAGTTGAGCAGATAATGTACCGGGTCGTACACTTGTTGACAGTGCCGGCATATTGTTGCTGGTGAAGTTCCGTGTGTAAGTCCAGAAACATAGTCTTCTGAGTTGGATATCAGCCAATCTGTTGGTAAGGTAATTATATCAAACTACATGCTAGTGTGCAATCTGAATACATTGATTCAAGTCAATTAGATATGAAACTGTCAAGAAGACGGTTGAATGTGCCTGGGGTGTGTTCGGCATATTCGATGACGTCAAGGCTTGTGGCTTCATTTGCTAGTTGATCGGCTCAGTCATTGCCCTCAAGGTTAATGCGGCTTGGAACCTAGTGCAGTATTACTTGGATTCCCCCTGCCTGAGGGTTGATGCTGTGGTGTAGATTTCTGGCTGTGCAGGTGGATCGACCACATGTATATATACATAGCGTAGATTTTTGAAATGTCGACATCTAGCGGCAAGAGTTTGAATTTTGACACAATCACTTTCAATTGCTAATTGTTGTGTATTGTTGCAAATTGTTTCAAGGTAAACACTAAACAATTATTCAGTGATATATTATGTTCCAGCCTAAAACTATTAAGTGTACTAATTAATGATTAGGGTTTTAATGTTGTGGTCAAGTCCTCCCGCCTGGTCGAACCTCTCCACTTCTCCCTTAGTGCTATTCACATTATGCCATTCATATATTATAAAAGAAGAATATTGCTCTTTAGGTACATTTGAAACTTTTACGATATAAGGGAATGTCAATTTGGGTGTTTGGTGTGAATTAACTTAGAATCTGATACGTTTAATTGCCCCTTAGGCCAAGTTATATCAACAGGGGTATTATGTGACATTTTTGAAGGATTTTGCGACTGTTTGGATAACTGTGAAACAACAATATAAGGAAAATCAAGAAGAACAACTCATTATTCGACTTCATTCGGATATTCTAATATAAACCAGCACCAAAGTCACTTATAATCAGGTAATATTGCTTGGGTCTCTGGTGATTATTATTTCCAGTGTCGAGGTCTGTAATTGTCTTTTATGTGAACATTCATTAAATTATGAGTACATTTCGTCAGTTGACAATGATAGGTATTACAGAAGTCTAACATTTAGCCAAAATATAAATCTAATATTTTACAGAGTAAAATATTCAAGATTGAGTCTGCTGTTTTATAAAGCGCATAAGTGCCTTCTGATGTTATACATCTTCCTCACTAATGTGGCCAAATGTTCTAGGTCTTCTTTTCAGCTTTGACCCTTGACTGAAGGATTTGCATTCATCACAATATTGAGTATCTTATTATTATCTAACGTGAGGCTAGTTTGTTCCTCGAAATGTTTTGTCTGCTGTATTTAGAGCACCATATAAGTTCTTCACTGTATTTAGACAATGACAGCATATTCTATTTTCATATGGAATGTTCTTATAATTTATATGTTAGGTTGGTTTTAGTTCAGTGATAGTCTTGTTAGAATTAGCCATGGAGTTATCACTCAGCCAGACATCCTAGATGAAACCAGTGCCAAATCTAAAGAAACAGCTCACTCACTCCCAATTCCCTTTTTTTTGGTGCAATATTTAAAGACCGAGCTATCCCCGAAGTTGTTTTTACCATTGTTGGAGATATTGGGCATCTAATGTTTGTTGAAATTATTTCAAGATACAGTATTACATGTCTACTGAATGAAATTGGTATCCATATCCAAGTCTGTCAGTTGAGATAGGTAGAAAATGAGCTTTTGGGTTAATCAAAATATCAGGAATCATGACATAGAGTGTTTTTAATCTAAGGATGTAGCTGATTATCTTTCCTTGTCATATTCAGAAATCAGCCAGAAACACTGATTGAGAGCCAAGCAGAAGTCAAATTTTGGGGATAACTCACAGCACTGTAACAGGTAAGAACCCACAAAACAATTACCCGCTAATCACTGAAATATTTGAATATTTATTTTCTGGACCAATGGCCTGATTAATCTGAGCATTCTCAAGTAAATGAGTAATTATGAAGATAATTGCTAATTGTTCGCAGCCATCTATGGTTAGACTGATAAAACAACAGCAAGACTCCCACTCTTAGACTAATCTCTCTAAATGGGAATGAGAGATCTTGGTCCCAAGTTTGATACACATAGACTCAGAGTCAGACAGCTCATCAACCATCATAAAATTTAACATTCAGGAAGTCTTGATCTTGTTAATGGTTTAAACAACTTCCGGCCATAGACATACCACTGATAGGGCATTGTGGTGTAGACGTCTAGCTTCTTGAATTGAGAATGACTAAAGACTTTTAGATCAAGACAATGAAACCTGATCAGATTTGGAGTTGGCTAATATGTGGGATGAGTTTTTGTTAAAGAAACTGCTTGGGAATTACATTAATTATGATAGTGATTGTGTACACATGGATTGATTGTAAATTACTTGGAAGTGCATTAATTTCCATATAAGCATACATAGGCATGTTGTCTTTATAGTTGCATATGAATATAATATTCATAATATAATTCATTTGCCTTTACATATTGTATGCTTAAAGCCAATAAATTAAAATGTGTAAACGTTTCACACATATTGCATCGATCTCAGGCAATATATGACCTGCCAACAGACGTAAAATGTAAAAAAAAAATCACTTAAGGATCTGAGTAGTACTTGTATAAAAAAAGTGCCATGTTTTACCTGTCAATTTATGATTAACACTAAGGTGCCTGAAGACATAAATATGCATCAGGATCAATCATTTGTTTACTTTGTGTGGCCATACGACTTCTTCGTGAAACTGTTCGTGTATTAAAGCATGCCAAACTACTGCTTGTATTTCTTTGGTGAATAACTGGCATTACTATTAAGTAACTGGCATTTAGTGAGCCATCTTGTTCATATGAGCTAGTGGCATTACTTGTGAACCACCATGTGTTGACATAAAATGTTCATTATTTATGATCTGGTAGTCCAATGAATGCATTTATGATGGTTACTGAGTCTTTGGTAGGTAGATATGAAGCCACATACCACCATTGTGTGATAGTTGGTGGAAAATCCAGGCATTTCCTTGTATCTGCTAATATCCAAAGGTGCCGCTAATAAAGCTGTTATTTATATATGAAGTGTAGTGATTTAAGATGGACTTTCTGTTAGGATATGTACCTAAACCCTTGACTGTCTGCCTCTGATTGGTGCTGTCTATGCTAATTTAGAAAGAACAACACCATAGAGGTAAAATAAACCTCTAACAGTAACATTTATAAATAAAGTAAGCAGTCTTCGGTGTGTGGATATCATATGACAAACTTGTAATAAAAACCGGACTATTCAAATCAAGATCATCTTCTGTGGAATATCAGAAAAAAACATACATGGTTTTTAAAAGAAACAGAAGATTTTTAATTTAAAATAAAACATGCTCTTGCTGAAATGGTGGAATATTTGAAATATGTAACTCTGTAAAGAACACAGACGCACACACACACACACACACAAATACACACACACATATATATATATATATATATATATATATATATATATATGGCTAATGTGATACAGTAAAAAATTGTCTTCTAATTGTGGCTATCAATAGTTAAGAGGACACCTTGAATTAGTTAACCTACATATCAACTTTATCATAATGATGTTTATTGTTGGTCTTGCTTATTTAACTCCGTTTCTCTGATTACAGGTTGATAGATAATGGATGAGAGCTCGGATGATGAGATTCCTGAACTAGTTCCGGTGACAGCGAGTCGAGTTCCAGTTACCATTATTACTGGATTCTTGGGTTTGTAAAAATTGTTACTAAATAAATGATGTTGTATTTTATTTGTGTTGTTAAAACGGCACATGGATGCTTAATAAAAACAAGCATACAAGCTGTGTTTAACCGGACCTCGGGGTTTTACCGTTTAAACAGACACTCCAGGTCAGAAATAATGATCACTAAAAGATATTTCTTACTGCAGATTTAGTCATCAATGCATTATATCTTGCAAAATCTCCCCCATACATCACTTAATCAGTATTATGATAACAAAAAGTTAATTATGAGATTGAAAGAGTAATTTATTTGGATAAGTTTTGATTGAACAAACACACATACTCACTCACAGTCGCACACTCGCACACAAATTAATGTAAGTACCTGGTAGTAATAATAATAACAACAATGAAAAGTTGGTTTATCACTAATATGGCATTACAATGGTGCAGTGGTTAGAGCAGTGTGCTGCTAACCTTCAGGTTGTGGCTTCAAATCCAGCTCCCACCTGTGTTTGGGGGGGTGTTTCCTGAGGGGCTAATCCTGCAGCCACATGTCTCGGGCATGACCAGTGCTGAGATTAAACAACGCAAACTAACCAACACCATTATATCACTGACATAAACTAATATAATTATGTAGTAATACTAATATTGTTCTATAGCTCTTTACTTTGTAAATAATAAATATTCCGAAAATATATGTAATATGATTATTAATGAGGAAAAAATATCGTGTTCAGGAGTTGGCAAGACGACACTTCTGAACTATGTCCTCACTGAGCAACACGGAAAGAAGATAGCGGTGATACTAAATGAATTTGGAGAAGGTTTGTTATCAATACATTTTATATCTGTTGTCAGAATCCTCATCATTAATGATGCTATTCAACATCCTGTTATAATAATCAATATATGTATTGTTGTAATATGTCAGTTCGTTGTCATTAGTTATTTGATGACTGGTTTTGATGATTGAAGTGATATAGATTGTCATGCACTTAGTCAATAACAAGAATCAGATTTTCATTTTGAGGTCAGTAGGTCTATAGGATGATTCTTTGTGATTTATTTTGAAAATAATCGTATTGAATAGAAAATAATGTTTTCTATTCAATCTGATTCTTTGCATTTTGATTTGATCTGATCCAATTCTTTTTACATATCAATAAGCTGAAATATAACATTGTAACATAATGGAAGTTCTTGTTGTTGACATTCAGTTGTTGACATTCATTGATACATAGATCATGTTTTAAGAAACATAACATTCTATATTTGGACGCAATAACCAATCACAACGCTGGAAATTGTGACTACAATTTATTAACTGCTACTGAAATAATTGTGGACAAATGCTTTGTTTTACTGCAGAGTGCATTAACTGATAATACAATTGAATTATTAATGTAAATATTGTTTCAATGGTTGAAATTATGGAATGTAACAGTTTCCTTAAAAACTGCTGAAGCACGTTCCAACTCGCTGATACCTGAATGATGTTTTTTAAATATCACAGGTGATGCTGGCAAATTACTCTGACATTAAGAGATATTAGTTGTTGGATTTTTTTTTCTGTATCTCTGTTGGTTGAGCTTCATGTCCATATAAATATCAACATTGGTTTATTTCCTGTTCTGAACGATGTTCAGCAATGAGATTAATATGGAACAGTGATGGGCACATTGTAAATATATTATATCAGATGAGAAAATTATGCAGATCTTTCACAAATGTAGTTCCATTTGCTAATGTTAGACAGCAATGGTTATTTTTGGTTCTGGGCAAGTACTTGCTGGTAAATGAGAAGATAGTTAGTTACTTAATCTACATAAGCTATATCTGTCCTTTTTATTTCTCCTTATAATATCATAAATAAAAATTATGGGTTAAATATATTCTTAAAATTGCTATTTATTTATTTACAGCAATGGTTCTTGTCAAAATAACAGAGTAATTATCCTACATTTATTGTTGTCTTTTTTATAATATATATATACACACACACACATGAGAGAGAGAGAGAGAGAGAGAGAGAGAGTCCCTTCGTGTTCAGAGATTCGAATTGGCCCATCATTGTTCCCTGCGGATCATAAAAATTTGAAAAAAAACTGGTGTCATCAAATAAACTTTATGTTTATACTAATATTAGTCTCAATTTCAGTGAAATAACAATGGTGATCTAGATTGAAACCAGTCTTCTTTATTGATATTAAACACGCGGAGAACATTTCGCCAAAAGTTATAACATAAGTCACTGCTCATCAATCTACTGACTGTATATGGTTCTTTTAGATCTTATGAACACCATGGAGTGGGGATTAATGTGGTATGGTATCCTGGGTTTGTACAAGAAAACTAAACACAGAAAACTAGGACTAACTGAACTTAATATTTGCAATCATGTTTGAATTGATTCCTCATAAATTGTGATTCCTTGAAGCATCTTTACTCTCTCACTGCCAGGATCGGTTCAGGTTGCTAGGATTAAAGTCCTTGAAGGTTTCTTTGTTGATGGCAAAGACTAACAATAAGTAAAATAGGCAATCATATTGGGATTGATTCCCCAAAGTATTTTAACTCCCCGAAGCAAGATCATTACAACCCAGTGCCAAGTTCAGTTGAACTGGTTATCAGTAGATATTGGTACATGTATGTAATTTTGGTCAGCCAAGATAAACAATTGACAAAGTTCAATGTTGATCCTTATCTGATATATGTCTGTATAGTCTTAAGTGAATTGGTGCTGATAACAGACTTGGGGGCAATTCATGGGCAATTTCGGAATTGGGATTGCCTTTTTTTAATGGAATTGGAATTGATAAAATTGGATTTGAAGTTTGCTATAAAAAATTAATTCCACAAATTAATTTACCATTTAATATTTTTAATTCAGGGATATTTCTTCCATGACAATCCTACTTGGAATATACACTATTCAGAGTAGATATTCCAAGTAGGTACTCGGAATTTGAATTGAATTGGAATCAATAAATTTGAATTGGAATTGACAAAATAGAATTGACCCCATGTGTGGCTGATATATAGAATACCTATCTGATTTGGGTAAAATGGAACTTGAATTTGGACATGCTTGACCCATCCTAGTCAATGCTTGACCCATCTATATTTATTTTTTGGTGGCTGGGTAAAAGGCTGCTCTGCAGTGAGCTGAAAAACTTTGTCATTATGAGCAATGGGTTTATTGTCAAAGTACTTACTTACAGATTGATGTTAAAATTGAATGAGTGGTTTGTTTAGCTTTATTGCTAATTATATGGATGGCTGAGGGACAATTACTTGAGAAGTTAGTGATAATAAGATTAAACACTATAAAGACACAGGTAACACTGGAATTTGAACCCAGAACTGAAACTTTATGGCACAGTGTGCTACAGAATATCCTAAACATGATTATAAAATGTATTGTCATATCAACAGTAGTGCATTGACGGATCATCCAGTATTCACTGATCAATTAGTTTTGTACTGAAGCATTTAATGAAAAGTAAGCTGTGTAAAACATGGTTGAGTAGCTGCATATTTATAGCATAGGTTCCAGATGACCTCCTACTTTTCCCACTTTTAATAGTAGGATCCTCCTTAAGTCCTACTTTTGGGTTAGATCTCCTACGTTTCACCATCTTCTAAGTGTTGATCCATTATAAAATGTTAATCCATCGATTCCTCGTATGTCTATCAAATTAAGTACTTGTATATGGGTGGGAGAATATAATGTGTGTGTGTGTGTGCGGGAGTACATGTTGTTTGGAAGTTCACATATTTTCAGAAGTGGCACATTCGTAAAAGCTGATACTGTAGTTGTACCCAAGAAAACCTGTAATATTTTCCAATAATGCAATTTGTTTTGTCCACATTGTGTCCTACTTTTATCCTATTTCTGGGTTTAGAAATTCCTACTTTTTATATGACCATTTTGACTGGGACCTACAGGTATGTTATAGATGATATGATGATATAAAGTTTTGTTAGCGTGATTACAACAGCCAGATAATATAAAGTGCTACTCAATACCCATACACTGGGCATCATTAATCCGTGGCCCAGTATTACATGATTATATATTTTTGGCAGTTTTTCCCCAACTCCCAACTTCAGAACTGTTCAGTCCGTAGCTTGATAGCAACCAACACTCATATGATGGGTCATTTCAGAGAAAGCGTAGCCTAGTTTATTCTGTTGATTGTCAAGTTGTAATTTTTTTAATTAGTTCAAACGTGACATTTTTCCTAGAGATAGAGATAGATTGCAGCATGTATTGTGAGATGACCCACTTACTTTGTGCCGAGTGATACAAGACTATGATGATCCATTCATCCCTCCCTCCAGCTCGATGTTTCTTTGATTAATTTTACGTTGATTATCAGCTATCCAAAGAAACAAAAGAAATGCATTTACTTTGCAGATGAATGTTTACATGGAGTATATTTGTTCCTCGGCTACATATTCCAGTTGTGACCTGTACCATTGCTAAATAACTCAAATGAACGAAATACAGTGGGGAGTATATTTTAACGGCAAGGAAGGTGAAGATGACTTGGCCATAACAGTATACCCACTGTACATGAGAAAGTAAATAAGAAGGAAAGATCCTCCATATGTCATCATGATATGACTTTATCCCGAGACTGTGTCAAAATATCAACAGTCAGCATAATGGTATTGTAGGTAAGTGTTGTTTTTTAAAAAGATGTTCACAAATACCAGTTATAATTAATGTAGTCTAGTGTTTATTCTCTCATTTTGGCTATGATTACGAAGAAGTGCAGTAAGACTCGGCAGCGTTAACAAGCTCTTGTTGGGAGTAGCTACTTATTACTACTGTTTATGTATGATACTTGGAGGAAACATATTGGACTTGGATTTGGATGAGTTAAAAAACACTTAAGATAATCTTTTTGGTTTGTAAGCATCAACATTATACTATAATTAAGTGTAATAATCTAAGTATATACTATATATATATATGTGTGTGTGTGTATATATATATATATATATATATTGTGTGTGTATATATATATATATATATATATATATATATATAGTGCCGGTAAAAATTAATTGGGCCATGCAAGATATCGGGGATATTTTCACAATTTAATTCATTTAAAAATACTAACTACCAGGTAATATGAAAGTCTGTAATATAATAAGTCTTAACTGTAGCCTTATATTGTACGCAATCTTCCTAAAATGGGAGCTTGCCAAATATCATATTTAACTCGCTAGGCCACACTTATATGATATCCAGGGTGTACTAATAATGTCAGTATATATTAGACATCTAGTACTGCAGCCAAATCCTTACAAAGATTTCAACAACAGAATTATTTATTTTTCCATTAACGAATGCAATCATTTGATTAATTTGTGGCATTACTGTTTGTGGGAGTGAAATGTGCACGTTTGTTTATTAAATTATCACTGTCTGAATTAGAGAAACAATAATCAGAAAAAAAAGTGTTAAGTTTAAAGTTATTTTCTCAGCTTTGTTAGAATGACAAACATATCAGAAGGAATTCATGAACTATAAGAATGCTGACTTGCCAGGTATATGATGAAAGAAGTTTGAAAGATAATTAAAAATGAAAGACAGTTAAAAATAGACATTTATATTTTATGATTAAAGGTTGTAAAATAAGTATTTAAAGTATGCTCAGCTAATATTACATAACATACAATAAGTACCATACATGAGGAAGTATCCTATCTGGGCAATACAAAATATATTATTAATTTTTGACTGTCTTATGTTAATAAGTAGTTTTTAGCAGATATCACCAAGATTGACAACTAACAAGAAATATCAGTCTGCTGGTATCAGTTACTGATGATACAAGTGAAGTGGTTAAAGCAACGTGCTGCCAACGTCCAGATTATGGGTTTGAATTTGACTGGTACCTGTGTTTGTGGGATGTTTCCCTTGCCAGTCCCAACAATGATAATAACAGAAATAATAATTTAAAATATTAGATCACACTTATCTTTGGTTGACCAGTGATAATGATCTGGATTGTTTACAATGTTACTGCAGTGATGTTACTCCAAGTTACTCCCACGTTCTTGGGAACACTGATGCAGTGTCTGATATAAAACACGTGCATGCACGCACACGCACATCTATACTTACAGAAATACTCATTAACATATCTTATTTTTACATGTGTATTTATCATGTATTGTGGGAAGCATATTACATTTAAATATAGATTTAATTGATATTTATTTAATAATCTGTTGGTTAGTTTATTCAAATACACATCAGCAGTCACTCATTGTTTAAGAAATACATCAATGTACCTGTATAAGACTTAAGCACATTTGATCCAACGTTATAACTCATCACATTTGAGTAAATGCTAATAACACTGGACATGTCATAAAGTTGAGGGTGTCTTATTCGATTTGTGCTTTGTTTGAAACATTTTCATTTTAAGGATATGCTGTATTTACCTGTCATAACGTCCCATTAGTTTTATGTGAGATAAACATTGCTTGTTTACTGTTATAAGCAATAACATCTTGGACCAGAAACAAAATTGGTTTGTTACTTGGTGTTTAATGATAGGATCATTTTTAAACACAGAATGTGCAAAATCACACAAACTCAAGGAACTACTTAAAGGGAATGGCTGATGCAGTTCCCAATAACATAATGTAGCGTAAAATTGCATAATAACAACAGAACATAACATACCATCGCGCAGCATGAAATAACTTAAGAGTGGCATAACTTAAGAATGATCTAATATGGCATATTGTAACACAGCATATTAAATATCACAGCATGATATCTACATAGCAAGAGAAACAATTTGAAAAGATATTTCACGCATTTAGAATATCTTGTGTTTTGTTATAAAATGGTGTGGGGGGGGGGTAATTTTATACATACTTTAGCAGTCATTATGCTTTTATAAGCTATTATGTGTATAAATCTTCATAGTTTATTTTGCTCCGATAGCACTGTTGTTAGGACACTGCGCTGCAAACCTTCATGTTATGGGTTCGAATCTGACTCGTATCTTTGTTTGTGAGATTTGCTCCAAGGAAGTCACCATTTGGCCACACGTCCCAAGTGTGACTGGTGCAAAGGCAGAACAAACCGCTCACTCACTAGCTCACTTTACAGTTTGTGTACCCGCACAAACAAACTTTTGTATTGCGTATAAATATAATTTCTACATAACTGATCCCAATTTCCTACTGTAGCCAACTTTTCTTTCTTCCTTTTTTGTTGTTTATTCATACATTCTAACATATACATTATTGTTGGTGTTTCAGTTTAAGGACTGTAAAGGACTAGATCAGGAGGAGTTATACAGCGGAGACTTCGTAACGTGGTCAGCATCTGGAGGTGTTAGCCGGTGGAGTATCATTTATCCGGGAAACGTTAGGTGAACGTCATGGGATATAGAACAAGAGTCCAGTTGATAAACTCTCAGTGATGAATGATTCTCAATAAAGAATCACCAAATTATGGACAGCAATATTTAGTAATAAGGAGAATAATAATAATAACACGTGACATTTTTATAGCTGCTCTAAAGCACTTTACAGTATTACTATTCCCGACTCAGACCTGTTCTAATCCAGCACATATCTCAACTCCCAAGGGAGCATACAATGCATGCTGCCATTAAAGGTGCAATGCCTTACTCAAACGCATAGCCATCTCTTCCTGTTAGATTCTCGTTTTCACGGATGAGTGAACCAGTCACCACATAACAGCATTGCAGCTCCCGGAGCCTCGAACCTGTGACCCTTTGGCTATGAGTCCTACGCTCTAACTAACTGCGCCATCACGGCTCGACAGATATTAGTAATATTATTTAAAGAAAAATGATATTATCAGGGTTTTGGGGCGGGCTCTTCACGAGCCCTGAGCGTCTGCTTTCCTGTATCGTTATTTTATATACCGGGGCTCCATTTAAAGTCCATGCTTCTGTCTAACACACACATCAGCGATTGAGACTCAATAAATCACGATCCGTTTATTCACGATCCATTGTTAATGAATACCAATGATCCATTTCTGATATTCACATTTCCATTTTCAATAACATCACAAGTAACTTTTACAACAATTCACTTTTTGACTACATTCACCGAGAGCCAAACAAAAACTGATTTAAATTTTGGAAAGGGTTGCCAGCTCTAATAACAACAAAATGACTGTACTTTAGTCAGAAATCCATTATCATTTTAAGACATTTTCTGATGGTAAAGAAGACAGTTCCTATTGTTACTTGTATTTCGGAGATTAAAATCCCAAACAATTTTAGGGATATGCATTTTGGTGAATATTTGGTAGTAGAAATGTTTGTTTGGTGGAAATGGCGAAGATACATACCACTTCCACACTCTTAATTGTTTTTATCAAATAATAGGCCAACTTTAAGTAATGTATGTACATTTTTATGCTTTATTCTTTATATTATTGTTATGTAAAGTTAAGAACATTCTATAAAACCTGTGCATAGGAAGACAGCTACAGAGCATATAATGGTCCTAACAACAAATCTTTACCTCTGTAAATGAATTGTGTATAATATATATATATATATATATATATATATATGTGTGTGTGTGTGTGTGTGTGTGTCTACAAATATATGTGCTTGTATGCATGTGTGTTTGTGTTAATAATAATTTGCCTGATTATGTAAGAAGAAAAAAAAAATTGTTATTTGCTGATATATTTCATGTAGACATTGAAAGCAGTTACCTCGATTATTTTGTTTACTATTGATATTATATATATATATATATATATATATATATGGAATTAGAATCAATATAGAGATGTTGGGGTAGTGTCTTACATAAACTGTTATTTGTAAGCTAAATAAACATATCTTAACTTGCTAATTGTTGTCTTCACGTGGTGCTTCATGTTATTATAGTAACACACCTTGGAATGTGGCCTTAATATGAAAATTATGTCATGTGAGTGTCATATTATATAGTATATTGGCATTAGATTATACCTATAAAAGCATCACATTTGTACAATCTAGTATTTGAAAAATATATAAGTATCCTCATACGTGTACACACATATATATATATGTGTGTGTGTGTGTGCGTGTATGTGTGCATGTAAAGTTACCATAAGTCTAAACTGGCTATATTGTATATATTTGTAATTCTTATCAAGTTGAATAAACAAAACAGTAATATTCTTAATTTCGTATAGGTTTGTGTGTCTTTTGTTTTGGGATCACCATTAAGCTGTCAGTGTTTGATCCATATAAAATATGTCTCCCTATTCTTTATTTAGGAAATACAGTAATCATGTTTACTTCATTCTAGTTTTCTAAGTTCAGAATTGCAACATCCCCAAAAGTGGTATATAATCTAAGGAGTAAAAATGTGCTTGAATTAGCAATTTGTGGACAACTCATCTTTCATGCTTGTCATTTTTAAAATTATTTTGAAAACTGATCTTTGCCAATCTTTTATTTGCTTGCGTAACCAAATTTATTATCAATAACGTGTACATTTCAGACAACAACCTGCTACTAATAAATCCCCTCTACACTCACACTTACTGATGTAAATCCTTAGACTCACGGTCGTGTGGTTTCAAAACCAGAATCTTTGAGCTTGTAATGAACAATATAATTGACCTCAAAGGTGATATCCTATTTCCTCATCTCATTTCCCTATCACTAATAATTTTATTCTATTATTTTCTGTACCATATGATACGTACAGGCTACGAATTGGACAATTACACTGAATATTCTATATTCTAATTGGCTAATATTATATTAATCAAGTGAATTGAATGTATTCATTGTAAACAACACACAAAGAATGTTGTTGTATTTGCTCTCTTCCATTGATAATACAAAACTATTGTCTGAGTCAATAACTCCTGTACAGCCAGAAGTTTCCTAAATTCACATCATCTGTTCATTCATCTGATGATTTTTACATATACATTCACTTATTCTCATACATAACATACTCTAATGTGCACTTGGACTGCAAAAATATAATCTTTACAATGATCCATAGCTATAACATAGTTAAAATATAACTGATTTTATCTCTTGCGAATACACTTATCTATCATTAGCTGTGAAACACTTTTATTTTTACTCGAGTTTAAGCAGCCATAATAACATTATTGTTTTAAAGTTGTGATAACAAGTGAAGCCAATACACATTACATTTGGAATTTCTAATGATTATTTTCAAAAGGAGCATTGTTTTTCTATGTTCTGTAGCACTTCTAGAGTTCCAAATATTGAAATAGCAGTTTTGTAGAACGGTGGATGTTTGAGGATTGTGAGAGATAATTTTACATTTCTTCCCTGTCTTGTTATTAATACATAATTCATTTGGTGAGATATGTTGTTATGTCAGTAATGGTTTTTGTTGAACCTTGTTATTTATGTTATTTTTGTTTTGATTTGTTATACAGGAAGTGCCTTTGAGAAGTCTATGTCTGTCGGTCAGTCTGGAGAGTTATATGAAGAATGGCTCGAACTGCGTAATGGCTGTTTATGTTGTCCAATCTAAGTATATATATATATATATATATATATATATATATATATATATATTAAATAATCATAATTTTGTTATATCATTTTATTGAGTATAAACTGATTATCATTTAACCGACAACAAAAAAGAATATTATTAATAATTATCCTGGAAGGTCACAATTCGGTCAAACCTGAATAATCCACGGACGAGAATGTCAGATAAGTTTAACACAGAGATTGCTGTATTACCAAATCTGATGTCTATGTCAACAGTTGTCATGAGTCACAGGTCATCACACACTGTACACAGTTTGAACAGCAGTGTGTCAAACACTAAACACATTTTCTGTGTCATCCATATTACTGCTAACATATCTTTTTCTTCAATCTCAATAACTAAACTTGAAAACTGACCATTTTTAGTGGTAGAGCCTGTGTCATTTCCTACTTCTACTGCGATTTATTTGTTTACCATAATTGCTGATTTGTTTACGAAAGACACCAGAGGATTAAATGTTTTGGCCGTCTCAAGAAAACTTCCACCAACACTTGGCTTTTACTGGCCAATGGCTCGTCCGATAGGTTTGCATTAGTACAGGCAGAGTGTCACAGAATTATGAATGGGGTACGTCAAAACATGTGTTGTAACACCGACGTGAACGTACTCCCATGCACTCCCATGTCAGATAGCCTCTCTATGTACTTCATTTACAAGTAGATCACAACATGGTATAGTGAAAGTGATCAGTGATAAATACTATGAGTTTGTGCTTGCAATGAACTTGTGTTAACAATAGAACATGGCGAGACCAGACATATTATTATCTTTGTACCCTAAAGCCCGATCCATGACCCACCCAGGTTTATCCAACACCTGGTGCCACTTCTTAACACGGTGCATGTGGACAGATTGACGCTAAGCATGTGGTGTTTTACTTTATAATTGACAGGTATTTAAAGTATCAATTTGCCATCCATGTGACAGGCTAGATCAGTGATCATAAACTGAATTACTTTATTTACTTATTTTATGTATATACCTGGCAGTTCTTTAATGATTTTCAGTTTTACTTGATCAGTAAGATGTTAAAAGGATCTGATTTTTGTAAAATGTTGATGAGTCACCCACACTTAAAATGATACATAGGTTTATGTTTGTATCAGTTTATCTATGTATAGTTGTTGTTTTTTATGAAAGGATAGACTTGAGAGCCAGTGCTATATGTATATATAGACTAATGGCATGAAACAAATTTCCCTTTTCCTTGAAATGGCTACTTCGTAGAGTAGTTTCACCGTTCTCAATTGATTGGATGTTGGACAACACCAGATCCCAACTGAACATTATCTGTGGCTCTAACTTCACTGACCAATAAGAATTCCATATGGCTGCCATATGGAATTCTTATTGGTCAGCGAAGATCAACATGCCATATTATGGCATGTTGCTCCTTGTCATCCTGATGAGATGAAAACGAATTATTGGTGCCAATTGATCTTCTTCACTGTTTCCTATTGTTACCTTTCTTCTTCACCTTTGACATACTCCTTCTGGCTGTCAGTTTTCCTTTGTTTATTCCTGTCATCACCTGACAGCTATACTGTCATAATTTTTTTCATCTTCTTTCTAACAAATACCGTTGCTCCGACAACCTATTCCAGTGTGACAAAACTGTCAGATTTGGGGACCATTCCGAACCTGGTTAACTATCGTGTCCAGAGCATCTGATTTTGGGAAGATTTATTGCTTCCTTAAGCAGTTTATCAAAGAACTCCCTGTCTCTGATTTGATTCAACTTTTTTCCTGGCAAAGCTCCTCATATTTATTGAACTCATATTTTAACTTTTTTTCTGTAGGACTGCTTCTTTCTCTTGCATCTGTCCTCCTATAGACAATTTCCGCGACGCATGCGCAGTCCACATCTACTGTGGTTTGTGGGTCGGTGAAGCCATGTAGTTAGCATGGAACAAGAAGTGCAATTCACTAATTGTTTGTAAATTTACGTCTTGGGGGATTCGCAGAACTAAATCGATCTACAAGTTCTTGTAGCAGTTTCATTTTTATTAAATATATCGTAGAATTAGTTTTAATAATAGATAAGATTATTTGTATGAGGAAAGTTTGGTAAAGGAATGTTTTTATTATATGGTTCAGCGAGCCCGTTGAAACGCGACCCGCAAATGGACATTCGCTAGATGGCGCAGTCATCGCGGAAATTCTCTATTGCTCTCTCTTTGTGCTGAATCTTAGATCCTTCACTCTGGTCTTGAGGACATCACGACACCATTCCAACTTCTTATCCTGGTTTTCAACTGCTTTCAGTTTTTTCTGGAGTATCTACTCTAAGTCACTCGGGTGTGTGCAATAGTTTTGCATGCTGTGCAGATGGTGCTTTGTAATAGCACAGCACGCTGGTGTTTGGCGGTTCAAGCAGGAGGCTTGCGCAACTGCTCGCCTTCACTACCGGTCCTCAAGAACTGTTTCAATCAACTGTGCTCTGTACCTTGGATCAGAACAACAGCTGTTACACAACAACAGCTGGCACCTGATACAGAACTTCAGTGTCTCATTGGTTTTGTTATTCTGTCCACAGATGGTACATTTTTGTTCCTAGTTTATCATTTATATTTCGTTGGTGATATAATTTTGTGCAGGTTTTTCTAGATGGTGTTTGTTGGTGTTGGTTGGGTTCAGCTGGAAAACAACCCAACAAAAAACCAACAATCATGATTAGGCTTTTTTAGCAGCATGTAAAAATGACCTGACACAAATAATTATAAATTGTGTCATAAGAAATCTCCATAAATTCAAATCACTTCTACCATTGTATGTAATTGAAGCATTGGTTAATATAGATGTGTTAATTTCATACTTGGGGATACATAGAATTTAAAGTGAGGAATCTGATAGTCTTTTTTGAATTTTTTCAAGTTTATGTGTATTAGTATTCCAGCAAACAATCCATGTAATACAACGATAGTTGAAATAGCATTCCACCAAACTATTGTACAGCACCAATTTGTTAGATTCACTAAGAACTCTATTTAATCCAGATAGAACTTGTAATTGCTAATAAACTGGCTTTGCTACAAAGCTTTGACACAGGTTCATTAAAATATGAAAATACTATCAAAATATGTTTACCTCTGATTCGCCATTTCTCTTTCAAATGTTTTGGACATACCTGTCAACATACTCACAGGTCTATAATTACACACATCTAGATCACTAACCTATTTTTAAATCGGGCATATTTCTTTATGCTTCAGGGAATTTGGAACCGAACTTGTTCTAAAACTCTTATATACCAGATAATAGATGGAATGGCATAATGTGATGGGTAAAAGGTATGAAAGGGATATAATAGACAAATTTTCCGGGAAGTGATTCGTTGTCAAACCTTTATAGTTTCTGTATTGGAATTTATTCAGTTTTAGTTTTTGAATTTTTAGTTTTGTCATTGTACATAGATTGAATGGAGGTCAGTCTTTAAGGCCAATGTGTAAACATAATTTTAGATTTTTTTTCAAACGTTTATAGTTATTTGTTACAATGAGATCTATAATAGAAGGTGTACCCAATATGCAAGCTAAATCTATATAAAAAGTTTGTTAAGACATTTACATCTAGACAGTCTATAAGATCATATGATTGTAACAAGCTGTTAACATGTTTAATAACACAACATAACTGTATTTATATCATAATTGATACATTTTATCATAACGTTATTTACACAGTCATTAAGTAAAATGATTTTGTACTTTTGGGCTCTTTGTAAATATTTACAAATAGCCATTTTTCTTTGTTAACGAAAACTGGACCTCTAATATTTCAACTCAATCATTATTAGTATTATTAGCCAAATCAGATTTTCTATATTGAGGCATATAATTTATTATTATAATTATATCACTCTGGTTACATTTATAACCGTGTCAGTAAAATTTAAATGTAGGAATTTAAAACTGATTATCAGGAAAATATTCATCCATTTTGGTTTCTTGTATTTTCATCAAATATAATTTCCTCAATTACTTCATTGAACGGTTCAGATTTATCTCTGATATTATTTATATTTATGTGTCTTATTTTGTGTTGTTTTTTGTTTTGTAGATAAAATTAATTTGCCGTGTTAAATACGCAACTGTCCTTTAAAGAATCTGTACATGTTACGGATATGTCTCTATCGTCAAAAAAACTTTAAATGGGGTCGTCTTTCATGTCACACCGGGGTTATGTTGGCTGTTTCTGGGTACGTGCGCAACTTGATGATTGACGAATGGTGTTCTTGTAATGTGCTAAACAGGGCTCACCAGTTACACCATGGGAAGTCACGGTACAGTCTATACCCTTCTTATTAACCGTGGAAGTGGTGGCTCGCTTTGTGACATTGAACATTGACGACAGATGAATGGATGCTCATGTATAGGTGTGCCTGATGTGTGGATCGTCTCATAGTAGTATTAGCAGCTTCTAGTGTCTTCTTCAATGATAGATCCATTGTCTATGTTGCTCTGATGTTTGTATTCTCTGGTATATCAATTTCTAGATTTTACTAATAACATTTATACCTATTAATGGCAGGCACCTCGATACCTCTGTGAACTCTTATCCAATAGAAAGTCATCTCAAAATAATAATAATATAATAATAATAACAGTATTTTTTATACAGCACCTTATTCATCTTGAATTGCTCTAAGGCGCTTTATATTTACAACATAATTAAAACGTATTCTGAACTCGTATAGCTAAAATACATTTCATACATAATAAACTGGTTTAAATAATATAAATACGCCAATTAATGGGTTTTAAGAACCTTTACAAAATATGTCTTTATTTGGCGCAAGTTTAATCTGATTTGACAACTTATTCCCCACCCTGGCAGCTGAAACTAGGAAGGGTTTCTCCGTACATTGTTGTATGGCTTTTTTTCTAAAAAAGTGAATAGGACTCAGATCGGAGCATTCTCACTGGTATATATTTTTCGATCAGATCGCTTAAATACATTGGTGCTGTTCCACTCAATACCTTGAATGTATGAAACAGGATCTTGTACAGTGATCTGAAACGTACAGGAAGCCGGCACAGCCGAAACAAAACTGGTGTTATATGTTCCCTTTTAGAATGCGTGTCACCAGACGCGCGGCACAGTTCTGCTCTCGCTGTAGGAGGTTTGTCAGAGATAGTGGGATATTATATAACAATGCGTTGTCATAGTCCAGTCGGGAAATAATAAAGCCTTGGACTAAAGTCTTGAATGTCTCATCATTTATGTACAAAAGTTTAAATCATCCTGTCAGATCCTATCCAAGATGTCTCAAGTCATATGATTATCGTTTATTTAATGCCGCAGCATCTACTTTATGGAAGAGGTTACTGATGAAGATTAGAAGTACATCGTCTCTTGAAACGTTTAAATCTTTTTTTTAAATTAATCTGTTCGTGTTGATTTCAACAGTAAATAACATCAATCATTAAAATATCTTACTGGCTTTTGCATATATTTTTTATACCATTGTACAGTTCCTGTGGATGACAGGAAGGGTGTTTTATTAAATATACATTATTATTATTATTATTATTATCGTACAGTTGATGTGTTTATGAAATCATGTGAAGGTAGTTCTTTTAGCCAGAGATAAGATACCCTGATGGTAGTGATGGTACAAGGTAACAAAGGTACGCTGGCCGAGGATCTTCTTCAATCACATGAAGATTTAACGGATTACATGAAACATGAAATATTTGTTGTTTTACTGACAACTTTATGTACACCCTAAATGAGCCGAGAGAACTGTGTATCCCACATCCCCATCGCCTTAAATCACTGGATAGTGTATATCACCCGAAACTGTACTAGGGTGATGTACGAAACTGATCTGGATCAAGGACGAATGTGGGAAATTATACAAAACCACCTTTAAAACACGGACTAGGCTGAAACAGGTGTGTAGCAGGATTGGATAAAAGTACAAAGTTATGGATCTCAGTGCAATAGAAGCCGGACGATGAGGGCAGAAACTTGACTTAATAGGTGATGTTCTGAAGAAATTGTAACAAAAACGGAAATTTGTGTCATTCATAACGGTTTAGTTTCGGTTTCGCTTATTACGCCTAGCCGTATATTCTCAATCTTCTTTGACGTCATAATTCTGACAGCTTTGATGATCTGTCAGAATTATAATGTCAAAGTGGGTTAAGAATAGACGGGCTAGCATTGCGCTCTGGCTGAGCCCGAGAGTAGGGCACTCCGATAACCCAGTGGTAAGAGCACTGTGCTGCAAACTGCCAGGTTGTGGGTTTGAATCCGACTCATATCTGTGCTACCTGTTGATTTGTTTCCGTAGGGATTGGCCAAATAACTTAACAATAGCACCAATAACCGAGAGTACTCGCGGGTGAGGGCTAAATTTTAAGTGTAGAAAAGTTTGACTTTCATCCACATCCTACGTCACAACTGGATTCTCCACTTCCGCTGATACTATGGATACATTACTTTCGCCAAAGTACAAGACCTTAGGATTGGGAATAGCCGTGTATTTCTAAATAACTCAGTTCAGTATTATTATTACAATACGGCACGGCACATATGTGTCGTATATATCACATTTCTATGAAGTTATGTCATTCGTCTGGGGGGGGGGGGGGTTCAGGTCTAAAATTAGTGACCAATCAAATGGTAGAAAGCATTACCACCCAGGAATGATGAAATATAGTGAAACACTCGGGAACTAGTTATGAGAATGCACAGTCATTCGTTGGATCCAGGCATACATTACAACGTTATGATGGGACCATGGAAACGGCCTTTATTTGAGTATAGGCAGTTGGCCCATCATAACGTTCAGAATCATTTTGTAGGCCGCTACCGAACTGAGAACTGGATTCATTTTCGTTTCGTGATCTGTGATCACGAAACAGGAATAACATCCTACAGCGTGCGTACTAATTTCGAATGTGGTCCATTTTGGTTTGGTGCCTAATACTAATTCCTCCTCACTGACAGGAGTATATAGTACAAAAATATGGAGCTAAGATATCCAGATAATGTCTTTGATATCCCGCTATTATACGTGCATCCAATGAAATGGTAGCGCCAATAACATGGCTAACCACCCATCATGTTTTGAGCGGATAAACTGAACACTGGAAAAGTTTCGACCCTTTTACGGTTCCGAACCGGTGATCATTGGCGATTTGGGTAAACATCAACCGGCGCCAAGTGTAAGGCACGTCACCTCTAAATCCTCGGAGATCATGTGATGTTCAGAACTCGGTGTCATGACGCTGAGTTAACACACAGTAACAAACTGGCTGAATCTAATGAACTAACTGAAAGTGGGAACACAGTGACCAAAATATCACTCACCACCATGTCCATTAGACCGAGAAATTATATGTTTCCTGGACGAAAAACGAGGATATTTACCCTCTCTCTCTCTCTCTCTCTCTCTCTCTATCTGTTTGTGTGTGTGTGTGGGGGGGGGGTGTTTGTCTGCGTGTGTGCTTAAAAGCAACTGATAACAAATATTGTTGTTCGGCTCCAAATTATATGGAGATTTGATGTGATTTTCAGCATCTGGTAATAACTAGGCTGGCGTTGGCCAATACTTAATAACAAGTGGCTATGGTTCCAGATCCATAAACACAGATCTATATTAGCTAACAGGTCCAACACTTTCCGGTTTCCAAGACGCAGAAAGCATATTGACATAGATCCAGCCCACAAACAAAGATATTCCAACCTGTTAAAAACTCCAGGTTCTGGCTACGGATCCGGGTTATATCTGTGTTTGTCGGATTAGTGTCCCGAGGCAGTCGACTCGCCGTAAGCATTACCGGTATGACCAGTACCGAAACCAAATCAACTATTACCGTATGTGAGTCTGCTGATGGATCTGTATTACATTAATACGTTACTCGAGAGTAAACTTCATTTGTAGTCACTCTAACACTTATATCTCGCAGGTTATACATAAAACACGTGTTTCTCTGGCTTAAAAACACGTCTTCTTAATAAATTTTTGTTTATACGGATTACTTTGAACTGGCCACCATCTGGCTAATTAATTATACAGGAAAATATGCACGCATGCTCAGTGATGGCACACACGATAAAGAAACAGTATATCATCACATACACACGCGCGCACATGTCGATGATAACATCCGCCCAGCGAGACTCGTCGAGTGAAAACGAATAGCACCAAATATTCATAACACATTATAACGTCATTAACGTTTTATGAAATCACGGTTCTGTCAGCTTTAGAGATAATGGCTAGAATTGGTCTTATTGTACGTTTTATAAGGAATTGAATGTTTTCGGAGGAGGATGAAAAATGTAAATACTCGTCCTTAAAAATAACAAAAAAAAACTAGTTCAGTTCAATGTTTTATGACGGATTAAGTTTTTATGATTGAATGGGGCTTTTTCTTTGTAGAGATAACGGGGTGAAAGCCATCGAAAACTTGATGTTGAAACGCGGCAAATTTGACTACATTCTTCTGGAGACGACAGGATTGGCAGATCCAGGTAAGCTAGTGCTAGTGCTATTATTAGATCCGGGTCTCGCATATAGGTAATTGATATCGGAGTTTACCTAGGGAAGGCAGCTTCAATCAAGTGCCTTTGATTTCTGTTTTGTTAACGAAGATTGTTCTCTAAAGAAACACTTTTTTGTTGCTGTTTTTCGTTGTTTTTCGTGTTGTTATAGTTGTTGCTGTCGTCTCGTTCAGATATTTCCTCGACTTGAAGTATTCGTCAGTGATGCAATATGTTTTATTTTAGGACCTATCGCCTCGATGTTTTGGTTAGACGAGGAGCTCTGCAGTGACCTGTTCCTTGATGGTAACTGTTAAACTAAATCTCACCCGTTTCAATCTCCGCGTTCCTTTGACGTTTATGTTCTTGCTGCCATCTGGCGAATAAACAATTGCCAACGAGTCATTCATGTTCCACTCGCCAGGTGGCAGACCTGCTGCTGTGTTAGCCTGAGCCATCTTTTGTGGATTCTGTCTGCACTTTAAATGTCTTCAGTTGTTGATGACCAACGATTGTTTTATTTAATTCGCGGCTGTTAGTTTGGAAAATGTTTAACTAACTTAAAATTATTATAATTAAATGACTATTAATGAACTGCTATTGTTCATCGAATGGACAATATATTAAATATCTCTCTCTCTGTGTGTGTGTGTGTGTGTGTATGTGTTACCGTGGATATATTACATGCTCCGGTTATATTACATTATTAGAGATGATTATGCTTAATACTCGATTTGGTATATTATTAATTAGATAGATATATACAGATACATATAATTGTAATATGTCTATTATTAATAAGGATATATTAATGTTAATTGTTAAATAATCTTTCCTTTATTAATTCTTAAATAACCTATGAATATATTTATTGCATTTTTTCAGGAATCATTACAGTTATTGATGCCAAACACTGCATGCAGGTGAGCAGTATATTTAGTATCTCCGTAAGCGCACGCTCTCTCTCTCTCTCTCTCTCTCCACATATATATATATATATATATATATATATAACAAATTCTTCCTCCCCCCCGTCTCTTTCTCTCTCTCCCTCTCTCTCCCCCCTCTCTCTCTCTCTCTCTCTCTGTGTGTGTGTGTGTGTGCACTACCTGCGTCATGCGTCCAAATCAAGCGTCAGATTGACCAACATCAACGTGTTCGGCGGCTGAATGTAATAGAATATCTTTATTTCGTTTAATAAACGATAATTCATAACTGAATAATTAAAACCATATTAGCTCATTTATACTAATAAATTACCAAAATAAATTAACGTTCCATAAGATGTTCTATTAAAATAAATCTGTTGACCAGTGAACCGTGTCGGTGATGATTAGTTCGCAATGAGCTAAAACACACAGGATCATACTCTGATCATTTAAAACATTCCTCGAGAGATATTCCGGGGTCTACACTTCAGCGAGATCCCGTAAATCCATGGCTTAGGGTAATTATTCGATAAATATTCCCTTTTTATATTTGCTGTAAATAGTATCACACAGATGGCGGTTGGGTGGCCACCAATCTGTGGCACCCGGGTTCAAACTCTGGTCGGTTTATGTCAGACGGGTGTTTCATGTTTCACTTCGTCTCGTTTATATTTAGACTTTGTTCGACCCATTTAGCTTACGATACAGGAAAAGTGACCGTAATTAATTACCAAGGTTCTGGTTCAGTCAGTTAATATATTAAAATAGCCTCATAATTTTCACTCAGATAACAGTTATTGGTTTTTCTTCTCCAAATTAAAAAGAAACAAAAATAAATCTGGGTACATCTCACTGTAGAACCCAAATAGAAGGCCGTAAAACATCAATCATCATCATCATCATCCGACAGCCATGTAACTTTGACCAGGTAACTGAAAAAAGTCGCAGGAATAGTCACGGCAAAAAAGGTAGAATTATATTTAGGTAAAAAGGGCACCGGAAAAAAATCACTCTATATATATATATATATATATATATATTAAAACATAGAGACAAACAAACCAATCATTATGTCCCAATGTACAAAATCCTGTTACGTATATTTTAAGTCAGATATATTGCTAGATGACAGTGTTACTGAATTTTTCTTTGACCTTTTTCCTGCGACTTCTTTCCTGTAACCTATTCCCCTTTACTATTATGTTAGAATGGATCCATTTGGACGAAAATCACGTAAATAAATACTTAAATCTAACTTTTCGGTTTGTTAGTCTGATCCGTGAATTGGTGGAATCTGACATTGACACAGTCTACCCTGTGATCGAAGACTAACTAAAACCTACTCGGCTCTTGGTAGATATCAACGGAGCGTTCGAGTCGAGTGTGGCCGGGATGAAACTATTTCGTGTGTGTCACGTTGTTTTAGACATCCGATGATCTCTTTCGATCGTGACTGCCTACCGATATCTCTGTATTTATCCTTACCTTACCTTAATCAGGGATTGTTAAACAGTTACGTCTAGTCGACAACCATACGCGCTTCGTGTTAAATACTTTTGCGAATGCTCCATGGGCGCAGACATCTTTGGAACTCTTCGCAATGGAGACGTTGACGTGTCGTCTCCGGGGACTTTCACCACCGGGTCAGTTCGCCACTTACGGCTGCGTATGTTGGCGACGCGCAATTGTTGTAACGTATTTCGCATGAAAATAATTCCGTTGACCTTTGACGTCAAAGTGGTTTACTGCGAAGTGATATCGTGGGAGTTAATGTTAATTCCCAACAATAATATCGGATAAAATCTGTGTCCAAACATATCCGTGTTCGGTTTCTAGCTAGTTTATAATAATGTCGGAACGTCTGGTTGTCGGAATATTGAGAAGTGGTGTATAGATGAAATGGTCTCTGTGTTTTAACTATCTTTTAATTGCTGAAGGGGGGAGGGGAGTTATGGCGTATGAAGAGAAATGGGGTAGAGGGCATAACAACAACAACAATTTATCAACATTAATAAACCTCTATTGGTGAATGAATGAATGAAGCTATCGGTTCAGTTTTGTTTACACGCTTTGATGTTGTCAAATACCCGATTTACGCTAATGTTTACACGGCTGTCGGTAGGTAAACAATACTAAAGGTTCTATCAAAGCAGATATTTACGTTATTAAAATTATATTAATAGCATTGCACTTGCGCTGACTCATGCCACGAAATAGCTGATTCGAATGAACAGTAAGCGGAATTGTCCGTTAAATTATTATTATTACTAGATCTATTATTATTATTATTATTATTATTAAATAAAGAATGAAATATGTACGAATTGCCGATGGTAATAGTCTACACGGTAATACTTCCAGGTAAACTAGGTCAGTCGGAGGTGAAACTTGGTATATAGAACAGCACATATATAGGTCATTTGCTTTGACAAGTTGTGGAGGGGGGTAGATATCAGATAATATATTGAGTATTTTATGTGAAAAATTAGTTTTAAGTGACGGGGTTTAGTGTGATCTGTCAGCGATATCTGTCATTCAGTCACGTTGCAATGCTGTCTACTAGTCATTGATATGTGTCGGTGACACATGCTAATGATATCAGTTGGGCGCCTCCGTGGCCTAACTGGTAGCGGGGTTGGCCACATATCTATAGTACCTGGGTTCAAACCCCAGTCGTGCTATGTCAGAAGGGTGTTTCATCTTTCACTTCGCCTCATTACCTTTGGAGGTTGCTCGGCCCATTTTACCTATCTAGTGCACAAAAGTGGCCGTAAAACATCAACAGTTTTACATTTTAATTATAGCAGTTAGTGATTCAGTCAATGACACATGTCAGTGGTGTCAGTCTATCAGTCAGTGACATTTGACGTTTTTGCCACAATTTGTTATCTTCATTAGAAAAGACCCAACGTTTTGTTTATTTAGTTATCAGTGAGCGGAGAGTACACACCAAAATATGTACGCAAGTGCTGTGTGGTGTACACTGATGTGGTGTACACGAATAATGTACAGGTAACACAGTACACTTGTCTATATGTAGATGTACTGTCAGCTGTACTTTACTCGGCTCATGTTAGTACGGGTGGTACAATAGTCTGTACACGCTGATACTATAGATCGCATACAGTGTGTATACATGAATATAATTAACCGCATGTACACAAGCAATTTCGCCTGTACATCAGTCTGTGTGTCCGACGGCTGCGTTATGTAAATACTCCAAGTACGTGAGTTCGTACACCGGTTCGCTAGTACCGTGTAGCGTACACTAAAGATAATGTACACTAGTACTGTACTATGTATAGTAATTGATGTCCAGCAGCGGTGTGGATTGTACACTAGCCTGTGTACACTTGTACTACAGAACAACTATCTGTGTACACTTATACCACAGAACAACTAACTGTGTACACTTATACCACAGAACAACTAACTGTGTACACTTATTACCAGGTATGACCAGAGTCGAGGCTGACTGATAGACTGACTGACTGACTGATTCACTCACACACTCTCTTATGGCATGACATTTCTATGGCAAATTATTCGGCGCAGTCAGCCACATATCTCTAGGGTCTGGGTTCAAATCCTGGTCCAGCTGTCTTTGACGTCTTATCCACTCAATCTACAACGGGCACAAAAGTGGCCGTAAAGCAGCAACATCTCACTCACTCACTCACTCACTCACTCACTCACTCACTCACTCACTCACTCACTCACTCACTCACTCACTCACTCACTCACTCACTCACTCACTCACTCACTCACTCACTCACTCACTCACAAAATACGCCCACTGTATTCGACGCTACAAGTTTTAACTAGTCAACACGGTGCGATATTGGTCCTATATCGCGTCGATATCACGCCGGATATCGCGTAACAGGGCCTGGCGAGCCATGATCTAATGACTTCCGGTGCGTTCTCGCCCTTTTGACCTGGAACACGACGACCTCTGACCCCTAACAGACCCGCCCCCCCCCCGCTTTGATCCGTATAGTAAGTTAACAAGAAGTCAGTTGTTAGTGTTGTTGTTGTTATCAAGTCGTTACTCACTGATGATAATATTTACAAATGTTAGACGATAACACTGATACTAACAATTAATTGGGGTATGGGTAGTCAGAGAAATTGTTGTTGTTGTTGTTGTTGTTGTTGGCGGTGTCTGTGTGTTTTAGCAGTGTGGGTTAAGGGACCGGCACAGATAATCTCGAATCGTTAACTCACACTCTGGACCATTCATCAGGTGAAGAATACAGAGAAACGACTTTTCATGCTGAGACATGTGTAATGTCTCGCCAGCCCATCAGTATGTGTGCGCATTCACACACACACACACACACACACAGACACACACACATATAGATAAATCTTCATCAACGCAGTCATACTTAATTATAATAGGTTTATTATAAATGTCGCTTTTGTCTTTTTTATTACTCATAATAATAATGTTTTTCAATGTGATTAATATTAATGTTATTATTAGTATTGTAATAATAATAATAATAACAACAACAACAGTCAAGACAACAACAACAACAACAATCTTACTGTTTTTTTCTCCTTTTAATTCATTAAAGATCTTTTTAAGACAGTTGATATACGAGTTCAAGGGCGCGTCTCAAAAAATAAACAAATACAACATATTCGGGAATTCTCTTCTTAAAATATTTTGGGAATACTTCTATGGCCCAGTCTATAGCGTGTTACGTTCTGCAGACCACCAGGTTAGGGTTCGAAATCCACTGTTTCTTGTGTCTGTGGGATGTTTAACCCGATTATCTCGTTTCGCACTTCGGAATCGGATCAGTGTCCTAGATGTGACTAATGGCGAGCTTAAAAGCGCTCACTCACTCATTCACTCACTCACTCATCCACTCCCTTATTTGTTTGCCTGACTTACTTTATATTAAAGAATGATTGAGCTATTTCTCTAAAGTTATCTCAACTGTAGGTCATAGTTGTCTATTGTGAGACATTATGTATGTTGTACTTGATGACATTGTAATCAGAGTAGACAACTTCCGGTTTATCTGTTGGGGGGGGGGGAGCTTATATTTTCAGACATCTGTCTGTACTTATAATTATATTAGGAGAGTGAGAGAGAAAGAGAGAGAGAGAGAGAGTAATAAATGTTGTCATTTCTCAAGTAAAATCCTTATTCTCTACTTAATGTATTGTTATTTGTTGGCATGGTTACCATATCCGGATTTCTCACCGCTATTAACTCGGTTATAACGCCGTTGTTTATCTTATCTTATCGGTGAATCGCTCGCCCCCCCCCCCCCCCCCCATATCCAATAGTGTCGTTTTGTGATAAAAGGTATCAGTAAATATCATCAGATGTTCTTATTTTCTTTACAGCATCTCCTGGAGGTGGGAACAGATGGCGCTGTGAATGAATCGGTTAGGTACGATTTGTTAATGTTCCGTTTAACTTTGTCCAATTAATAATATCTTGTCATCGACTGGATTATTGTTAGTTTTTTATAGTTTGTTTTGCTTTTATATGGAACTGAGAATGGACTCATTAAAAATAGAGGTTAATTATAGAGTATTGTTGTCACATGACTGTGTTCCGAATCCACTGATTCGGCATTACCGGATCCGGATATGATAACATTTATTTATTGTACCGCGATAGTTCCGATATTCGAAGCTGGGAGTACTTCCGTAGACGATAAGGATCTGAGTTTTCTTTGTTTGAGCGTAGTGCGCATGCGTATTCAAAACAGCTGTAATTGGGGGGGGGGGTCTCCGTGGCCTAACCGGTAGCGCACTTAGACATTGATCTCTAGAACCTGGCTTTAAATCCCCACTCCGCTATGAAGGGTCTGAAGGGTATTTCATTTTTTCACTTTACCCCCACAACCTTCGGAGATTGTTTGACCCATTTGGCCCACCATACACGTGTATTGCGGTGACCATAAAACAGCAACATTTTCACATTTCATTAAGGCTGCCAATGTGAATATAGCATGTGTTATGGACGTCATTAAGGCTAACAGTAAGCCGTTGTTATAGACGACCTGACATCATTAAGGCTGTCATTTGGTGTGGGATCTGCTGAGAAAGTTTGATTTCTGTACTAAGCTGACCGTTTGTGGCCAATAAAAGATTGAAATATAATGTAATATTTGTATTATTTGTTTTAAAATATAACGGAAACCTTTTTGTAACAAGAGTGATGATGATGATGATGATGATGATGATGGTGATGATTTTATTGGGTACTTCAGTGCGGCTTTTTGTTTCTTTTTCCGACTTCGACAATGTTAACCATTAAATGAAGAGTTAATATATTTATAATGTCGGGACTTCCCGCCAAAAAATGTGCGAGACCCAAGGTAACCCACCCAGCCAGTGTGAGGCCCGAGAAGCATCTCTCTCTCTCTCTCTCACCACAAACACATACACAAGTTATCTCAAGCTGCTTGGCCACATAAATATATGTATCCAAGATTGGAATGCCAAAATCTACCTCGATCAGGGACGACGGCCTCCCCTCCGAATTGTTACCGCTTCCTTGCAAATACACATATAAATTATAGCTTTGCCTAACCCCCATTGTTCATCCAATAAACATTGAAAGCGGCGTAGATCCTGATAGATCAGGGGGTAGGGGGCACCTTCTTTATGAACGATGTGCAGAACACCCCCCCCCTTCAATATGCCCCCCCCCCATTATACATAGACCTACAGTGCTAGAAATAAACATTTATTTTTAATTAGCATATTATTGTCTTACATCAATGTCCTGCGTTGATATTCCGTAATTTCTTCACCGAGACAGACATGATATCAGTTTGACATTTCGTCCGCCCCTTGGTCTGATATCAGGCGTGATATATCAGCCAAGATAGGCCGTTTTTGGTGAGGATATCACCAGCTGATATCATCACCATCACGCCTGTTAGCTATCCTCACTTGTATTGCCTTTGTAATCAGGCGCCGGTATTTACAGCAGCCGGGGAGTGTTTATTTTCGGAGTGCCGATTGTGAGGTAAACTTGTCAGATCAGAAACCGAACACTCCCCCTACGGTTCCTCCTCGTATAGGCGGAACGACAGAAGAAGAGATCAATTTTGAAGTTGATGGTTAGGACTTATGAAAAGTTGGGTGGGTGTGTGTGTGTGTGTGTGTGTGTGTGTGTGTATGTATGTATATATATATATATATATATATATATATATATATATATATTGTGGAAGGGGGCTTGAGAGGAATAGAATTAAAGGGATGGGAACTGCATATATATATATATATATATATATATATATGGAGATTAAGATGAGGTAAAAGGTGGTAGGATACAGGACACATATACATACATACCCACTGGCATACATACATATATAAACATAAATAGATACGCACACAGGCTGACATAGTGATACATACGCACGCACGCACGCACGAACGCGGGCACACATTTATGTAAGTATATATAGAGTGAAAAAGATAGAGCTCACAGGTGGGTGGGGTCCTATTAAAAACATCTATTCGTGCTAACCTGAGCACACAGACAATGTGTTTGTTAAGTAAGCCAGTGTTGTATATGTTGTTATACAACACACGGGGGGGGGGACAATGACTGAAACAGATGACGTCAGGCCAGCGTTGTTAGGCTAGCAGGAAATACTCGGTTGGCCTGTAGTAAGTAAATCATTCGCCACATTAGCGCTACTTGTCTCGTTTGGAGATCGGTTCTGGATCCCGAATGTGCGTGTGCGCTATCTTCGTGCCGTCCGGATCCGTCACTCGCCGTGTATATGTTTACTTGGCGCTACAATAACAACGGCTACTTCGTAACAGATGCTCAAATATCGAGTTATGTTTCTCTCCTAGATGTGCTCTCTCTCTCCCTCTCTCTCTCTCTCTCTCTCACTGTCTGTCTCACTCTCTTCGTGCCCCACTCGCAACACAAACAACCGGCCACCCTCTCCGGAATAACAACCGTTGCCTGGCAACATCGTCCTCCGGACAGGCGCGTCGATCGCCCCCTAATCCCAGGATGGGTCGGTACTATTTGCTGACAAAATAGCCACTTTTAAAGTTATGCCGCTCTATTAATAGAAATCAACGGCCGATTGTTTACATTATGTCCAGGCATCCACGTGGCTAGGATTACATCCGCCAACTCACCCACGCACCTACGGAGCAGCACCCACCGAACCCCACCCACCCAGTCGTCCCACCCGTCGGTCCACGAGTGGGTGAGTGAGTCGGTCGGTTAGTCGGTTCGGGATCGGGCAGCATTTCGGAGCAGCCCGGGATCGGGAAACCACCACTTTATTCCCTCCGCCGCCCCCCCCCCCGTGACATTTCCCCGGATTGTCACCGACGGACCGACGACCTTTGATTTACTCGGCGAAGCTAAATATTTTCAAATGTCAGTGAGGCTGATTTTGAATTTTCTCTCGGCGCAATAATATTATTGTGTGTCGATCGCCCCAGCTCAGACAACGGGGGCTAGAGATGGGCAAACAGACAGCTAGCGCCAGCTGATTGATACCGCTGAGACGGTCCCCTAAACGTCCCATCCGTCGGCCTGTCCGTCTATCTCGGTGTTGGACTGATCCTGAAAGTTCCATTATCGAGCCTCTCACACACTCACACACTCTCTCACTCACTTTATGTATGTGTGTGTGTGTGTGTTTTGCTCTCGTCGGCCGCTGTACGGCGCTAATGTAGCGGTGAGCCAAACAGCCATGATGTTGTTGTTGTTAGTGTTGTTGGCGAGTCTTTGTTTTCGGTGCGGTGTTTATTTACTCTATCAAGTGCTGGCTGACGGGGAAAATGGCTCCCGGAGTGAGCCCATTGTCTTCGGACTGATCCAGGCATCCAACAGTCCGCTTTGTTCGGTATTCTTCACGGTAATGGCGCCCGTTAAATAGGACGAGCCAATGTTATAATAACGGGAGGGAGGAGTTTTGGTGACTGTGTACATGGTTATATATATATATATATATATATAGTAACAGAGAGAGTTTGTTGTACATATGATTATGTTATTTATTGATGGGTGTATCTCCCCCCCCCCTCTCTCTCTCTCTGCGTGTGTGTCTATATGTGTGTGTGTGTGTTTATCCATATATGGGATTTATCTATAGATCTTGCTGTTTATTTTGCTTTCCCGAAAGAATGAGAGAGTATATATATATATATATATATATATATATACGAGTAGTATATGAATGGTGAATACGATATATGGACCATTCATCAGGGGCCAGAACCGGGAACGGTTTCTCGTCACGCCGTAAAACTGTATATACTATTTTCCGTGTCAGGTGTCCCTACGAGGGTGAGGGGGAAGAAGGAGAATCAGCCACTCCGGGGTCTCAAATCCCTCCGCCACCCCGAGAACCGCCCCCCCCCACAATACTACCCATTTGGGACGTGCCTAACACAAGCCGGTATAGTTGATATTTGTTGTCATGGATACATCCTTTTCCCGGATCCAGACGGGTCACTAAACATCTAGCGATCTGTGTTGTATACTTTCAGACAGATCGCCTTAGCCGATGTTTTAATAATCAACAAATTAGATCTGGTGTCAAAGGTCGAGTTAGATACACTGCTCACTGCTGTCAGGTAATGTATAACGTTAATTAATGGTCTTGTCGGTGGATGGTTTGGGTGACTGGGGAAGGATGGGGGGGAGGGGTGGTTATAAAGGGGGCACGTCTATGACGTCATTACGTCGACACGGGACGGCCGGAATCAGCATCTCCGTTTGGATGATGATGATCATGCTGGTACTCGGGTAGCTCGACGGCTGACGTATCGGATTTGTTGTGTTGACGTAAGTCGGTCCCACGACGCTGTTCCCGAACCCGGAACCTGGATCGGTGGTCGCGTCACCGAAATAGTCCCGGCCTCGCCACATCCGCTTCATCACGTGTCGTTCGGCTAATTATCGAGATAGGGCGAGACTAGCTATTATCGGGTATTAATTGTTTCCTGTTTGTCGGGTGTTATTTTAGTCCGTCCGGATCTGGTGTCGGGATCTGTTGACAAACGACCGTTACCGTTTGTTGGTGATCTGCCATGACGCGAATATTTATATTTCCTTCAGAAAACAACAACAACAACAACAGATATTACAACATTTAGCTATTTCTTTAGTAATAAATCGAGATGCTGATGGGATTTATTATTTAATGTGATGATTGTTTAAGACGTGTGTCTTTCTTTGGGAATAATATGAAAGCGTGTTTCAGTATTTTTCGCAATTTATGGCGAGATATTTTATGATTAAAAATGTATGCTCGACTAATATAATTGGTTCTCTCACAGACTGTTATACCTAACATGGGTTTTTTTTTTTATTTATTCAAGTTCGTATCTTTATTGTTTTATTTTTGTCTTTCTAATTTCAGGAGCATCAATTCTGTGGCGAAACTATTAAAAACAACAAAGTCAAGGTCTCTCTCTCTCTCTCTCTGTGTGTGTGTCTGTGTGTGTGTGTCTGTCTGTTTGTCTATCTGTCTGTCTGTGTGTGTGTGTTATAGTTGTAAGTTTTCATTGTAATAAGAGCATGCCCTTGCCTGCCAACACACCTATGCACACACGCGCGTGCGCGCGCGCTCTATCTCTTTCTCTCTCGCGGGCGCGCACGCACACACACACACACACACACACACGACCAAACATATTTTTTATCAGTTTGTTGAATTAAACGAATAATAATTATATTTATTTTCCGTTACCATTTAATATTTCCAAAAATAAAAATAGATTTTCGTTGAAACATCCATCAATGCAGATGGATTGTTCGGTGGATGACGTCACGTGATCATTTCCTCTTTGTCCTTTTAGGGTTGATCTTGCGGACGTTCTGGATTTGAATGCTTACGATTATGATGAGACGTCGAAGGAGAGGTAAGGGGTTTTGTTCTGGATAGGCTGGTCTGGTAAATAAGCCGAACCGGACTCATCGCCCTGGGCTCCGTGTTTGTGCGGGAATCGGGAATAGATCAAATGACGTAGTCGTGAAAAACTCGTATACATGTAATAATATTACTGTGTGGTGGGGGGGGGGAAGGGGTATTCATCAAGATATTTATTATAGAATAGCGATTTCTTGCCGGAACTTGTAATGTCTCATCCTTTTCTGGGGCTCTGCAGTAGGACGCCGCCCGGTGGTGGGCGTGCATTCTCCCGAGGGCGCTCCTGGGCTTCTGGAAACTTTACGAATTCATTTGTAAAAATTTGTTTACCAATCTGGAAAAGATTTTGGATTGATCATTATTTCGTTTGAGGAAGAATTTTTTTATTTACAACAATAGAAAATGGTCTCTTTGAGGACATCTTCCACTACTGACAAGTGTAGTGCTCCACCCCCCCCCCCCACACACACACGTCTGGTTGTCTGTAGCGAGTGACGAACGAATGAGGGATGAGTTTTTCCGGATCCGATATGGATGTGGAGGACTGGGATCGTTCGAAGCTTGTTATTGGCTTTATATCAGTGATGGCATGGGGGAGGGGGTGCACGACTGAGATGGCATGTGGGGTGTACCACCGCCAAGTTGATATGGCACGGGGTTTGTGCCACGGCCTAGATGGCACGATATGCCAAGAGGGTGCGTTTTAAATGATCGAGACTACACACATGGAGACGCCACCGTCAACACCACGTGATTACATGACCAGTCGGCAAAATACATACACACATACACATAGACACACATACATGTCCTTGCATGCACAGACACAGATACCCAATATATCGAAGTATTTATTTCATTCTTAAACAAGATTACATGCACTCACAAACTCAGCCACGCACAAGAACACACACACACACGCACGCACGCACGCACACACACGCACAGATAGATAGATAGATAGAATTTTCTTTGATACTCCCATGACGAATCATCCAAACGTTTTGATTCTCTATGCCAGTACCTTTTCACACGCTGCTAAAACACAAACAGGAAAAGAGATAGAAAGGGGAGGGTTGGAGTTGGGGGGGTGGTGCTTGGAGGGTGATAATTAACAAATTATCTCCATCCCATCACCAGATGTAGCTAGTACAGGCTGTTCACATAGATTTTCCTAAATTAACTACAGTCGATGTCGGATAAACGAACGAAAAACAACCCTAAGTCGACGACAGTGACGACGTCAATCAGAACAACCGTCATCCGACGATAGCGGGATGACCCTTGACCTCTGACAGCGATCCATCGAAGACGCTACTCGGTTGCGGCTTCCCGAAAAACATTTCTGAAAATATTGAAATATGTCTGCCGACGTATTTGTCAATCTGTCCTGGAATGTGTCATCATTAGCTGGCAAGTTGTCGAGTGGCTGATGGGGGGGGGGGGGAAGGGACGGTTCGGCCCGGGGAATGTCAACACCCCACTCGGGGTGAGGACGCAAAATATGTGATTGGTTCTGGGGCGGGGGGTGGATTTGGGTTGAACTCTTAGATTTTTTTGTCGTCTTCGTGCCGTTTGTCGACAGATCGATAGTTGACTGTATCTGTCTGTTTGTCTGTCTGTCTATCTATCTGTCTGTCTCATCGACGTGCCGAAGGCGAGAAGTGACGATACCGGCTTGTGGCCGAATGTTAACCGAGAGATATTTGTACTGTGGCGAATTGTAATTAAGTGAATAGCTCCACTTTGTCGGCCATTCTTGTCTTGATTTGTCTGTCTGTCTGTGTGTTGGGGGGAGGGGAGGTTCAAGGATGTTGTGTATCGGTATAATGGACTTGTATGCGGTGTAGATCCATTATTAGATGGGCTGGGTAATGAAGTGGGTGATTGGGTGGATAGGTGGATAAGGGGGGATACAGCTACGTGGATGTGGTGCAGAAGACTAGATGGCACGTTTTGTGAAGGTTTCCTGGGTCGAAGCAGTAGAGCTAGTGACTTTGTTAATTTGATTAGAGACCAGCAGTATTAATGCGTATATGAGGGGGGAATTTTATTCGATTACCCCGCAGTAACTAAAGTTGTCCCGGACCCCGCATCATCCTAGGAACGCTCCTATGTGTAGATGTGGGGTAAACCTCTCCGATAACGCAGTAGTTAGAGCACTACGCCGCAAACCTCCTGGCTAGAGTTCGAATCTGTCTCGTAGCTATGTTTGTTGGAAAATTTCCTAGAAAGTAGACTACACACAATTTACTCAATCTGCGGTATATATAGTAGACTTAAGAGGTTGGGGGATACGATGGGCAGTTGAGTTATGTGTGAAGTGTACGAGTTCATATTTTTTTCACCCATCATCAATACAGCTAGGACTACCCTAACCGGAAGTAGTAATATTATTTCCAAATAATCAATACGAATATCGGCCCAAGATTGTACATATAATTATTAATACACGGCCCAAGAACTGCCGGATTGTTCTGCTAATAAATAATGTTTTCGACGATACTTAAGTAGCCATGTTTGATGCCAAATAAAATTTTCTTTAGCGCCGATACACACGTGATTGTTGTCCACCATTCAGCAGAAGTCGATCGACCCCTGAACGACCTAATTCGTCCTTCAACAGCTGTCCGCGCGTTGTTACAGTGGGTGGATCTCGCGCGTGCGCAATCGGATTGGTCCATAAAATGTAAATATATTGGTGGGCGCGGCGTTGAGATTTCCACGTGGACGAGTCTGGATTATGGAGTAATGTCCAGTCGTGGGAGAGATGATTTAAGCTGTGAGCTCTGTATCAGATTTGCTGGTTCAGTGTCTTGAAGGATTTAGCGTTTTCCTGATCCCATTGTTATTGTACTCGCCATTTCTGCAAGTATGTGGGGGGGGGGGGAGCCTTCCCCGGGGGTCGTGGAAACGAATCACAATGTTACCTTTGTTTGTAGGATGTTTCGTCCGATCTATTGTCTCATTTCGCTAAACAAAGCTTCATTACTCGCTCAAGATTATAGAGATATAAACGATAGGTCAGCTGTAATGGCCACACTAATAGCCATAGATATATCTGTAAGTTTGTCTTTGATCTGTCTGTCTGTCTGTCTGCCTTGCTCTCTTCCTGTCCGTCTGCCTGTCTCATAGCGTATATCTGTACAGGTCTATCCTTTGGATATGATGAATCGAGGGGACACCCGTTAGCCAGTCGTTTGTGATATCCATCAGTAATCTAACTTTAATAATAGGCACTATGACTAATTATACATGTGTGAGAGATCCTGAGATCCCGCCGTAACTGAATTTCCCCTGGATCCGCACCTCGATACGGGCTATCCTGTCACCGACAACGCGTCGTCACTGTGCCTCGGATGTTAAATTATTATTATTTTGTCGTCACTCATTAATTTAAATCAATTAAAGATGATGATTGAATCAGTACATTTTATTCAGAAGTAACGTTGAGATACAGAGTTTTAGTTGTTGTCATAAAGATATTAATTATAATTGATATTTTACCACCAAACATCATTTGATATATATATATATATATATATATATATATATCACTTTATCTAATTTACAGTGTTGATACATTATTGAAATCCAAGTGGACACCTACCACTATCACTCATCTGGATCAGGTAAAAATGATAATTATACTTAATATAAATCATATCAGATGATCATGGACAATTACTGAACTAAAATAAGTCTATAATTGTTGTCGTTCTCATTACCACGCATAATAACTATATACTATTTACTGTATGTAAAATGGCATGTCTTCGTGGATTAATTGATAGTGTGGTTGATCACAGATTTCTTATCCGTGGTCTAGCGGTAGCGTGTTGGACCACAGATCACTACGACCCGTGTTCGAATCTCGCCCTGGGCATATCTGAAGGGCGTCTCATCTTTGACTTCGCTTCATTACCTCTGGAGGTCGCTCGGCCCATTTAGCCTACCTTGTGCACAGAAGTGGCCGTAAAACATCAATCATGATCATGATCTTATTCAAATCCGAGTCTAGCTGTGTCTGATGGGTGTTGCTTGCCTGGTCGAGCCGTTTAGGCTGCATTGTCTGTGTACAAAAAAATGGCCGTAAAACAGCAACAATGACCATAGAGTTGATGATGTTAAACTATTTGTTGATGTTATTGATAATTGTTTGTAAGATCTAAAAGAGAAGAATCAATCATCTGTACGTCTTTCAGTCAGTAACCACGGTTACGTTTGAAGTACCCGGTGATGTTGATCTGGTTGCTATGGATACCTTCTTCCAACGGTTATTATGGGATAAATCATTAGAAAATGGCGGAGGAGAGAGAATGGAAATCTACAGAACTAAGGTAACTGTTATAATGTTTTATCTCGTTAGCCGATAATCATGTATCATCCATATTCAGGCATGATTGCTGATCATGCATCGCCATTGAATAGTTGATCCTGTGAAATAATGATTGCTGATCTTTCCTTGCCTGGTGATTATACATCAATCATGTTGCGTGAAGTTTTCTGATCATGCCTTGATTTCATACTGATCATGTTGACGTTCTGCATTCGATCACCATAGATAATACTGATGACGATAGTGTCATCGTGAACTTATCATATCTCTTTTTGTTATCTGTCTACACTAGGCTACCGGCGTTATGTACACTGATTACTATCTATAATTAAATACCATACTCGTTTGTCACTTGACAAGACAATAAATATGTCAGAAGATGACAACTGTTAGGCAGTATATATATATACATATATATATATACATGCATACATACACTAAGAGAACTTGATGTGTTTATTGTGTTAATATTTAAGAGATTATATGATTGGGAATATCATTTACCGGATACAGCCTGTATAAGTGAGGTAATATTATTTGATACATCTGTCCCTGTCTGTCAAGGTCATTTCAGGTTATACTATCACAATTTGATGATAAGCCTGCCTATCTCTGTCTTTAGTTATAAAGGTGAAGGTTCTAGTTTTATTATCGTTAAACAAACGTAGTGATGGGTATTAGCAGATTAGCTAGTTACTCAATAATTTAATAATAATGATAATAATAAATTCATTATTTCAATCATGTGCTAAGTATATATTACATAGTGAATCATTTACAAATGGGACAAAACAAATGTCTCTTAACCAATTATAATCGTTATCTTATCATAAATGGTGATAAGAACTTAATACAAATCAATTGTTGTAAGTACATATTTATCAATTTTAGTTATAAATCAGCACGCCACTATTTTGAAATATTAGACAAAAGAATGATTTTAAAATGTTTGAGTTCAGTGAATTTCTATCAAAGTCATCAATTGGATCAATATCTATAGATATATATATGTTCGTGTTATATGTGATTATATCAACCTATTATAGAGATAACTATATATCAGTATTACCGTCATGTCTGAAGGATGTATCATCTTTCACTTCGCCTCATTATCTTCTGAGGTCACTCGGCCTATTTAGCCTAATTTTTGCACAAAAGTGGCCGTAAAACATGGACACTGTGGCCTACCCGATATTGCAATATCACTTAATTAGATTTAATACATCATGATGTCAGGTAATCCATATAGTATCCAGAACAACCATAAAAACTTGTTATAAACACTAACGAGTCAGTATAGCAATAACCAGTCATTAGTGTCCTAACCAGCCATAACGACACTAACCAGCCATAACGACACTAACCAGCCATCACGACACTAACCAGCCATCACGATACTAACCAGCCATAACGACACTAACAAACCATCATGACACCAACCAAACATCACGACACCAACCAGCCATCACGACACCAACCAGCCATCACAACATTAACCAGCCATCATGACACTAACCAACCACCACGACACTAACCAGTCATCATGACACCAACCAATCATCACGACATTAATCAGCCATAACGACACTAACCAGCCATAACGACACCAACCAAACAGCAGGACACTAACCAGCCATCACGACACTAACCAACCATCATGACATTAACCAGCCATTACGACATTAACCAGCCATAACGAAACTAACCAACCATCACGACACCAACCAACCATCACCACACCAACCAGCCATTAGGACACCAATCAGCCATCATGAAACCAACCAGCCATCACCACACTAGCCAGCCCTCACCAGACTAGCCAGCCATCATCACACTAAGCAGCCATCACGACACTAACCAGCCATCACCACACTAACCAGCCATTACCACACTAACAAGCCATGATCACACTAACTAGCCATCACCACACTAACCGGCCATCATGACACTAACCAGCCTTCATCACACTAACCAGCCATGACAAGACTAACTAGCCATGACAACACTAACCAACCATCACGACACCAACCAGCCATCACGACATCAACCAGCCATCACGACACCACCCAGCCATCATGACACTAACCAACCATCAGGACACTAGCCAGCCATCACGACACCAACCAGCTATGACAACACTAACCACCCATCACCACACTAACCAGCCATGACAACACTAACCAGCAATTACCATACTAACCAGCCATTACCACACTAACCAGCCAATACCACACTAACCAGCCATTACCACACTAACCAGCCTTGACAACACTAACCAGCAATTACCACACTAACCAGCCATGACAACATTAACCAGCTATATTTATTTTCATGCAAAATTTTGCTATTTTTAATCTATTTATGTTAGAATGTTGATCCATAATTGTTTCTATTGACCAATGCCGACTTCTGATATCAAACTAGTAGGACTAGATAAGAGCAGATTTAAGAGCAGATAAGAGCAGCTAAGAGCTAGCAGTGATATGGTCTGATGGTTTCAGAGGATTATCAATAGACGATTGTTTGATTGTTTCAAGATGCTGTCATACAATATGTTAGTAGTTAGAGGTGTTAGGATGGGTAGCTTGTCCTCTAACATCTACAGTAACTGTATAGTTATTATTAGTGGCTGTATACATACCTATTAGTTACTATTTATGTCACCCAATTTTCAGCCCTTTAAATCAAATGTTTACTTTTCTGGCATACGATAGTACAGAATATAGAGTATTGGGCTGCAAATCTTTAGCTTCTGGGTTCAAATCCGTTTCATACCTGTGTTTGTTTGATGAGATGTTTCCCTGTGCTATATTAGCCCGTAGTTATCGGGACTAAAGAAACGACTCGTTGACTTATTTGTTTTAAGGCTTAAGTGTGTTGTTGCTGTTGTTGTTGTTGTTAATTTCAACGGTATAGCAGTAATTGTATCATTATGTTAATTCTATTTTAATTAATTATCAAAGAAAGCTAATAATATTATCTGTGTAAGTATCAGGAAATGAGCGTTAATTAATAAATATGAAACTGTTTGGATTATTAGTAAAATATCCTTTCTAATTTTAGCAATAAATACAACTATCTGCTGTATAGAGAGCGCTGCCATAGCGCAGTGATTAGTGTGCAACACTGCAAACCACCGGTTCAGGGTTCGAAGTTGAACCAATTTACCTCTGGTTGGAAGCCGTTTCCTTTGTGATTCGTTCATCAGTCATATGACTTAGGCGTGACTGGAACCGATTTTAGATAAATCGCTCCCTCATTCACCCACTGACTCACCCGTCCATCTACCTAATGGTAAAACAATGGATACCCGCATTTTGATTATCTTGTATATGTTGGCTATTAGACATACATGATGTATTCTGATTTAGAGATTAGCTGTGCCAGTGCTTTTTCATACAGTGCTAACTCACACACACACACACACACAGAGGGGGGGGGGCACGCGCGCACACGCACACACACACACACAGAGAGAGAGAGAGAGAGAGAGCATAATTACTTAATGTGGTATAATACCTAACAATGATATCAGTGTGGTGTTTAGTAATGACGTTTGTTTATTCAGAACACCTGTCTTACCTATAGTCCATGAGATGGGGCGGTGGGGGATGGAGACGTTGCTTGTGTTATAAATGATTATTGGACATCTGATTGTTTTCCCCAGTCCGATGTGGTGTCATCCATCCGGACCGTGGTTGTGTTGATGTCGTTGTAAAACTCTCAGTCAGTGTTATATTGGTGAGTGGAGTGGCCTTCTGGTGTCAATAGGCCATCTTTAGGGCGATATGGTAATATTTACTCTGTTACGTAGTAGCGAGCTTACTTATTGAGCAACGTATTTGATGCTGCTGGGTGCGATGGTGACGTCATGTCTACTGGCATGGGATGACAGATGATGGCACGGTCGTGTACGGCACGTGCTATCTCATCTGAGATATCCCAGTCGTAATCAAATGCGTTCCATATCAGTCGTATAATCTACGTATACACTTCGGTTTGGGACATCGGGCGCCTTCCTGGTCTAACTGGTAGCGCGTTGGATCACAGATCACTACAAACCGAATTCGAATTTCAGCGTGGATATATCTGAAGGGTGTTTCATCTTTGACTTCGCTTCATTACTTTTGGAGGTCGCTCGGCCCATTTAGCCTACCATGTGCACAGAATTGGCCGTAAAACACCAATCATCATCATCTTTTGGGGCGTCACTGTGGCATAGCTGGTTGCGCGGTTGGACACAAACTTACAGGACCTCGGTTCGAACCTGTCCTAGTCTGAACGATGTTTCACATTTCTCTCCGCCTCGTCTTCTTTGAAGGTTGTTCCCTCCTTTTGGCACACAAGAGTGGCTGTAAGACATGAGCATCAACATATCTTCCGTTTAATGTCAACATAAGATTTGTTGTCTGAGTCATATAAATTAACATAATGTGATAGATACTCGTTGATAAAACGATGGATAGAGCACTGTGCTGCAAACCTACGGATAATGGTTCGAATCTGAGTCATGCTGATAACTCACTCACTCATTGATAGGCTGTAAACGTTCTACAAAATCAATCAAAATCAATCTATACGCACGCGCGCACACACACATACACACGCACACGCATACAAAAACAAACACGCGTATGTATATAGGCGCTCAGAAGGGCAGGAAATGAAATTTGTTTGTTTAGTTCATTTGGAGCTGTCAACATCTCATCGCAACATTTCTTTTCATATTACGCGTCATGATATCCTGCTATATAGTATTATAAACACAGCATTGAAGTCTCCCCCGTGCCGAAAACTTAATACGCTCATCACTGAAGGACTGACTATAAACCACTTGTCGCTTCATATATCCCAACAGAGGTTATACGGTCACAAACAGCTACTCATCACATTATATTACAATAATGTTTGTGGTGCTTTGATGTTGCTAAGTGTCGAACACCGATAACGTATGTGGCCATCTAGATAAGAGATGTCCCCTAAAGTCGGCTCGGTGTTAGTAGAGAGAGACTAGCAACTGATAACGAGACAGTTATTTGGTGTAAGGTGATAAAGACACGTTTATGATGTTGACGTTTCTAGATCGGTTATTAATTTGGTGAAGATGATAGCTCGTTGATAATGTGCTGGAGGCTGACAGCGATTTTATGTCATTATTTTGCATGCGCATTAACACATCCAAGCACAGGTTCGAACACCGACTGAGAGACAGACAGACAGACAGACGGGCGTCTCACGCACGCACGCACGCACGCACGCACGCACGCACACACGCACGCACGCACACGCATATATATATATATATACACACACACAAACCAAAGATATTAGAACACACACACGCGCGGGCGCGCGCGCACATCGGGACGTGAGAACAAAACTCCGCATCAATTAAAGCCCACATCGTAATTAAGGTTATTTCAATCCATCAATTTTTACCAAAATAATTCCAATGTTATTCTATAAACGGTACGAAGTTAACTTTTACATATTAGTGTGTATTATATATGAACAAAGAGCATTATCATTTGACGGGGTCGTTGTCCGTTTTAATTAATTACGAGTTACTTTAATCTACATGATGGTATGTACGGGTAATTTTAGTTCAAATGATTTCCATCTACATATTGATGAATGGCTCCAACCCCTTTAATAAAATTAGGATGCACAATAAGCAAAATAATAATTCATTCAGGTTTCAGAATATTTTTAAATCAATCTTTATTTTCCTTCGTAATATATATATATATATATATATATATATATATATATATATAAGAGAGAGAGAGAGAGAGAGAGAGAGAGTACATCCGTATAACTTATAAGATGGCACTGTTTCAGAGTTCCATTGAAACCTACATCTCCACAAATCTGAACGTACATAAATCTATGTATACAAAAATCTATACATTGATAAGTAGTTGTTGGGTTACAGACCATCAGCTTTTCGTAAGTGATAAATGCTCCTGCCTGCCTGCCTGCCTGCCTGCCTGCCCGCTCGTGTTTAAAATCGTTTTTCCGCTATTTTCTCGTTTAGACTGGTTTAGTCTTTTCTCGTTTAATCTTAGATAAATCCAAAACAATCACTAATTAGTTTTGACAGTTACGATGTCACTACTATAAGCTCGCGATCAGTAACTCAATGTACTAAGTGACCGATATAGTACTAACATAGTACTGTCGTGATCACATCGGCTCACGTCGTCAGCGTATTGAGGCGTTTTCTGTATAACTTTCAGTCTCTTGTCGCTGAACGATTTCAGTTAAACATCGATTTGTTTGGACAGCTGAACGATGATGACTGAGAGTTGAACGAGCGTAGGGGGGGGGGGTTCTTCTGGATTGTAACAAAGCTTTTGTTAGTGAGATACGAGTCGAATGGTGGCGTTGATTCTGACGTATGAATGTCACAGATGAACTGATTCTAACATATATATGTCATTGGTGAATCGATTCTAACAGACAGATGTCATTGGTGAACCGATTCTAACAGACACATGTCATTGGTGAACCGATTATAACAGACATATGTCATTGGTGAACCGATTCTAACGCCAATTTGATTAATTGATTCGAATAAAAAGTCCTTACTGGTGAACTAATTGTTGTAGTCACGTGTCATTGATGAATTGATCATATTGTAAAAATGTCATTGATCAGCTGACTCATAATAGATGTAAGACATTCGTGAACTGATTCGGACATACCAATGTCAAAATTTAACTGATTCTTAAGCCATATGTCATTGTTGAACTGATTTTGGCCAGTACTTGCTGATAGACATATTTTGTTACATCAGTAAGACTCAGTCAGAGAGAGAGAGAGAGCGCGCGCGCGCGATGTATTTCATAGCGTTGTTGACTGATCCTGACAAACTGATATCTTCATCTGGCTGCCTGATGTCCACGGTGTCTATCACGTTAAAGAACCACATCTGTCAAAATCGATTACATCTGCGGTAAACACATCTGTAGAGCGTTGTGACATTTCCTGTCTGTTCACTGATCTGTAGCCGCGTGATTACATCAAGTGGCTGTTTACAAATGATTTAGCACTAGGCCATGTTTACACGGTGTCCGCTAACAGGTAATCCATAGCCGATGTTTACACAGGTAAAGTTCATTTGATAGAATCACATGTTTATACCAGTAGTTAAGCTCATTATCTCTGCTATCTTATCTACAGGGTGTCATCACGTGTAGAGATGAGCCTCGGAGGATCATAGTACAGGCTGTTTACGAGCTGTTTGACAGACAGCCGACCACATTATGGCAGTGTGAAGGAGAACGGTTTAATAGATTGATATTTATAGGTAATATATATATATATATATATATATATATATAAGAAAGTGCTGTATATAACAATGTGGTACTGGTTTGTGGTGTTTCGTGGTAGTACACTGAATGGGTAATTTTTAATTGAACTCATTTTTCAAAATTTCGTTGTCTGTGTTTGTCTGTTGCTGCACCAAATCATGTCATCTCCCTCAAGTGTTGGCTGACGTCGAATTTTTCGATACCTCACATTTTGAGTATCACTGTATAGCGCCTTGTAGTGGCTCGCACCTGTGAGGGGAATATAGTGAATATACATTATTATTATTATTATTATAATTATTACTTAATTTAGACTACTGGTATGTGGTAGAAGCCTGAGGTAGATTGACTGTTGTAGTGACTTAGAGTAGTGGTGTGCGGTAGTGATGCGTTGGCGTCGATTCCCCAACAGACCTAAGGTATTGGTAGTGGTGGAGGTAGTGGAAGTAAGTTATGATGATGGATGGACTCTGGTTATGAGATCCTGATAGCCGAGTCTAAGTAGTGGTAATGATAGTGGTAGTGGTAATGATAGTGGTAGTGGTAATGATAGTGGTAGTGGTAATGATAGGGGTAGTGGTAATGATAGTGGTAATGATAGTGGTAATGGTAATGATAGTGGTAATGATAGTGGTAGTGGTAATGATAGTGGTAATGATAGTGGTAATGGTAATGATAGTGGTAGTGGTAATGATAGTGGTAGTGGTAATGATAGTGGTAGTGGTAATGATAGTGGTAGTGGTACATATTAATGTTTTATCAAGTGCCTCCTTTACGTAGTGATATAGTAGTGGCGGTATTTAGTGGAGTACGGACAGTTGCTCACCTGGACAGTTAGTTGCTCACCTGGACAGTTGCTCACCTGGACAGTTGCTCACCTGGACAGTTGCTCACCTAGACAGTTGCTCACCAAGCAAATGAAAAAAGTGTACACTTGCTCATCAGTTAGATTTTAATAAGAAAAAAATAAAAAAATAAAATGATTTTTTATTAATTCCTAGTATTCTATTACCTATATAATTATTGGGATGAATAATACCAATTTTTTCTCTCATTCAAAATTCACTGGTGAGCAAGTGTCCACTTTTTCATTTGCTTGGTGAGCAAGTGTCCGGGTGAGCAAGTGTCCGGGTGAGCAACTGTCCTACACCGGTATTTAGTAGTGGATGTATTTAGTAGTCGTCATTCTAGATTTGAATAGTGGGGGGGGGGAAACGTCTGTACACATACACTTACACTATGTGCGGGTGCGCGCACACATACGCACAAATAAACAATATAATGACGAACTTTGCTTTCCTTTCAGGTAAGAATCTTGACAGAGATATATTGTTGGAAAATTTTACGAAGTGTCTCACAGCCCACGTGACATAGTAATTATATATATATATATATATATATATATATATATATATTTGAGAGAGGGGGGGGATCCACTAAGGCCTTTTATTTTCATTAATCATTTTATACAATGATCTTTCATTGTTTACTATTTACAACACGTCCTCTGTCTATTTCTTGTCTTTAATAAAGTATCATCTTGAACTGAATTACCTTGATCTGTTATCTCTGCATGATAATAGGCCGACCAAGACACGAGTGTGTGTGTGTGTGTGTGTGTGTGATAAGAGGAAAACATCACATTAACCAAGCTGTTTGTGTGTAAGAGGATTGTTAATATTATTTGTGCGCGTTTGTTTGTTCGTTCGTACGCCAGCGCCCTCCTTTGGCATTCACAATGACATGTTGACTATGATCTCTGGATCATAGAAGCTGCTATTTTCCAGAAGGGACGTGCCTTTTCTTGTCTGTTGATTCTAGATTCGAAAATAAAACGATCCCGAAGAAACGATCACGTACTCTACATAATGTGCATACGATTAAACGCCCTCTGGTGAACATCCCAGTTGGTCGGCAGATATCCAGACAAACTCTCGTCGACCCGTGACGGACGCTGAATCGCGGAAGTATTGTCCGGTTCGTTCCGGATCTAGCTTCTGAATTTGGCATTTGTACAGCGCAAATAAAGACAACAGAGAAATATGTATTTGGTAAATATGACTAACGTATAACAACGGAGCTCTCAATAAACAACTGGCCTTCTAACAGCACAGCTGGATCGTTTGCAGAAATAAGACAAACACATGGACCAAGAACAACTGATCCGGAATAAAGTAGGGTGCTTCTCTGGGCCAGGCCATATCGACATCAATCCGCGTCAGGATCGCATGAAAAAGAACGAACAACAAACACCTCGGCTCTCTAGGTACTCCGGCGTCTGTTGGCTGAAGGTATGCGTCTGGACACGTCGAATTGTTTGTTATCCGGATCAGAGGAAGTGGGTAAACATCCTGGGTGGTAGGTGTTCCCTGGGGAGTGATCCCGATCGCCAACAAGGCAATCGGCACGCATTCATCTCGCCGAATTAGGGTTGGTAGGCGTCAGTAGGCGGCGTTGCTAATTCCCTTGTTGCTTGCCATCTGGATCTTCTGGATTTAGTCCGGTAATTCGGCCATCGCCTGATGGCGAAGTACAGTTTGGTCCGGAATGAGTTGAAAATCTTCCCCTCGTAGACCGCCCATGTCGGTGTTAGCCGGACACTCGGCCAATCGGCAACGTGTAAGCCGATCCGGAATTGTGACGTCATTCGCTCCATTTCCACTTAGTGCTGTTTGGGAGAAAGTCGATCAAAGCATCCAAACCGAGCCAGCGGCCATCTCCTATTGGTCCAACAGGAAACACGTGATTTTCAAAGGTGTTTTCGTTCACTGCAATCACTTCCGGTAGAAGACGACCTGCGGTTTAACGGACGAGCGTTTTTATCAACTTCCGGTTACCTTTCTTCGAGCAATCTGTTCCCGATTAGACTTTTGAACCTCGGAATGAAATGTAAATAAATATTGTTCTTATCAGCTGAAGTGTTTTCCTGCCGTGATAAAGGTGACTGTTTCTCTGGATCGGTTGACCTTCTTCCGGAGCTGGTGCGGCTCGTCGGCGATCCGTGTCCCGTCGCAGTACGTCAGGAAATGGCGCACGTGATCTAGGTGACAGTCGCATGATTGTTATCTTTGATGTCTCTTTGATGCGTAATTCACTTGTTATTAATATTATTTTTTGGTCAGCTAAAGATAATATTGTCTCGTCGTATCGGCAAGAAAGTCAAAGATGTTTCAAAGAAGCCAACTTCGTTTCGTCGTTTAGAATCTCTTTCGTGTCGTAAGACGGCTCGGGATGCACGCGTTAACCGGAAGTGAATTTCTTTCTTTCGGGATTCTACACGGTCGTTAGATTGCTTAACGATTTTTTTTGGTGATGGTTGTAGTGACGGTTGTACTAGTTGTGGTGGTGATGGTTGTAGTGACGGTTGTACTAGTTGTGGTGGTGATGGTTGTAGTGACGGTTGTACTAGTTGTAGTGGTGATGGTTGTAGTGACGGTTGTACTAGTTGTGGTGGTGGTGGTTGTAGTGACGGTTGTACTAGTTGTGATGGTGATGGTTGTAGTGACGGTTGTACTAGTTGCGATGGTGATGGTTGTAGTGACGGTTGTACTAGTTGTGGTGGTGATGGTTGTAGTGACGGTTGTACTAGTTGTGGTGGTGATGGTTGTAGTGACGGTTGTACTAGTTGTGATGGTGATGGTTGTAGTGACGGTTGTACTAGTAGTGGTGGTGATGGTTGTAGTGACGGTTGTACTAGTTGTGGTGGTGATGGTTGTAGTGACGGTTGTACTAGTTGTGGTGGTGATGGTTGTACTAGTTGTGATGGTGATGGTTGTAGTGACGGTTGTACTAGTTGTGATGGTGATGGTTGTAGTGACGGTTGTACTAGTTGTGGTGGTGATGGTTGTAGTGACGGTTGTACTAGTTGTGGTGGTGATGGTTGTAGTGACGGTTGTACTAGATGTGGTGGTGATGGTTGTAGTGACGGTTGTACTAGTTGTGGTGGTGATGGTTGTAGTGACGGTTGTACTAGTTGTGGTGGTGATGGTTGTAGTGACGGTTGTACTAGTTGTGATGGTGATGGTTGTAGTGACGGTTGTACTAGTTGTGGTGGTGGTCGTAGGGATGCTTATAATAGTTGTGGTGGTAGTTGTATTGATGGTTGTACTGGTAGTGATGGTGGTTGTACTAGTTGTAGTAGGAATGGTTGTGCTCACTGTGAAGGTTTGACGGAAATGGTTTCTCCCTTGGGATATGTGAGTGGTGGCAGTGGTGTCGGGGGGGAGGGGTGAATGGTGTGAATGGGGTATGTGAGCGGTTGCAGCGGGTGGTTGTAGCTGGTGGTTGTAGCCAGTGGTTGTGACTGATGGTCATGACCACAGTAGTAGTAACTGTCGCTTGTGAGTGAATGTGCAATGTGGTTACTGGTTGTAAGGCCAATATTGTTACGTGGGTTGTTGTAGTGGTTATTGTTGTTAGTCGTGGTTGTTGTTATTGTCGTTATTATGGTTGCTCATTGTGCCGATGTTGTGCAAATATTGTGCAAATCTTGTGCCAGTCTCTTCTAGCACAGCAGCTGAGAACTTAAAGCCAACAATAACTCAAGCTCGGGTTGTGCTTCTTTTTGTGCCACCTTTTTATGCCAGCGCTGTGTCGGAGTCGGTGCCATTAAAACTGTGCCATTTTCTGTGCCAACAGTGTGACTGTAGCAATAACAGGCCGAGTGGAGTTATTCCGCCGGGCGCTGTTTGTACGCGGTTGACCTTTCCTTTTACTTATTTCCCAGTGGAAACAATCTGAACACATCAAAGGGTGACATCTGTCCGTCAGATGTTGTTGTTGTTGTTGTTTATACAGATGTCATTTGGTACGAAGGGGCGAGCCAACTCTAGTTACAAGCATAACAACTACATCAACAAAATACCCAGACACATCATATTACGGCATAGCCAAATAATATACAGAGAGAACAAATAACACGTCAACAGACAATAAAGAAGATATAATTATGATACTATGAACAATATGTCACGAAGCTACAAACATGTCATATGGCAACATAGCAGCCGACACCAAACAAGTTATCAATCGATAAGGTATTAACCAAAAGCATACCAGAGGATTATAAAATACTGTATCAAAAGCTGTGTATCAGGAGAAAACGTATCCTCACATCGCAAACAACGTCTTGGCGGAAAACAAACAACATGCCAAATGGACAACGGATAATGTATCATTATAACACAACAAACAATGTATCAAAGAAAATGATGTTTCAAAAACAACACGTAGTACAAACGACGTTTCACTGTGGGATAGAAAACGCATCAAAGAATAATGAATGATATTTCAACGGATATTAAACGTGTCAAGGGTTAACAAACAATGTACCAAAGGATAACGCACAAAGTGTAACGTATCAAAGGATATCATAAACAATAAACAACATATCAACGGATAACAAACCATCTATCAAAGGATGACCAATAACGTATCAAAGGACAATAAACATCATATTAAAGGACAAAAACTAACATATAATCCGCCATGCAGTCGGACACCGAGCTGTTGTTTGTGATACTAACAACAAGAATAACCTTTGATGGAGCTATGGATTACCGGCTCCACTTACAGACAGTATACCGGTGAAGATGAACAGAAGACGTGCTCAGAACTATATCATCCAGATGATACGAGACCATTGTCCTGTTGTCGGTGTCTGTTTACTTAAATAACTCTCGGTTGTGTTGCCATTTCTCCCGATCCGTTCATTCGGCGTCCTATCCCACAAAAGGTCATTATCTTATACGGAAACGGTACCATCTTCAGTAGAGATAACCGGTCAATATGACAACATTAGGCTCTTATCGAAGATCTTTCCAATCCTCGAGGTGTTGTTTAGTTCACAGATAAACGAGTCTCGATCGGCCTGTCGACGAGGGAAACAGACGCACTAACACGGCACTGGAATTGTGTCCGTCCCAGCCCGAACACCGAATCTCCCCCCCCCCCACCACCAACCACCATCGCCGCCAACAGTCCAACCTGGGCGACAATGTCCTGGATCGTTTGACCTTCGTGCTGGATCATTCCCTCGTGTCTCCAATAATAAGGAACGACACCACGTTAATGGGGCCGATGGTGCATGCACTAGAAGAAAAAATTAGCTGCCGGTGCCCTACACTCCTAAACGCCAACGCCATGCCCCCCCACGCTCGATTTTCCAATCTCTTGGTCATTTAGTTGTTTCTCTTAGGTCCTCATTTCTAAGCAGTCATCAGATGGTTCGGATGATATTTGGCCAAAATTGTTGTTTTCACGCCGAGTCCGGTCCGTCAACAGGATCATCTATACGATTGGCTGAACGATTTAGGAGAGGAACGCCGGATGTCGTTGTTGTCGCCGTCGATCGGACGGAAAACCAGATGTCGGGATCAGGTAGATCGTAATGTTTATATAACGTTGTAGAAATGTTGTCCGTTTGATGTAACCGATCGGTAAATGGCTGTCGACTATCGATCTGTTACCGTGCGTTCCTAAGCCTCATCGAATGCCAGCATGCCGAAAATGGGTTCCAGTACAGAGTACATGCTGTACTTATGTACCTAAATACACCAAGTACTTGGCAAAATTGAAACTACCATAACTTTCACTTAAAGGAACAGTTTACCTTCATTTCAGAGATTTAGGAGTAATACGATTTGGTTCGCAAATGTCATAAATTATGTCAAAATATGAACATTGGCAATCACATATTAAATAATCAAGTTTAAAGTGTTGATAAATAGATTATAAATCGTCTATGCGCCGCCATTTTGAAGCTAAAAAAGAAACCGGACACTCCTGAATGCTGACGTCGCAATTTGACCGGAAGTCCGTATAACCCGTTTAAAAGCATGTAAGGTGTTGGCCAAGAATAATTCCGGAACATAAACGTACATAGCAATCTTGTTAAAATTACACCACGAATGACATGCAGTCTTATCAGTTTGAGCCCGAACGAAGATGATCCGGATTGTATTTGGAAGAAAGTGGAATCGTCGAAGAAATCGCGAGGAGAAACGGCAAGACTAACTGGTGTCTGTCTCCGTGAACTCTGTATGTGAGAGGAGTCCGCGAAGGAATCTCTTTGTTGATATTGTGTACATAATTTGACTTTATTTTAGCCGAATCAGATGTGAAATGTGTATCACGACATCCCGATGTTCCCGCTGTTTGTTAATAAAAATGTGCATTATCATTTTAGAAATGAAATCTGTAGTAATGGGACGAATGGCAGATTTGCGGCACCACACAATTATACAGTAGTTGGAATGGGCAAACAGGTATGTCATTCCTGTGAATTAAATCTCGTTTCGTTATTGATTGTCGTGGGTGAAAATCGTTCAGTATAATACACAAATTATTCACGTGTACACTTCATAGCTAAGCCACAGCAACTATGACCTGAATCAGTCTGGGGAAGGTCACGGGATCTGTGTGTCAGGTGACGTCACAGCAGTTGATTTCCTTCCTTCCCACCTTCGAATCTGGCATCCGGTGAAGCGGTGATGTCTGCCATCCAGTGATTTGGAATATTTCCTTATATCTATGATATCGGATATAGTTGGTGACTATTATTAGGGAATATGGGCTTACCTTTATAAGCCATTACATATTTAATTCATATTATCTGAGGGTGAACTGTTCCTTTAAGTACTTCGCCTATATCCTCGACCCATCACTGCAGGAGGCGCGACTGTCCCGTTGCAACGGTTTCATATTGTTCCTTGCCCGACTTGGATTGCTAGTTCGGCACCAAAGCAACTCGTCATCGGAGTATTTTGTCGACTTCGAGGGTCTTTCCATGCCGTGCTTATATCGTAACCGTTCCATGCACGTTACCATTGCCGTGTAGAAGTTACGATCGAGTTGGCAGAGGAGTATAAGGACTTAAGATAGGTGGATGGAAAAAATCGTCGCCTTGTGCTTAGTTTATGCACGTTACTACATGCATGATGTAAAGCACCACGAGGATATTATTCTTCTGCTGCATGAGTGCTTAAAATGGTATGGTCTGGGTCACCTACGATTAGCTATACCAATATTTAGATTCTGTCTGTACCACATGTAGGCTTTTCCCATATCGGATATACCCAGACACTGAAAGACCTGATAACACGCTAACGTTCGCGTTCGTTCACAACTACACAAGCAAAGGCACTATTACATGTTCGGGGAGAGAGGGGTGGGCTTATGACATAAAACATAGTGACTTTTAAAAAGTTATTTGAAAAAAAATATAGTTCAATCCATTCAACTTATCCCCGAAAAGGAAAACAATACGCATAATATATATATATATATATATATATATATATATATATATATATATATATCCCATTTGCCTCGCAAAGCATTCCGATGGTGCAGTTGTTAGAGTACTATGCTGCAAAACCTCCAGGTTCTGGTTTCGAGTCCTGATCTTGCCTGTGTTTGTGGGATTTGTTTTTCCTTGGTAGATTCCCCTCGGCCATTTGTTCCAAGTGTGACCAGCGTCGAGGCTGACCAACTCAACTGAACTCAACCTTAATGACCCCGCAGTGACTGAGTCGTCATGAGCCTCTCACCATGCTGTAGGTGATGACAATATATATAAAGTGTTATTTCCCGTTCCCCGATAGCCAGTCAACAACTGGCAATTTCTAGAGAGGCGGGGGGGGGGTTGTTCATATCCCCTCTAAACCCTAGCTGTCACGTGACCTAGTGCACGATCTATCCACTTCCGGTTAATGCCTCCGGGTTTTATGTGCCACATCCGCCCAGCTGACATCCAGTGCGTTCGTGTCTGTGTGCGTGTGGGCACGCGCGCGCGTGTTTGTACGAGCTGCGGCCGACAGACCTCACACCTCCTAATAGCCGCTAAACACCGGACTGCAGCCACATCGACGGGGACACTTAATCGGAGTTAATGCGCCCGGATTAAAAGACCACCGGAACCAGGTTCGGAGCCGGACAGCCAGCCAGTCGGGACTCAGCAAATCAAACTCGACCCCCGAGACGACGACGACGACGATTGATATTCTCGGCGTTAGACCAATCCGAAGGAGAAATGTTTCCTGTTCCCAAAAATGGCTAATTGGGGATAGGCCAGAAAATGTTATTGCAACATCTTTAATTAAACTCCGTCCGCTGAATTGGTCTCTGGGTGGACCGAGTGGGTAAGTCCGAGGTCGGGAAGGGTAGAAATGGGAGGGAGGGGGATTTGGGGGGTTGGAAGGGGGAGGGGGCTGTGGGTCGAAGGGCCACTCTCGACCACTAAACTCTATTGATTCGGCAATCGTCCGCGAAACAATCTGATGAGGAGGCCCCGACGGTCTGCGGCTTAGAGAGGCACCTCGCTCGGCCCCGCAGTTGATTAACCCCGTAGGTGGCTGGAAATCTTCGGTCATCAAAACATTTAATTAGTGGGCCAGCTCCGCGGAGGACGTCGGGAGCCGAGCCGGACCTCCAGGATCTCTGTGCGCCCGGACTTCGGCGAATTTGCAAGTCCGAAGCGCCACCTGCCGGTCGTTAGGCCCGTTAGTCGGTGAGTAGCCGGGGATTACTAGAAACCGCCGCCCTCTCCCGAACTAGTGGACGGGGATCATCTTGGATCAAGACCATTCAGGCGGAGATCCCCGACTTCTAGGCCAGATTCGGTCTAGATCCAGGGTTGACATTCCGGACACGTGCCCGTCTGACCGCCTTGAGGCTATCGATTACAATCTGGCTTTCCGGATCTAATTGGCAGTGTTCTTCGTCCGGACGTAAGTACTTCCGGTTGGTAGTAGTAGCATCTTGAACCCCCCCCCCCTACCGTCGCCATCCTTCTACTGAGTTAATTTGCGAAGAGCGGTAGTGGCAAGGACTCTGACGTCACCGTATTAACGAAATGAACACTCGACAAATCAGCAGGTGGCGCCTCTGGTGTGGCGGCCGCTTTATCAACACCGACTGAGTGCAGAAGAGTTGTTAACCGGAAGTCTTTACATACGCACGCACGCGCGCGCGCGCGCACACCCGCACACACACACACACAACGTTGATATGACAGTAGCCTCATCCGGAAGTACCCATCAACCCCCGGAAATAGATAAAACCGTTAGCTAGACCTCCGTTAAACGCCACCTTTACGACGATTGGTGTTAAACTTAGCGGAAAAATTCCTTATAATTAAAACAAACTTGATATTTTTTCATCAGCGCGGATGCGTTTCCGTTGTGTAGGACAATTGTCTTGTGTGTTGTTGTAAGCCGAACCGGGACAACAATGGACAACAAAACTCCGCTTATTGGCGGTGGGATCGCTTCGTAAAGCGAAAATAACTCGAAACGCAATCAGCTCCAATATACCCCCCACCCCTCACCCCCAACCACCACTACGCCAAACCCACATCATTTCTCCATCCCCACCCCCGAGACAAATTTAAGAAAAACAAGAGGGCGAAAATGTCAATTATCTCGACAGTTCTTCACACCTGATGAACGATACAGACACATCTCCAGTAAGAAGGACGTCAACAAATATCGGAGACGTTTTGACTTCATCCGAAAACGTTTAGCTGAGAGTCTCTATACACAATGGCTGGCTTCATCTCGATTGTTGTCCTTTTCGGGGGAAAATATGTAAATTGGTTGTCCTTAGAGCAGTTTTGTCGCGTCCGTTGTTAGCAACGTCGACACGGAAAGGGGCGCCATTCCCGGGGGGCTCGGAAGGGGGGGGGGCGGCGTGCGGAAGCGCTAGGGTGAGGCGCGTTCTTCTCGGTTGAACATCTTAGCCATCTTGGAATGTTTGAGGACAATTTCGCCTCAGAGGATGTTTTTATCGACAAATGTTTTGTCGCCCGCCCGCCCGTACGGGATGGGATGTTGCCGTCTACTGGTGTTCGTCGGAGGTGGATGTTGAATTGAGGGATGCATTGAAGTCGACATCGCTCGGACGTGCGACGATTCGTGTTTGTTGTTTAAGTGGAGTCCGGTTGTGCGCGTATGTTTTTTGACATTCCGGATGTGTTTACTGAGTGTTTATTGAGTTTGTTTTCACTTCGGTACGAGTGTGTTTTGATTACGTTTGTCAGTAATGACTCGGCGTGAAGATGAGCTATTTAGATCAGAGGTTACTTTGTGTGATGCCCTCTTTGATAAATGATATCTTATCATAGAGGTGAATCTCTCTCTCTCTCTCTCTCTCTCTCTCTTTTGTGTGTGTGTGTGTCAGCGTGCTGGCGCACTCAACATTGTTTTTAAACAAGTTACAGACTAATAAGCTAACCACCATCGCATCGCTTCATACTGGCAACGTGATTAACAGCCGCCACCAGAAGATTAACAGCCGCCACCCAGAGGATTAACAGCCGCCACCCAGAGGATTAACAGCCACCACCCAGAAGATTAACCGACGTCACCCAAAAGATTATCATAAGCCACCCATGGGATTGAGACTCGTCATTCATGGGCTTGCGATGCTCCACCCCATGGTATTAACCTCACATGTAATACGCCCGAGTGCATATACACGCACGCACACACCCTTCGACCACCCATAAAATCACCGTCACCCATAGAATCACCGTCACCTAAAGGATTACTGTATGCCAGACTAATTGTTAACGCAATAAACGGTGTAAGTCACCCATTTTATTAACCCACGCCATCCATTATGTAAAACCAACGTCACCCATTACATCAACCCATATCACCCATTATACAAACCCATATCACCCATTATATAAAACCGGACGCTCATTTGTGTCGACCCATATCCAAATCACGCAACAGGTCAAAACACACCATCACCAACACCCAATGTCTATCATAACTCACAGCACCCTCGCCGGCTACCCACCCGTCACCACCACCCAATGTCTATCATAACCCACATGACCCATCCATCACCATCACCCAATGTCTATCATAACCCACATGACCCACCCATCACCACCACCCAATGTCTATCATAACCCACATGACCCACCCATCACCACCACCCAATGTCTATCATAACCCACATGACCCATCCATCACCACCACCCAATGTCTATCATAACTCACAGGACCCACCCATCACCCAATGTCTATCATAACCCACAGGACCCACCCATCACCACTACCCAATGTCTATCATAACCCCCAGGACCCACCCATCACCACCACCCAATGTCTATCACAGCCGAGCCTATATCATTACCATACATTACTACTCTATAAGCTATATTTGTCATTATCATATCAACATCACACTGATATCATTATCTCAGTAATGTTAGACTTGTTTGTTTGCCTTTCTCAGATCTTATCTCTCTCAGTTAACGCCACCAATCAGGATCGCGTTACGCCGAAAGGCGGCGCTCTAAGTCACATCCCGGATCCCATTTCCGGCCGCCATTTTTCGATGACGCAACCGCGAGCGAGCGAGCGCGATCCTGCTGACATCGGAATCGGTTAACCGCTGACGGCTGGGCGCCAAACCGTTGGCGAACAATCGGCGCTGTTATGATTGGCTAATGCGCCGTGTATCCAATCCAGATTTTTGGCGCTGATCCGGACTCGTCCGCCATCATCCATCAGGATCAAGTATCCTACGATAAACCTTTTATCCGGTGCCGATTGTTCTCTAGTTCACACCCCCCCCCCCGTCACCGCCATCCACCACCCAGTAGTCATGTGATTTACATCATTTGACATATTGTCTCTAATTATGGCGAACCTTACAGTTGGTAGCGCTCGCATTCCATACTTCTTGGCCGTGGGATCGATTTCCAGTATTGTTTGTAAGGATGTTACAAAAAGCTTCAGTCCGTTTAACGCAGACAGTTTGACCAGCAACAATTCAAAGTTCTCACTCAATCACTCACTCACTCACTCGCTCACTCACTCGCCTACAGGTATCAGCTTTTTGTTACTTATCAAATTATTTAAAAAAAAATATTTCCTCATAAAAAAAACCCATCAAAACACACCTCTTAAAAGATCCTGCTGCTCATAATAATAATTTATAAAAAAACACTAATAAATATTAATATCATTTATAGAGTTTGACTCCAAATTTAGGCTCCTGGGGGATAAACCTTGAAATGTACTTTGGTCTTTTGGGGGATGAGAGGGGGGAGGGTCGGGTGTGTTCCGATATTACATATAATACTTCAATATCATTTACTAAAATGCGCATCACTTTTATATTTTCATTAGAACAATCAATGTTAGAGTGTGTGGAAAAAAATTATATCAAAATCCGGAAAATCAGTCTAATAATAATAATAAGAAGAAGAAATAAGAAAAAAATAACAAGATCACACACACACACACACACACACACACACGACTGTGGGGATGCATTTCTACTGTCTCCGCCAGGTGTAGTTAGTAACCTTGACGACAGTATCCGGATCGCTTACATCGCTTTGACAAGCTATGGATAGTCGGTCACGGGTCACTTGATTTTAAACCCCCGCTCAGAGCATTCCGGATCACGGCTTCGTCATCACTCGTGCCGAACTGTACTGGCCTCGATACGGATATCCCACAAGAGGACGCTGTTGTTTGTAATGTTGTCACGATAAATATATCAGTCTGACAAATAAATCTCCCCCCCCCCTTCTCTCTCTCTCTCTCTCTCTCTCTCTCTAGTCCTCATCTGGAGTTGTTACACGGATTTTGTCAAGAGTATCCGTGATCCCGGTGTCCGGTTGCGGCAATGTTTGCTTATTTTGGCTCCTCGTTAGTTGGTATCAGGATCAGTGGGAAAACCGGAGAGTTAGTCGGCGGGCGGATTTTTGTTTCATCAAATTTTCTGATAAAAGGATCTCTGGAAGAGAAATATTTTGGAGTTGGGATCAGTGGGTGGTAGATGGGTGATGGATTGTGTGTGTGTGTGTGTGTGTGTGTAAGTCCTGATTATCTTAGCAGAAAACTACTGTTATGTTTTCAAAATTCATCTCATCCGGGGTCATGTGAACTCATTTGTCTTACGTAAACACGCGAGTGTCACGTGATTTAGCGATCTATCTTACCCTTAGATAACACATGCGCGCGCGCACGCACACACGCACGCACGCACACACACACACACACATTATATATATATATATATATATATATATAGCTGTAATGGATCATGTAATGTATACAAACATTCGATAAACACTTCGAAAAAACGGCAAAACTGTGAACGTAAACACAAGACTCGGTCGAGATCCCAATGTGTCCGAGATGCCACATCTCGGCTGTAACAAAACCGGTCTGGATCGTCGATCAGCGAACGTAAACTCATTTTCAAAGTTTATGTCTTTCCTGCAGCCAGGATTTATGATCCCGAAGGATCCTGACTAGCGGCCACGGATCACTGTAGCAGATGAATAATGCATCAGTGTGCCACCAGTAGACAAACACAAAGTTAATGATCTGCTAGCTAACTGATCCTATCCTGATTGATCCGGCTAGCAAACTGATCTGTATACTGATAGATCAAAGATGGCGCCTGGTATATCATTCTCCGCCAAGTTTGACTTTTATAGTCGTCTGCTGGCTTCGTATCTTTCTGGATCGTTCGTTTGTTCGCTGTTCTACTCGAATATCTGGAGCGGACCCCACTCTCCGAACGCCCGCTAGGAGGCGGTTTTTGAATTGGCAACAAACGTTGATTGTTTTTTCATTCTGCTGTGTGTATATGTGTTTGGGTATGTGTGTGTGTGGTTGATTTTACGCGGGAGGAGTGCTTTATCCAGAGAATAGAGGGAAAAGATCCGGAATGTATTATGTCCACTTGAGTAGGCCTAGTAGAAGATAAGTTTGAAGATATTTGTTATTGACTGGCATATGTTAATGTGGTGTAGTTTACTTGGGGGGGGGCTTGCCCACCTCACAACATTAATGTTGTTTCTTGTGCATGGGTTTGTTGTTGTTGTTGTTGTGTGTGTGTATGTGTTTGTGTGTGTGTATGTGTTATAGTTCTCTGGATCATTGGAATGTAACGATGCTGAATAGAATCGACGTGTCCAAAACACGATTTGGGGCGAGAAATCGGTTGATGACGTCATACCGATGATCACATGACTACCATCTATGTCATCAGCTGATCCGGTCTTGTTCTGAACTAAAGCGAGATCCGGACAATCCATCTGGAGGAGCCATCTATACAATGACTTCATGTGGCTATCCAGTTAACGAATGAACGCCTATGATGACTGATTCAGAGATCCAGACATGTGTTCGAGGAATGTTTACGATGGAACAACGCCTCCTAGTGTCGAACCATCCGGCCCGGGGGAGGGCCGGTTTTTGCTCCCGTGGGGCTCTAACGACTTCTCCGGAATTTGCCGAAGAACCGTGAATAACGTATTCAAATACGTCGTCTACGGGTCGAGTGACGTCACGACGAAAAGGCCATCCTTCGAAAACGAGGTTGAGTCGTTTGAAAAATGCGGGGGAGAGAAACCGGTTGTTGTTCTCCGTCGTGGTCGGCAGGTGGACAGACTACCGGAAGCTTTGTTTTCAATATGGCCGCCGGTGAGACACGCTTTTGAAGGAAGCTAATTGGGGTCATCCGCATGCTCTGGGGATGCTCCCCCGGGAAGGTGTGGTCGCGTTGACGTCTATCGGTATAACGGAACCGGTCGTTATAATTGCTGTTTAACGAGTGTATCATTGACGACAAATCGACGTCACTGGTCGGACTACGGGTCGAGTGACGTCATCGGACGATCGGACTGGGCATGCGTGAAAGCGAAATTTGATTACAGGGCGATGGTCGTCGACGGACCGCGCCGCGGCGGGTCGCGCCGCGATGACGTCATCGGATCGGTAAGCGTTTTTGATGTGGGCCGATGGCGGAGCGGGGGTAGTTCATTTAATGGCGGCGCTTTGATGGCGAACAATGGACGACACCTGACGGCCAACTCATAAACCATAAAATATTGTCGTCGTCCGTATAATGGCTTCACACGGCCAATTGGAGCGCGCCATCTAGTGAGTTAATTAGATAGTTGTCTTATTCGTTAAATCGTCTGTTGTCGATGACCGGAAGTGACAAGTGTTTCCATTGTCGTCTGCTCATTTGCAGACGATGCAAACAATATTTAAAGTCTGCGTAGGAATAGCGGAAAACATTAGACTAGTACATAACGCCGTTAATAAAAACAGAGAACGTATATATATATATATATATATATATATACGTATATATATATATATATATATATATATATGTTCTCTAATGAAAACCCCAGTACCAAGCGGACAGAGAGACTTACTCATACACACGTGTGGATGCGTGCGCGCACGCGCAGAGGGGGTTATCACCATATAGCGGTCTAGACAGTAGACCCCTTTAACTCAACGAACACACAAAGAAGAATCCATCCGTTTTTCGTCTGTTTCATCTCGTTTAATGTTCTCGCGCCACATGTTCGCCTTTTCCATGGTCCCTCCTTCTATTCGCTAAATGACACAATATTAGCGCCATTTCGGGAGCTAGTGCAGAAAGGCAGCAGACGACACACAATGATCCGTCGGCAGCGAATAATCCACGGATTAATTCAACCGACAAAACCATAAAATACGTAATTAACGACACACGATAGACGGCCATGTTTTATTGTCATCAAGATCAGCCATTAGAGAGTGCTGTCCGCCGCCTATCGTCTGCTGACTGGACGGTGGGGGGGGGGCGTTCGTCCGCTGGCTGGACTGGGGCCTATCGTCTGCGGAGCCCGACCTGTCGTTTGCTGGCTGACCAGTGCCTGTTATCATCTGCCGACTGCGGCCTGTCGTCTGCCTAAGTACGACCTATCATCGGCTGCTGCTTTCTGTCAATCGGCTGCTGATCCTTGGTCTCTCGTCTGCTATCCCATCACTTGAGGATGACGCCATATCTGGCGTCTGATGTATCGTCTGCTACCGACGCCCTATGGCGGGCAGACATTACCGAGCCACTCCCGCCAGATTGGTGAGCCCTGAGTGCAAAATGACCAAAGGCTGGAGTCTCTCTTTAGTCCAAAGAGAAAGACTTATCGCCTCAAACACTCGATGTCCGGCTAAGCTTCTAACCGACATTCTTCCCGCTTCCGCCGACCGACCGTTCGTTTCCATGGCAGACGATCACCGCTTTGATTACGGCTCCGCTTTTGGCGCGCAATCTCCTGCTCTGGTCGTCTGCTTAGGGCAGGACTCCGGATGAGGTCCGGCGAGTGGGACGCGACCCTCTGCCATTGGCACTTACTTATAGCCGGGTTCGATATCACGTTTGGGGATCGATCCGATCCCGGCGATTAGCCCGTTTAGAAATCGTGTTCGTCCAGAACAAATATTATGGATCCGTTGGTTCCTTTCTCGCCATTTTTCCTTTGGGTGCCGAGTTAATGCTCCGTGAAAAGGTCGCATTAACGTCGAGAAACATTTACGAAGAGAATCTTTTAAGCGTCGTCAAGATAAACCAGCAATCGGAAATCAATTAACCGGACACGGCGGAGCATTAGGTGCGAAAAAGGGGTGTTTATCCGGTCTGAGAGCGCCCCCTAGGCGTATTCCAGCCACCACCGGTCGGTTCAGTCCAGCCTCTGTCCTCCGTATTATACACGCGCCGTCCCGTCGATCCGTTTCGTTTCGAGGACCTCCGGCTTTCTGGACATTAATGGAATCAGGATTGAGCGCCGACCACAACCCATTGGTCCAGATTGCCGACTGCCGGCCGATGTCACCTGACCAAATCCGATTACTTAGGCTCACCGGAACGGCTGCAGATCGTACGGGGCCCACGTGACCGGAAGTAAACCGGTCAATATTCCAGCACCAACGATTGATTAATGACTTTTGACCAGCGCCGAAAACTCCGCAGGCGGCACCGCTTCTGAAGGTCAAACCCATCACTGAAGGTCAAACCAGTGGCACCCCGGGTTTGGGTTGGCGCGATCGGCACGTCAGGAAAGGGACAACGTCAACAGATCCACGTGACAAAGTGTAGTTATTTCTTGCTGCTTCCGTTCGAAGCGCCGATGATGATGTCATTTATCCCGTTAATCGCTATTTCGTAACCTCATTGATCCCGCCATGTGGCGCTCCCGTTGGCGATATATTTGCCTTCCATCTGAGCGATATTACGAGAAATGGCTCCCGATCGGCCACGTGATACTCCGTGTATCCGTGGCGTGAATAATTCAGCGTACAAACAAGAATCGTATCGGCTACCGGTTATGAATAAACGTCATCGGCAAGCGGACGACGACAGGTGGCGCTGGCGGCCACAATAACAATTATCGTTACGCCGAATGTGACGACAACAAACGCCGGCCGCGGTTTATCCTTCTCCGATCGGATTGCTGATGACGGATGATCACGTGACCAGTCGGTGAGGGTTTATTGGCGAGCGATAATAGAGGATGAGTCGTTATAAAAACAACGGAAGATAACTGTTTGTTTTAGGTATAAACACTGAACTATAATGGACATCTCTCTCTCTCTCTCTCTCTCTCTCGTGTGTGTGTGTGTGTTTGTGTGTGTGTGTGTGTGTGTGTGTGTGTTATCAGTGTGGGATAAGACACTGGCATGGAGAATCTGGTGAATTCAAACACTAGACGATTCAATAAAGCGAGGTGACTCATGTGTCTCACCATTTACAAAAATCAAAACATTATATTGTGTGTTTGTATGTGAGGAGTTATCGCGCCCCTGTGTGTGTGTGGGTGTGTGTGTGGTGCGTGCGTGCGTGCGTGCGTGTGCGTGCGTGTGTGTGTGGCCTATCACAATAATAACACTATATATCATTGTATCCTCGTCTATAGACGGCTCTCTGTGTCTTAAAAGGCGTGCTTAAGTCATTCTTCTGACGTTTATTTTGCTGCACAAGTGTGCTGTACAAGAATGCTGCACAATCGCGCTGTACAAGGGAGCTGTACCAATAATGAGTGCTCTGTTTGTCTTTCGTGGATTTTGGTTTAATACTTCGGACTTAAGACCCCCGTCTTTCAGGAATCCTCCCCCCCCCACACACACACACCCCATACACCACCCCACACACCCAAACCCCCAGACCTTGAAGACTGTCGTAAATGTAAAAACAACAGAATACGTCAACAAGTGATCATCTCCACGTAAACAATTGTCTCGGCTACCTCAGGTAAGCCACCCACGTTTTCGAAGGTGCGATATCGGCCGTAAGTTCTCGCTTTGATCACATGACACGGTCGGCCCGGTTTCCACTCGACGCCACCTAGCGGTCAACCTTTCCGCTAGTTGGTGCGGCTTTTAATTTTGATCACGCAACCAATTGGGGATGATAAGAGAATTTGTCGGAATGTCGGCATTTCTCTGAGCTTCATCCATTTCATGTAACCTCATCGATGATCCTGCGTCCTTGGATAACTACCCCGTGACCCTATTCCAGAATCCGGGCACTTAACCTTTCCTGGACCCCATCCCAAAAATATGGCCGTCGTCTTTGATATCAGCGAGCAATTAAAATATATGAAATATTCATAGCTTTGAAGATGGCGGCCATCTTGGCCACTCGAAACATTCGAGCGGCCATCTTGGACTTGGCGCATCACGTGACTGGCTTTGGTGTTTTGAAATACGACGGCGAGCGGAAGGAATTCATCCTTTTCACCAACTTCCGGTGTCGGTAATTAGCGATGTCAAGTGCGCTCGGTATCGGGTCGCCGACGATGACCTTGCGTGACCTTGGCTGACCTCCGTCGAACGATGACATCGTTGTCGGGGCGTTGTCGAAACTGGCACCGGCATCAGCAGATGTCACGTGACTATACACTCACCAGCACTTGCTATCGCAGATGACTCCGTCATGTGACACCATAGGTCGCGCTCTGGCATTGCGCTGTCTCAATGGCGGGCGCACCTTACGACGTGTTCTTCATTGTACCTCATTGTGCCTCATTGAGTCTCACCTATCTAACAGCCTCTCCGTCTGGTGTGAAGAGCCAGCTTTCAGAAACGTTGCATCTGTCATCGATAGTACGCCCCCTGTCGGCGCATGTGTCGGTGCGCGGTACAGCCTCGGTCTCCAGGGGTCGCTGCGACGACAACCGACCGGGAAACATTACGTCATCGATGACGTCATAACTTAATATTGCTGCCGTTTGGCCAATTAACTGCCTTGTAAAACAGCGGAAGCTTATCATGAAAACACGGTGGTCGGTTGGGGGGATGTTGCCGTTGAGGGGTACTTCTGGGTGTGGGGGTAGGGTTGTAAGCAGGGGTATATGTTTAGCTATATACCAGGTGTATAGCAGGGTTTAAACAGCTGGTTTTGATTGTGGGTCAAATAGATGGCATATCTGCGGTACACATCGGGGTATACGATGAAATAAACAAAAGGTATATAGTATGGGGTATATAGAGGGATAACAGTAGGGTATATAGAGGGATTAGAGTAGGGTATATAGAGGAATTAGAGTAGGGCACATAGAGGGATTAGAGTAGGGTATATAGAGTGATTAGAGTAGGGTATATAGAGGGATTAGAGATGGGCATATAGAGGGATTATAGTAGGGTATATAGAGGGATTAGAGTAGAGTATATAGAGGGATTAGAGTAGGGTATATAGAGGGATTATAGTAGGGTATATAGAGGGATTTAATAGGGTTTAAAGGGTATATAGAGGGTTTAATGGGGAAAAGGGTTATATGGGGAAAGGGGATTTTAAAAAGGGGGTTTAAAAATTTGGAGGGATTAGAGTAGGGTATATAGGGAGTGTGTGGAGTATAAAAGGAGTATATATCGTGCAGATATACGGAGTATAGAAAGTGAGGTATGTACGATTTTTGGTGGTGGAGTTGTGTTTGTGGGGGTGGGGGGTCATGGTGGTGGTGTTAGTAGTGGTGGTCGAGATTTTGGTAGTGGTAGTGGTCACAGTGGTGGTGGTAGTTCCGGTAGTGGTACTTTTAGCGGCCGAGTCGTGATAGCGTAGTTAGTTAGGGGATTGGACTCGTAGCCGAAGGGTCGCGGGTTCGAGACCCCGGAGGCGGCAATGCTTTCATCTGGCGACTGGTTCACTCATCCAGAAAAATGAGAACCCGACAGGACGTGATGGTTATGTGTTTGAGTAACGCTTTGCGCCTATAATGACAGCATGCGTTGTATGCTCCCTTGGGAGTTGAGATGTGTGCTGGGTAAAAACAGATCTGAATCAGGGATAATAATACTGTACATACAGCTCTTCAGAGTTACCTGGTTCTGTGCTATATAAACATGCATTATTATTACCATATATATATATATATATATATATATATATAAATAGTGGTGGTGATAATGTTATGGAAGTGGTGTTGATGGGGGAGATGTTGATGTTGGTGGTGATAATGGCGAGGTAGTGGTGATGTGGTGGTGTTGGCGGTGGTAGTGATCGTGCAAGTAGTGGTGGTTATGGTTATATTGGCGGTGGTAGTAGTGGTGGTGGTGGTGGTAGTTTCTAGTTGTGGTAGTAATGGTGGTGCTAGTGGTAGTGGTGGTCTCATATATATATATATATATATATATATATATGCATATTACTATCTAGTTCCTGGTGTTTATGTTTTATGATAATTGTGTCGTTTTAACGGGCGAAGAAACAGCACGATCAGTGCAAATAACTTGTCACGTGACCGATCTTACCGATTTACTAATACGGCAATAACAACATCAATCACGTGACCAAATGCCGGAGGGGGTTCTTATTTAGCGCGAGATCAGTGAGTACACAAAGTACCAATAGTTATGGATCCCGACGAGTAGTGTCCGCAATCTTGATCTAAGATGTGTAATGTCCCCATATTACCTTCCGGATCAGCTGGTGACCACCGGATGTGACCCGATCCCGTACACCACCCGTAGGTTGATCACTTCCGGTTTGGTGTTCAACCTCTAACTACGTTCCCGATCCGATCCGGAGAGGCGATAGATAGGTCACTGGGTTCTTGCCCGGAGCTAGCCGTATACATCGACCGGAATTGCGACCGGTTTTCGAGCCTCGTCATTCCAACCCGTCTGGCGGTAGGTATCCCGATGTCAGATGACCGATCCATGTTTGTGTTCACGCGGCCCCTGTCCCGTGAACCCACGACACACCACCCTCCATATCCCAGGCCTCGTGACCATTGATCCGGGAGACTCTGACAAAATATTATTGTTAGCATCTAAAACTCGGAGGAGGCTTCCCCCTTTGAACGACCGGCGCCGAGGGGGGCGCCGGATGCGGACGTCATGCGCGCGCAGTTCGTGGTTCGTGTTGGCCGTTGAATGGCGGTTGTGGTCGGTGTAATGGCGGAAGGGCGCTATCCTTTTGTCGGATGGTAAAAGGAGATGTTTGGACGAAGATGGCGATAAGTTTCACCAATCGATGATAAGACAACATAACAATGGAAGATAGTCGCTTCTTGATAAACAGTCAGAGCTAATATGGCGGCCGGTGGGGGGAGGGTTTAATGGAGGGGGGGGGGTTGTCGACATATTGGTCGAAAGGAAAACTAAATATGTACACGTACCTAGGTGACTGTGTATTGATTACGTCAGCAGTTAGTGGGCAGAGACAGCCAGACAGACAGATGAACCGATGGATAGACAGAAAAGTAGATATATGGACGGACACTTGGACAGACAGACAGTTAGTAGGCTGAACAGACAGACAGTAGGCTGAACAGACAGACAGACAGACAGACAGAGACAGGCAGACGAACAGGTCACAATATGAAAAGATATTAGCTGGATTAGCCAGGTATATAGATTAGTTGATTGATTGATTAATTGATTGATTGATTATTTCATTGATTACAGAATGGACAGACAGACAAAATGGTGCTTGTATCTGTGCTCAGCTGCGTGCGTGCCTGTGTGCGTGCATGCGTGGGTACGTGTTTGCATGAATGTTTTCCGTTAATCACCTCAGCATGACGTCACCATAACACCCCGTCCACAATTAGTCTAGTTGACCTAAATTTGGAGGTCTATCCGTCCGTCGGACCGTGATAAATCACATCACGTGATATTCCTTAAGATCGCTCACTCGAAATTTGAAAAGGCTCACAAATTGATACGTCATCATTTTATGGCGACTCGGGATAACAGATGTTGTCTGTATCGCTAGCCGACCGGAAGAGGCTGGGTTTTGTCCCAGCGCCCCCTGGCCGGCATTGGTCGATATCCGGAGATTGGCTACAAACTGGGAGGCTGACGACGAGCCCGTACCGGAAGGGCACACGCGACGTGACGTGACGTGACGTGACGTCACATCGACGAAAGAGACTCAGAGGTCAACTGTGACGTCACTATGACGAAATAAAGACGGCTACTAACTGTTTACTCTATATTACTAAAGCTTGTCACGTGATTTCTGAGCCGTAACATGAAATTGATATGATGACAACCCCACGATTAAACACGCGCGCACGCACGCACGCGCTCACGCACGCACTAATACAAACGTTTTATATACGTTTTTAACAATACAAATGTTGTCACTATATAATATTATGATAAATCTTCCCCCGTACCTCCGACAAATCAAGTCCCCACAGTAGTATAAATACGAATTCGATCCCTAGGCAGACCTCCCCCAGAAACGCATGCATGTCGCCTTTCGATTCGATCCCTTGCCTCTAACAGTAGCTGGTGGATGTCGAACCCGTACGCAGTCCGTCCCCGACAGCCACTCAGATCTCCGAAGCGAGTTAACGTAAGCGTTCCCCACTTAACGCGGTAATTACGGCCATTACACGCACCAATACACACCACCAACAATAATACATCCAACATACACGATAATGCACACCGCCACACGCACACAATCACACAAGCCGCACACAATGAGTGGCATTATGTCGAGTGTCAATAGGTGTTTACTTAGAACACCTAGGACCTGTTATCTAGGTGTCTAGATAAGTAATATGTCAAGAACTATAGACACCTTTATATACACACACACACACACACACACACATAAATATATATATAGATAGTGAGAAGGGCGGGGGGATTATATGATAACAACTCACTGTAATACAACTAACACAGCCGTAGGTCGATGCCACCTGGCCCTTTGTGCTCCAAACAGGCTTCCGTAGTCACCGAGCTGAGGCCACCCAACATAGCTGGCCATCTCAAGAGGCCACCCTGTCGAGACCCCCCACTGGGCTAGGTGTTGTCTGAGTGTGTACATATAAGTGTAGATATGTGATGATCTGGACTAATGTTAATTTGACATCAATCATTAACTTAACAGGTGTGTCTGGAGAGGTGGGGAGGGGGGAGATCCGTTGTCCCAGATATATAATGGGCATGTTACGCGAATATTTCTAATGGGAAATGACGTCACTGAGTGATATCGGAATGAGGGTGGTTCGTGTGGGTAATTCAGTCTAGCGTATATAACCGCACCCACCTAACATTGAAACTTACTCAACAACTATCACCCATCTGAAAACAACAACTCACGTCAAGACAGACAGACAGACAGACAGACAGACAGACAGACAGACAGACAGACAGACAGACAGACAGACGGACGGACGGACGGACGGACAGAGTTATAGCTTATCAATAAAACAACTTGATATAAATTATTCCGGATTATTTCTACGTTATACATCTGGATCATCTATTGATAATGTTATATTATCCGTTTGAACTGAAGATTCTTCTGTTATATCAACATTTGATCAATTGATTGATTGTAAACTGATAATAATATTACATTAATATTACATGTCATCATTTACTACGAATTATTAATATTTATTCCTGTATAGGAGCAAACAATTTATGACAATGACGACGGCGACAACAACAACAGCAACAACAACAACAATGAAAACAACAGAGAAAGCAACTACAATAACTATTATTATTATTATTGTGGCTATTAAAGCTAGTAACATTGCTAGTACTACTGTTAGTATTTGATTTTAATGTTGTTGTTTTTGTTATTGTTGTGGTGGTGATGTTGTTCATTTTATTGTTGTTGTTGTTGTTGTTGTTGTCGTAAAAGTTGGAGAAGCCTTGAAATGAATCAAGCTTGTGCCGGTTTGAGAAGAGAGACGGACACAACGTGTAATAAACGAGACAGAGATGACACACATCAAAATATCCTCGCAGAAGTAAGTTATTTTGTTAAAGCAAACAAACCCAGAAGAGGAAACTAAAGAGATCGGTGTAAACAGACGACAGTGTAAACAATAATTTAACCAATTAATAAACGGACAGGAATGACCGACAAATTCCTGCTCTCAAATTCACCTTCCGCCGACAATCGGGTTAACAATGTCCGCATTAGTTATAGTTCGCTGCCGACAGACGGCGCTGTCTGTGCACGCACGCGCACACGTATATATATATATATATATATATATATATATATATATGGGCATATCACGTGACCAGGTAAACATCGCCAGCCTAATAAGCGATTAGCGAGCAGAGAGGCGGAAGATCTTCACATAATGTCGCCGTGTGGTGGCGCTGACATCGTTATGTATCTCTCTGGTTAGTTAGCTTCATCAAAGCTATCGGTCACGGGCCACTGAATAGTGACAAAACGATGTTGTATTTATCCCGGCCCCATCTCTCTGTCTGTCTGTCTCTCTCTCTCTCTCTCTCTCTCTATATATATATATATATATATAGCCGTTGATGTTCTAGTTGGACTCAACCCCGCTGTGATTAACCTAATTACAAAGGACCTCTCCCTCTTAGAAGGTGTGTTAAATATTGATAACAACAATTGGTCGTTTGTTTTGTTTGTTGTCGTACTTAAGCTGGTCTTGGCAGGGGAGGGGGAATTCCTGCATTCGGGGGGGTGAAGTTGGGGTAGGTTCGTGGAATAATCGGGGGGCTTACACGGTGGGATGTATATTGTGTGTGTGTGTGTGTGTGTTTGGCTGAAACTATCCCCATCAGTCCACCCTAAAGCTAAGGAATAACCCCTCCCATTAGCAACAACTACCGATTTTAATGATAAAACTTCCCCCTCCCATTAACTTTTCAGAAATTTGGCTTTTAGTTTTTCGTGAAAATACATCAATTTAGGTGAGGGGTATTTTATTTAACTTTTTTCGGGTTCGGAAGAAGTGACGTTTCGTGGAAAATAACCCCTTCCCAGACTTTGAAATGGTTTAACCGAGCTAAACCCATTCATCTCTGTGATGTCAACGGAAGATAATGTGGTTAGTTTGTGTTGTGGTGAGTGTGGTCTAAAAGACACCCCCCTCTCTATCTCCATCGCTCCCTCCCTCTCTCTCTATCCGTGTGTGTGTGTGTGTGTGTGTGAACATGTATGGGTTCAGAGTTGCGTATGGTAGTGTGGTTCCTGATGGGGCTAGTATAGGTGAGTGGTATTTAGTGTCATTAATGACGTACTTAGTGTATCTTTAGTGTAAACACTAGCCCAAATCTAGTGTCATTAAAGTGGGATTATTTACTGGAAAGGTTGGCTTAATTGTTTATATCGGGTCTAAACTACAGTCACCAGGTGTGTGTGTGTGTGTGTGTGTGTGTGTGTGTGTGTGTGTGTGTGTGAAATATCATATCAATGACAATATAAGGTCTTCATATTTCATACTTTTGAAATGTTGGTGCCTTATGCCCCTAACACACACACACACACACATACACGCGCGTGCGCGCCCACACACACAGATAGTAATATGTTTATACACAGTGGACAGTTGTTAACTTGCGAACATAAATTTGCTGTCAATAACCAAACTATATCTCTCCTCCATCTCACATTATCTCACGCTATCTCAAACAGTACATAATTATCATGTTGGTATGGGAGTAGTGATGAGATAAACAGTTTATTGTTTACAGTTTACGCTAACACTATCTTATAGATGGGCCACATCCATCACCTGGACGGCCTTTGATGTCGATAGGACCACCGCACCTGATCCGGAATGTCGGCTTCTGGATATGATCCGTATGTGGACTTTCGTCGTGATCCGCGTTAGCAAAAATTAAATGGTTTTGAAAGATATACTCTTTTCTTGTTTAAAATTAAGTACAATATGGGACGGTTACAAAATTATGTAATATATATATATATATATATATATATATATCGGGTAGGGGCGTCTTTCTCCTGGAAATATTTGTGCCATATATGCACCGTAAAATGCACGGATGTATATGTCCACGCACGTTTGCGGACACACAGACACAGATATACACACTTTCCTCTGAGTAATGAAGGTTTGGGAAGGATGAATTCAAGAGGCAGGGGACAATGCACACCTCACCCCGCTAAGACTCCCTCCCCGCATCCCATAATAGTGAGCCGATTACCAAAACCCCATTATCGCTCAAGTGAACGTAAGTAGGGCGGCCATTGACGTCACTCAACAGGGGGCAGCACTAATTTCCGTTTAAATTTTGACGGTCTCTTGCTTTGAACATTTTTTGTTATTTGCTGTGATTTCACGCAAATTGGTTAGTCGTGTTAGCATTTTATCGGTTAGGCATGTTAATATTGTCCTAATTGGTCATGTTAGTATTGTCCTAGCTAGACGTAGTAATAATGTTCTAGCTTGGCATATTAGCATTCCCTTGGCCAATTATGTTAATATTGTCTTAACTGTTCATGTTAGCATTGTCCTGGCCAGTCTTGTTGAAATTGTCTTATTTGGCCATGTTAGCATTGTCCTGGCTGTTCATGTTAATATTGTCCTAACTGTCCATGTTAGCATTGTCCTGGCCAGTTATGCTAAAATTGTCCTAGTTGAGCATGTTAGCATGGTCCTGGCTGTTCATGTTAATATGTTCTAACTGTTCATGTTAGCATTGTCCTAGCCAGTCATGTTAAAATTGTCCTAGTTGAGCATGTTAGCATGGTCCTGGCTGTTCATGTTAATATGTTCTAACTGTTCATGTTAGCATTGTCCTAGCCAGTCATGTTAAAATTGTCCTAGTTGAGCATGTTAGCATGGTCCTGGCTGTTCATGTTAATATGTTCTAACTGTTCATGTTAGCATTGTCCTGGCCAGTCATGTTAAAATTGTCCTAGCTGAGCATGTTAGCATTTTCCTGGCTGTTCATGTTAATATTGTCCTAACTGTTCATGTTAGCATTGTCCTGGCCAGTCATGTTAAAATTGTCCTAGCTGAGCATGTTAGCATTTTCCTGGCTGTTCATATTAATATTGTCCTAACTGTTCATGTTAGCATTATCATAGTTTGTTATGTTAGTATTTTCCTATCCATCAGATGTCGTAACCATCTAATGTAGTCACGTGATCTATTCAGGTTTCATTCTTCTCACTTGCCGCGTCCTAACTGTCCTATAGTAACGCGTCCCGACTACCTTAGTCAGTCACGTGCTAGCCTAGTCGTGTTTATCTTTATGTAAATATTATAATCATATTCTCCTATCATGTCATGTTCTAGCCAGGTACGTTTTAGGATGTTCTATTTAGATTGTCCTATAATTACTTGTGTTTATACTATCCTCGCCAGTCATGTATCAATTGTCATAAGAACCTATCTTCTAAATGTCCTACCCAGGATTGTGTCGAATGTTTCGACCAGCCAAACATACTGTTCTCTCGGCCAGTTCTGTTCCCTTTGTTGCGGTAGCCGGACATGTTCCCTTTGTTGTCGTAGCCAGACGTGTTCTCTCTATTGTCCCACCTAGCCATTTTCCTCTACTGTCCTAATCAATCACGATCCAGTTGTTGTCCAACCCTGAACACGTCTTTCTGTTGTCGAAGCCAGATATATATTTTCTGTTGTCCTAACTGTGCTCCCTCCCTGCATGGTCCTAACCAGCCATGTTCCTTCTATGGTCCTAAAACACCATGTTTCTTCTGTTGTCCTAACAAAACACGCTCCTTTTGTTGTCCTATGGTTCTAACCAGGTATACTCTCTCTCTCTCGTCCTAACACGCCAATTTTTCACTGGTGTTCTAACTACACATGTTCCATCTGTTGTTCTAACTAACCACATTTCTCTAGTCTCCTAACAAGCCATGTTCCCTCTGTTGTGCCACCAAGCCATGTTTCTCCCTGTTGTCGTAACCAGCCATATTCCCTCTATTGTCCCACTAAGCCATGTTTCTCCCTGTTGTTCCACCAGGCCATGTTTCTCCCTGTTGTCCTAACCAGCCATGTTCCCTCTGTTGTGCCACCAAGCCATGTTTCTCCCTGTTGTCATAACCAGCCATGCTCCCTCTATTGTCCCACTAAGCCATGTTTCTCCCTGTTGTTCCAACAGGCCATGTTTCTCCCTGTTGTCCTAACCAGCCATGTTCCCTCTGTTGTGCCACCAAGCCATGTTTCTCCCTGTTGTCATAACCAGCCATGCTCCCTCTATTGTCCCACTAAGCCATGTTTCTCCCTGTTGTTCCAACAGGCCATGTTTCTCCCTGTTGTCCTAACCAGCCATGTTCCCTCTGTTGTGCCACCAAGCCATGTTTCTCCCTGTTGTCGTAACCAGCCATGTTCCCTCTATTTCCCAATAAGCAATGTTTCTCCCTGTTGTCCTAACCAGCCATGTTCGCTCTGTTGTGCCACCAAGCCATGTTTCTCCCTGTTGTCATAACCAGCCATGTTCCCTCTATTGTCCCGCTAAGCCATGTTCCTCCCTGTTGTTCCACCAGGCCATGTTTCTCCCTGTTGTCGTAACCATCCATGTACCATCTGTTGACCCACCCAGCCATGTTTCTCATTGTTGTCCCAGCCAGCCATGTTTCACCATGCTGTCCTCTAACCAGCTATGTTCCCCCCGTTGTCCCAACTAACCATGACCACGGTGTCCTATTGTCAGCGATACAATGCGACATTTTTCAATTAGATGTAGCCAAATGTTAGAAGTCCGCGCGCGGCCGCTCGCTGAACCTGAAATGTCCACCAACATGGTAAATGTTGACAATAATAAAAACACATTGAGGCATTTAGTGAGAGGGAAAAGGACAATTCGCCAAACTGACGTGGGACAATAGCTGGCCTTTGTGGCTAGATGAAGTGTTAGGACAAAGTCTTTGCCATACAGAACCATACAAATCACGATCATGTGACTGAGTGCCCGATTCAGTGATGTCACGCAAACTCTCGTTTAACGCGAACAAACATGGCGGTACGAGTTATTATCGGGGCTTTGATAACTGTATTATATCGTGTGGCTACATGTGACATACAGTGTGGCTACATGTGACATATAGTGTGGCTACATGTAACATATCGTGTGGCTACATGTGACATATCGTGCGGCTACATAGATCATATCGTGTGGCTACATATATCATATCGTGTGGCTATATATATCATATCGTGTGGCTATATATATCATATCGTGTGGCTACATATATCATATCGTGTGGCTACATATATCATATCGTGTGGCTATACGTGTTATATAGTGTAGCTATTTATGTTATAGCGTGTGTGTTATATTATTATATTATATAATGTTCGTTATTTCTATTATTACTATTATTATTAATATTATTACTATTATGAATGTGACATACATACAAACCCACTTCACTTTTCAATCTATATATTCCCAACACAACCCGTCCCTACCCCCCCACACCCCCATCCCACCTCACCCCGGATTTCATCCCACGACGTATATAAATTCGAAGGAAATCCCCCTCCACAAAACGTTCTCCCCCCTCCGATTAAAGAAGGGAATCTCTGTAATAATTTAATAATCTTTATCTTTGAACTAGGTATAATTTTTTATATCAAATTATTTTGTTTTCATTATCTGTGACAACCGTTCGTCAATAGAAAATACAAGCCCCCCCCCCCATCACCCTACTCCTACCCACCTTGCCAGATAGATGATGAGGTGAGAGTCTGGCTTAGTTAATTAAGGTTAATCTAAGATTTAGTGAACTGATCATCAAAGTGAATATTTCTAATCAACTGAAGTAAACATCAGTCAGTATATTATGACCTTGAAACCACATATTTGGCCGAACTAATCGCCAAATATACCTCCCCGCCACCCGCCCAGGGCTACCCTAGGGAGGATGTTGGGAATCGAAGGAATTCCATCTAGTTCCAGGCCACAGAAGCGGCCCACTCCCAAAAATATATAAAATACTAGATTAACAAAGGTGGGTAGGGGCTGGAAAAGTCCAGGTTGTGGGTTCGAATCTGGCTTATACCTGTGTTTCTGGGATGTTTCTCTAAGAATCCCCCCCATGGTCATATATCTCAGGTGTGATTAGCACCAACTTTAAACAAATCAACAAAGGTAGACAAACGACGGAAAAGACAAATCTATTTTTATCTCCAGATATCAAATCGACACATCTTCATTGTAAATATCGTCCACAACCCCCAACCCCCACCCCCCTACACTTACTCGAAAATCCTGCAGTACTCCCCAGCGTCATATCCCAGGCTAAGTTATATTAATCCCCCCTCATATTCTATTATTTAGAGACAGTTATTGGACCTCCCAGGTGGGGGGAGGTGGATTCTTTCTATGGATCTCTGTGTTATGAGCCTCGTTTCGATGCTGGTCGGGCGGCCATGTTTAAAGTGAAGCCTCTCTTATCGGGTCATGTCGTATAATAAAGGTTTATAGCTAGAGTTAACCAAATCTCTAATAATAGCACAGTGTGTCTAACAGATACTCGCTGAGTGGCAATTGTTAGCGTTATTGTGACGACAGATGGCGCTGTGTTTACGTGTGTGTGTGTGTGTGTGTGTGTGTGTGTGTGTGTGCGTGCGTGCGTGCGTGCGTGCGTGCGTGATCGAAATAATAAATCAGAGATACTGTGCTTAAATTAAGCGTATAATCGCACACATACACACACACACACAGAGACAATTCCTCCATACATACAACCATGTGCTATCATTGTTGTCAAAAATTCCATTTTTCTTGGAGAACAAGCCCAGTTACTGTTCTCTAACAATATTTACAGCCCACGTGACACTGGGGGGGGGGGGGGCAGTTTGCACATCTGGGTGTGGAATCCAATGGTACTAATGCGCCTCCACTAAAACTAACTGACCTAATGTCTGTCGGGTTTTGATAAACATCTTCACACACAAAAAACTGAATTCTTCATTCATCTTCAATCTTCTTCACACGTGTATTTATGAGGTATATTTCGCATCGCTTTGTTTGGGATTCTCACCGAAACGAACTACTGTAACAAGACCCCCTCCCCGTCGGTGCGGGGGGGGGTTCCCCATGGGGTAGACTGGCGGATCCTTGAATATGTTGCATTTTTCTTCTATTTTTCCAAGATCGCGTTTAACGATGCGAGTCGTTTGTCCAGCTGGTGACTCACGCGTAATGAGCCGATTTTTCAATGACTCACAACAGAAGCAAGAACCACTCTTAATGTAAAACCGAATAGTTCAGAACAGAGATTGATTTCGGTTGATTCGACGGTTGATATATATCGATCAATCCACTCACCGATTAATTGAGCATTTGTTTGAGTGAATTGGCTAATTGACTAACTGAACGATCGATCGTTACATTGATTGATTGGCTGGTCAGTGTGTGTGTGTGCATTTGTGTGTGTGTGTGTGTGTGTGTGTGTAGCAGTGTACGAAAGGGCACTGGCATAAAAAATCGTGATGGACGTTTCATCAGGAGTCTTATTAAGATTGCTGACATTTCATGATGCGATGTGTTATGTCCAATCTACGTATAATATATATATATATATATATGTGTGTGTGTGGTGTGTGTTTGTGCGCGAGCGCTAGAATATCTGTAACGCTGCCCTCGATTTCTTCTGGCATTCTATGAACCCCGCAACCCAAACACATGTATTATCCCAGTATTCCCATTAACATCGCATGATAGATGTCGTCCATTGTCACCATTAACACCGTTTGATGATTGTCGTCCATTAGATCCCTGTGTCACGGGGCTAATATTAACACGGAATTTACCTTGACATTTGACACATTATGACAATTATTGACACGTGTCATCTTTCCAGATAAATATTACCTTTATTGGTCGTTTACCCAGCTCTACTGACAAACTACAATATTGAGTCTTACCAGCCAATGACCCCCCCCTCTTACCGACTGACCCCGCAGGGTTCAGGTATTCTGCGGGGTAGTCCAATCAGAATGTGTGTCATATAACCCAGAACTAACAGTCAATCTAATTATAAAGTGTGTATATGTGCTCGGACACAACTTGGATGATTCATCAGGGGATAGCGTCTAGAACGGTAGAAACAGTACGGGTACAGAGAATCATGAATTGTGAATACAACCTCTGGGAAATTCATCGGGGAACTGGTTCCGGTTAGCGACCATCTAAGCTGAGAGGTGTAATATCTGACCTGATCGATTAACATAAATAATCACCACACACACACACACACACACACACACGGGAAATCCCCCCTCCCAATAATGTTATTATTTAGTGGAACAACAAAACTTTTCTCACAAAGATAACCCCGTTCAAACGACATCAACCGCCCCCCCCCCCGGTACATCACTTAAACAATGCTTACGCACATATCCGTTACAACTAAACAGCGAGGTATCTCCTTCAACGACCGTTTGGTGGCGTTAGTATGGTGAAGATATATGTCGGTGGATCATTATCATATCTGTTTACATGAGAATATAACTAGATCTTTGTAAACATCTGTAACCCTTAGATTCTTTAATAACTTTGAGGCCTTATATAGATTGTGTGGGACGCCGTCGTCCGGGGCGCGAGGGGGGGGTACATTGGAGAGGTCCTGTTGTTAAAGCACTCCAACCCCCCACCATAATCTAGTTAGATATTAAGTACACAGATAACAATACTCCAGAGATCCGACATAGGTCTGAAGCGATCCCAATAAACCGGGTTCCCATGGCGACCTGGACGCCATGTTTATTGATATAGGCACCAGGTGGAGCCGGCGATCCAGATTGGCGGCCTGGGATTGGCTGGCTCTCTAAGTAGGTCGGCTCTCGGGAGCTGTCTGGATCGGGACGGTTTAGGTGCCGTGGAAATTACGATCGGGATACATTTGTCTTTCGATATAATCATATACATACTGTTTGTTGTACGGACAATCATCCGGATCACTATCCGGGGAAACACTCCTGACCTTGGCTACGTATAGCTGCGCGATTTCAAACAATGCCACAGCGCATCGTTCCCGGTTCCAATCCGGATTATCTAACGACGTCTAGGATTCTTGATGAGACTCACTATTATCTGACTGGACGCTGCAGTTGCCATGGTTACTATAGGATGCTTAGTGATATCTTCATTAGATGTTGTTAATTACGTCCGTTAATTAAGTTATTAATCTCTTCAGAAAGCCTTTGATGACCTTTGTGAAGGTCGTTAATGTTTCAATCGGCTCCGGCGTCGGCCATCTTTGACCGCCATCATCACGTGGCCAGATGTCGTTCGTAACACGCCCACGTTCGGTTCACGCATCAGTTCACTGATCACGTGGTTTAGATCACGTGTTATTGACGTGGCCGATATTGTAGGGCGCATTAAGCGGCCGTGGACAAAGATGGCGGCGCGATATGTGGAGATAACGTCACGTGTCATCCGCTACGATTGGTAGCGGTTAACGTTTGGTTAGTAGCTGCTGAAAAGGACAGCTACCAACGTGTTGTCAATAACATGCGAACTTCAAACGACTTCAATCGAGTTATAAAATTTGATGAATCAGGTAAGACAATAGTATCTCTGTCTCAGCCAATCACTGCGAGGGGATGACCAGAAGGACTCGGGGGACTGTAGGCAATATAGACAGTCCTTAAACCTCCCTCCTCTCAGCCCCTTCCCTGGGAGGATGGGCGGTCCGGGGGTAATTCAGGCAATGTGGAGCTCCCGAAATATATAGGGGTGATAAAGCGAGTCGCAGGACCGCCGTCACATCACCCCGCGGGGATCCACCTCCCAGAACTGCGGGTCTCACAACGTACCTAAACGATGGAATTCATCCACGAGCGAGTCAGGGTTGTTGAGCTTTTGTAGCCTCGGCAATAGTACCGCCCGAGTTTTATCGGCGAGGGGCACTGCCTAGAAAAACATCCCACAAACACGGCCATGAGTCGGATTCGAATCAATGTTCTGATGGTTTGTAGCGCAGCGCTCTAACCACTACGCCATTACTTAAGGATTGTAAACAATAACTTATTTCAGACGGCGGCGGGAGAGGGGTTATCAAATGCAATTCTTAATGAAATTGGAACATTTTAGAAGAATTATTTAAAATAAAAAATACTAATTTAATTAAATCCACTTCAGTATTTTATTTATTAGAGGATCGTTTTCTGTTTGTCGTCGACATGACAGATTGTTTATTGTCGTCGGCTAGAAACAAACGCAAGGTGGCGCTATTTCTGTTTCGCTTTGATATCCGGCCATCAATAATACGCCATCCGTGACAAGGTCGTCTCAATGTCGCCCACCGCCACCCATCAGGATCGAGATAAAACACACCGGTCCCTCGTAACGACCGCTAATTTCACTCATTATCGTCCACCGTCTCACGGCTCAAAGCTCGTTATCGGCACTCGAAAATTGTTTCGGATCCCGAACGACATCTGTACGATAAGATCAGAGATGCTCTCCGGGTATGGATCCAGAACGCGTCGTGCCCATCGTCTTTCGGATAACAGGATACTTGTGGGATAGCGGTTGTCTCCTGTTAGGCAACCTGGATCGTCTGAAACGGTTTGAAGGATGGTAGCAGGCGGTCGGTTACGGGGCGGCGCAGGTGTTAGGCGGCGCAGCTGGCGGCTGTCCGTCACGTGCAGTGGACCGTGCAGCTGGATGACAGCTGATAATTATCGACTTTGTCATCTGTCGCATTCTGGATCTCGCTGAAATAACAGGCGCTAGAATAATAACAATATTGTTGTTTTGAACATGTGTGTGTGTGTGTGCGCGCGCGCGCGTGTGTGTGTGTTGCCACAGAGTCAAAACATATTATTAATATAAAATAATAAAACACCGACATTATATATATATATATATATATATATATATATAGTTCGTAATAAAACTAACAATACAATATTCATGTATAATTAATAAAAGGTCATTCAAAGACCTTAGCAAATCTGTAATATTTTATCATTCTACCCAAAAAATCCCCACATGGCAAGGTCCCACATTATTGCCACAATTATATCAAACAGAAATCGTTAAAAATCGATAATTAGCTACCAGG
>JAODUP010000173.1:265000-300000 GCA_025642065.1 Paralvinella palmiformis
ACGTTTGGAGCGTTGGGGGGGGGGGTCGGTAATTAATTACCAGTCTGTTAGCAGTGACGTGTCGTCAGCGGTGAAGGTCTGACGTACACAAATCAAGGGCCACATCTAGGTAAACTCGCCGTAACCGAGATAGTTAATTAGACATCGAGCAATAAGTGGTTACTCACATTTTATCCGCACTTTCAGCGCCGCCATATTGATGTCCGGCCCAGCGAGATGTCATCTTGTATTTCAATCAGTTTCTTGTCTAGTTAGTCACGGAGCTAACGTAGTTTAGCGGCCGAACACTCCCCGAACGGCCGCCAACTCGGCCAATTACGACCCTGATTGGTAGCGACTCCGAGCCTCGCCGTCCAATCGGCGAATCCGCTTCGTCGACCGGGCGCGGCCCTCCGTCGACTCCGCCCACCACGCCGAGTCGGCCACCGACGGCCCCTGACGCCGGTACACGACGGCCAATCGGCGGTCGGGCCGCCGACGGGACTCCGCCCACCACCGGCTACGGACGAAATGAAAAGGTTGTCGCTGAAAGGGCCCCGAGTTTGTTGGCAAACAGCGAAAAGAGAATAATATTATTGTGTTATGGGAGCCGGTGGTTGGTTAGTTAGGCCCATGGTAAGCCAGTAGGCTGGTAGAGGATTAGATGTGTGTGTGTGTTTGAGAGAGAGAGAACGGTGCGTAAAGTCAAGGGTATATCCCGGAAAGTTGTCGGAGGCCCGCTAACAGACAGCTACATAGCACGAGCCGAGGCACATCTCTATTTCATATATATATATATATATATATATATAGTACGTCATCTATAGCACGCGATCTGTCGCCTAATATACCGCACGCCGAATAGCACAGTACGGCCTACTCACATAACATTGAGGGTCACGACGGCTGCTGATCCCGAACGCCTTGGGATAGATTGTGGTGCCGGCTTGGCGATAGGCGACAATAGAGGAATATATCGCTCCGTCCGGATTGGTACTCGTTATGACGTCCGCGCTGCTCTAGGCGTTGGCGAACGGGATCCGGACTGTGATGTCACTGATCAGGTGAGCGATATTTCGAAATCAGTCGTGTATTAGCGGGCGGTAATAACAGACGCGTCGAAAGAGTGAGCGAGACACCGAGTTACCGTATCGGCCGCGATCCGGAACAAGATTCGCCTGCACCGGAAGTGATCGCTCGATGTGTAGTGGGGCGATGCGGTTCGACATGGAGTCGATCGCCAACTACAACAAGGCCGCTGCCCAATGCCTGCCCAACGAGGCGAACTATCTGGATCACTACCGGTCGTTGACGGCCCAGCCCCATCCGGATCAACAGTCACGTGCCTACTATCCGCGGACGAGCAGTCCCCAGGATCTGTTGGACGAAGATGGCGACATCGACATCGAGGGCGACTTCGAAGACGACGATGACGTGGACGATGAGGTATCGCCGAAAGGAGCGGAAGTGGACGCGACGTCGGCGAACGACTTCCGCCAATCGGACCTGCGCGCCGACATCCACGAATCGTGCGCCGACTGCGCATCGGAGCGGGGGGACGACAGCGGCAATATGTCCGACTGCGGCTCGCTCCCGGATACATCCGGCGACAAGTCCGACGGCGGCGGGGATGGAAGCAGCTGCGGAGGGAGTAGCTCCGGTAAGAAGAAGAGCAACCTGGTCAAACCGCCCTATTCCTATATCGCTCTTATTACGATGGCCGTGCTCCAGTCGCCCCACAAACGATTGACCTTGTCCGGGATCTGCGAGTTTATCATGAACCGATTCCCGTACTATCGGGAGCGGTTCCCCGCCTGGCAGAACTCCATTCGTCACAACCTGTCGCTGAATGACTGCTTCGTGAAGATCCCGAGAGAGCCGGGAAATCCGGGCAAGGGCAACTACTGGACTCTGGATCCGGCCAGCGAAGACATGTTCGACAACGGGAGCTTCCTGCGGCGCCGGAAGCGCTTCAAGCGCCACTGTCCCCAAGATCTGATGATCCACGGACAACCTTTCATGACCACGGATCCGTACCAGCTGCCGCCGCATCATCCTATGATGGCGCATCATCCCCATCATCATCATCCCCAACATCATGCCTCGCCCGGATATCCGTACATGTCGCCGCTACCGCCGGCGCCCGTCTCATTGCTGCCTCCTGGGTCTCTGGAGCGTCTACAGTTCTGTTCTGGACTTCCGGCGACGATCGGCGGAGGGGCCGGTATCCGAATGATCCCGAGTCCGAAGCTTCTCACCAACACGATGTCGAACAGTTTGAGCGCTCTGGCAGCCGCCGCCAAGGGCGAGGTAAACAGATCCAGAACGGAGTCTCCGGAAGGCAGCCAGGACGAGGATCACTCAACGACGTCGCCCTCTCCGAAGCCGACATCGCCGTGTACAACGTCACCGCCAACATCGACATCAACGTCGAAGTTCTCCATTGACAGTTTGATCGGTAATACTGTGACGTCGACGTCAACACCGGAAGCGGACGCCAAGGGTGACAAATCAGCCATCATCCGGATGTCGCCGGCCGCCGGACACAACCTACATCCGGGTCTCGTCGGTTTCCGACCTCAGATCGGCATGATGACGCCCTCTAGTGGCGGCAGTGCTCTGGCTGGCATGCGGATCCCGATGGACGTTGTGCGGGCGCAGGTCGCCGCCGCTCACGTGGCTGCCGCCGCTGCGGCGGGAAATCCGGGATTCCTCCCGCAGCAGCTCCAGTGTCACGTGAACTCGCAGGGTGCCAACATTCCACCCCAGATTCATCTGGATCTCGAAAAGTATCGCCAGTACGTCTCAGCCCTGCCCGGGGCGTGGCCAAGGTGATGACCTCTATACACCGGAAGTGCATCCAGACATTTGGATAGCGACGAAAAACGATTTAAGAACAATCTCAACCTCACACGGATTGTCAACGACCTTGAGATGGGGCCCATACGTACGTACGTGTATGTATGTATGTATGAGATGAGTACTGGCAGTCTATCGTAGCTAAAGACCGATATCCGTAACTTGCAAGTGCGCATGTCCGGCGTCACCTGAAAGTGCGAGCTTTACGGGCCACGTGACCGCCCGCCGTTCAGCGGGGCGGCATTAATCACCGGTAATATATCAATTAATGCGACGTCAATTGTCCGGCAACGCCCCCTGGTGGCTGATCCGGACGCCGAAGTGGCGCCCGCGGCGTGGTCGAGACCGAGCAACCCCCCCTCATATCTGGGCCTCATCAAGATGTCAAAAAATTAATAACAATAAAGTCACTCGCCGTCAACAGGCAGACAGAGAGGGGGGGGGCCTCTCAATTATTTTCTTGGTCCATGCTTGGATGCCGTTCCTCAGTGGCTATCTGTATTTAGTTAATTAATTAATAATTGATTAATTAATTAATTATTGCCGGTTTATCTATTAGCTGCCGTCTATATGATGTTATATTGTTGTGACAGTGATGTGTCGTTGGTTATTTATAAGTTGATGTGGATGTTAAATGGTATCATGTGTGGATGTGGATGTCGGTTATGAAATGGCCGCTTCCCATCCAGTTCTAATTCTTTCCATATTTGTGCGCGCAGATGTGTGTCTGTGTGTGTGTGTTTGTGAACGCGCAGGTGTGTGTGTGTGTAAAGTATTGTTACCATTATGCCAGTAAAATATGTCCTATCATTATATATGTTGTCTTATCTCTTATATGATAGGGTTTTTGATCCGGGAAGTCTGTGTGTGTGTGTGATAATCTCATCTTAAAACAATATAGATATTAGCAGTTACACGACACATCAGTTGCTATATTTAATTTTACCAAACCAACACAAACAAACAAACTCAAATATTTACCTGGGGAGATGGGTTCCACGAACAGACGTATATACAGATGTCTATGGGATACCTATAACAGGGCAATCGCCTAATGACGGGTGATTAAAAACAACAAACGGCATAATTATTACAAGCAAAGCTGTGGTTGGTGAAAATGCTATCAGTAATTACTGTAAAGGTGTGGTAGACTGGTTTGGAAGGTGAGATATGAGTAAAACCCGGGATCGAGGTGGCGAGACGTGGGATTGGTAGATGGAGACCCGGTGGGAGATGGTCGTTGAAGAAAAAAGATGATCAAAGATGGCCAAAGACAACAATCAGACGGGAGACGGCGTCAAGAGAAGATGGATGACCAGGTCATCTTCCGGGATGGAGATAAACAAGTTGTGATCATTTGATGTCCTGCTAACTCTGTTCTAATCAGGTTGTACTCTGGTCATGATCAGAGATCAAGAGATAAGAATGTATCATATTTATAAACAATAATATCCCTGATCTCTGGCTAGTCAACGACACCGCTAAGGTAATCACATTTATAACACCTTGTACATCGCGTTAATACTGTCCACAGACAGATAGACAGACGTCCACTGTCAGTGATGAGACCCGGTGATGATCACAGTGATAATGGCCGTCATAAGACATTTGATGTACATTGTTCTAAGTCCTTGGTCCCTCCGAGCTAAGTTTACGTCTCCCTGTACGAGCATGTATGATCCCCGCCCTCGGGGGGAGGGAGCGGGTTAGGGAGGTGACCCGGACTCGGTAATAGGAGGATTGTAATCAATACAAAGGGAATATTGTAAACAGAAATATTAATGTCTTTATTTAAGCCGTCAACATTATCTTATCTATGAAATGAAGCTAAAGTCGTCACAATAACATCGTCATAATCCTGTATGTAGATCATATATATATATATATATATATATAGTACTGATGACGGTGAAAATGTTATTATGATAATCATGATGATACTGATTTTATCATCATGAGAATGATAATGATAGTATAATTAAATATACCTCGCCGAGCAACACGTTTACCGTATTACGTATAGCAATAGAAAGCTTTATAAGCCGGCCGCCTCGGTGAGCTACCTCGGACAGTCACACATTCACTACCCATCCTGACAGCTACCTTGACCGGTTGGTTGTAAGAAGAACATCGAGAACATGTTCCCGTGTCTAGAGCCACTTTCTCTATGAGCTTTAGACTAAAAATACTAATCCCGGACTGGCGGATTATAACACCTTGTTACACGTCAATCATATTGGTAACATGTCAATCATGTAAGTAACATGTCGGCCATATAAACTAAACATGCCAGTCAAATAATAACGTCATCAGTTATATAAATAATGATTACTTTATCTCCTAATGCTATCCAGAACTATTTATTAATACAGGTAATGTTATTATAATAGATTATTATAACCAGCTTTATCAAATATTAATTGTCCTATGTTATGAAATAACTATTGTTTATACATTGTTGTGTATACTATATATATATATATATATATATATATAATTCGCGGGAGGTGTTCGGCTTACTAACAACGACCAACAGATTTCGCTACAATGTTGCGTTAGAATTTCTTTGTCATTCAATTATTTGCTAATTGGAATTAATTAATCTTTAGTGTTAATTACGTGAAGGAACTTGTCCTAATTGGACCAGGTAAAAGTGGAAATCATAACAGGAGATCATAACTGCTTCGTCACATGAAGTATACCCCCTCTCTATACGTCTGTGTGTGTGTCTCTCTCTCTCTGATGTGTGTGTGTGTCTCTTCTCTCTCTGGTGTGTCTCTCTCTCTCTCCTCTGGTGTGTATCTCTCTCTCTCTCTGGTGTGTGCGTCTGTGTGTCTTTTCTCTCTCTGGCGTGTGTGCCTCTCGTGTGTGCGTGTGTGCATCTCTTCTCTCTCTCTCTGTGTGTGTGTCTCTCTCTCTGGTGTGTGTGTGTGTGTGTATATACGTGCGTGCGTCTATCTTCTTTCTCTGGTGTGTGTGCGTGTGCGTGCGTCTCTCTCTCGGTTAGTGTGTATGTTTATGTGTGTGTTTAATTAATTCCTTGTTTCAACAGATAACAAAATATCAATATCAGATTACCTCAACACTCTTTTGATGACAGATAACGCTATCGCTGTATCTATCTGGTATCTATCTCATATGGTATCTATCTCACAGACCAGGTTATAAGAGCTACAACCTGACATTTTGTCTAAATTAAGTGTCTTCACAGAACTGATTTACCCTTCGTCCCTCTTGTTAATGGCATCAAATGACAAATTATTAACTGATAACAATTTCGATATACAGATATATAATATACATCTATTGTAAACAACAACAGGTACCGGGAACAACCACATGTATTGTAAAGAACCACAGGTTGGAGGAATAACTACAGGTATGGTTAGTAAGTATAGGTGTGGTAAATAATCACAGGTAGGGAAAACAGTCACTGGTAAATAACAGAACCAGAGAGAGGTAGCTAGTCTAGACAACACACACACACACACACACACACACACACACACACACACACATAATATATAGGCAGTTAGGATAACAAATATATATATATATATATATATATATATAGAGATAACGCATTTATATATATGACAGATGTAGATTGATAACACCTGTATATAGACAATCCCAATAGATAAACAAACCGTTCAGAGTTAGATAGACAAGAACTTCAAATAGATAATTGAGGTAGATAGACAACTGGGTTGGATGTATACAATAGATGTAGATCCTAGATAGGTAATACAGGTAGATAGATAACAGAGACGGATAGACAAAAAGATGTCTATAGATATGAAGGAAGGTAGATAGGTCGGATAACAAAGCAAGATAAGGAGTAGACGTAGATTCCCCATGGGAGACACAATCTCATTAAGTTATTATCCATCATTATCACGCAGGTCTCATCATCTCCACGCTCATCATCACTAGACAGATCTCATCACCGTGCATCACTCCGTGTAAGACCCATCACCAAAGCGAACAGACAATAACGCATTAGGTTATTGACCTCTCCGGTGAGGCGAGGTAAGTTATCATTTTAGCCTCCCAGTTTGACTAAACCCCGTGACTGACGGGACTCCTACTGGGATTTTAGTCTTTCCGGATCCGGCAGGAGTCCGCCCGGTATACACTGTTCAGTTCCGGAATGATGATGACCGCTCGGTATCCGGAATCAGCCTCTAGTTTGGCGGTCGCTGGGATGCTTAACTTCTACATGCCGGTGGCTATATCTCCATGTGGCCAACCCAGAACGAAATCCTGAAGACATATGTCTGGATCGTGAAGGTCTATATTCGGTACCGATGACTTAGCTTGCTACGTACAGAAGGCACGTATGGAGTTCATTATTTTTGACACTTTTGAGACGCGACGACCCGGGAGAGCTTCCCCTCAATACACCGGAAGTGGATCATCTCGGACGCGAATCGGTCTCTTCCGGATCAAGATGGCGGCGCTCATGGATCCGCTGATGTCAAAAATGTGCTTTTTATTCCGGACGGAGAGAGAAAAACTAAACAAAACAAACGATCTGGCACGAGCCTTGCCGTCTGTTCCGTATAGCGTTGCCAGTGTTTGTAAATGGCTCGCCTTATGGAAGCAAACCGGATCTGGATATGTCGGCCGCGCTGACACGGACTCGTTTACTTACGTTTGCCAACAAGGTGTGATCGCTTGGTGCTAGACGCTAAATTAACACCAAATGGCCGGCCTATTCCAGACTCTATGAGTCCAGGTGTCAAATTAGGTGGTAGCCCGCCGGATCCTGAAGTGGCGTCGTGCGCCCCCTGGCGTTGAGCCACCTCTCCGATTGGCGGCGGACGCGGAGGGGGTCCCATTATCGGGATCGTCGGGACCTAACCGACACGTCGCTAACCGCGGACGTTCGATGATGATTTATTCCGGATCATCCGGTTTTTTTTGGCTATTCAGATGGCTGCCTAACACGTGTCCGGATAGTTCATTATTTTTTTCCAGGATTTTAATCTACGTTATCACCGCGGATGCTCCACCTGTAAAGATACGATCACGCGGCGTGGGGGGGTCCTTCACCGGAGAGAGGGTCACCAGTTCCCGGGGTGGGGTCACCCCCGTGGGAGGGCTTACTGATCCGGAGGAATTCACCGTCGGCCTAGAACACCTTACTGGCGGGATGTCATTAATGATAAACATTTATCAACCGATCACCTGACCTGTAAAAATGTTTACCAGAAACCTAGAAATTGCCGTATATTGTAAACACATGTCGAGTGTCAATTTAGCCCACGTCACGAGGGCTCCCCCCCCCCACACCTCCTCCCAGTGCCCCACCCACGGTATTCGTGGCGATATTAAAAATATCAAATAATGAAAATATTTTGGGTACAATCCAGAAGAAATGTGATTGGATGATACGGTTTGGAAGTAATATAGATAGTCATAATTGTTATAATTGATAGTAAAAATATTATAATTCCTATTACTAATGTCGGCATTTGTGTTAATAAAATTAATATTTTTGTTCTTTATATTCTTGTTATTATTATTATTATTATAATCTTTACTGGTGGCACTTATCTCATTATTAGGAACATCTACCTGTGCGAGCTGATATCGTCGTTTATCACGGCCCTCCGGGTTCGTATCTACTCTGAAGGATGTTATATTTTTCACCCCAAAAAACTTGGTCATAAATAACAAACATTATTTATTATTGTATAGTAGTGTTGTTGTTGTTGTTGTTGTTATGTTGACCTTGCAAAGCGTTTCCATTTCTCTATTAAGACTATCCTCTTACTGCGACAGTCGTATCACTTAAGATAGGTAATCCTAGTAGGTAGATTCCATCATTACCTATCTTATCGGCGATGAAAGACAATGTGTCTGGGTCCGCGAAAATTTGAGCTAGACTCAATGACTCTGTGTGTGTGTGTGCGTGTGCTCGTTTGTGTGCGTGCGTGCGCGCGCGCTCACTCCACGTGGCGGAGTTGAACCGGTTCATACCGTCCCCCAAAATCCCCCCCTCACAGTCCGCAAATATTTCGTGAAAACCCGTCATCAAGTCTGCTGATCCAGATATATTCCGCCATTTTCTTTTACCGAATTGTTTATTATGAGCCGACATACAAACGTCTTTTGTTTGATATCGGGATCCGATGTCGGAATCCCATATCAGGATCTGATAAACATCGGCTTTGTTATTTCGCGCAGACGGTCACCTTGAAATGAAATCCGACGACGCCCTCGGGCGCCCGTCCCAGCCTCCGGACTCTGTTCTGGATACTCCGGGGGTAATGTTCACCAGATCTGGATCGGACGGGACAGTTGACGGTTATGTAAGCTTCGTTTGTCGTTGCCGTTTAAGTGCCCCGATTCAGGTGGACCCCCCCCCACGTTCCGGATAAATTGTTTGTTTATTTGGCGAATTCTAGCTGTTTATTGATAAACAAGCACCTAACAGTATTTATTTGTGTCAACTTCGAAACTGACAGAATTTTCTCAAGGCGCAAAAAATTCGCCGTAAAATAGCTGTCAACCGAATTTCTTTTCTGGATATTTAGAGACTTCCTCAGATCGGGAGATTTGCTGCGGTTTCCGGATCCGTGTCGGGCGGCTGCGATAGCCCAGATGGGCCATCTGTGAGGCACATTGACGGGCATGTGGCGGCTACGGTAGCCGCGGCGTGTCATGGATGCTCCCCGGGACACTTGAGCTGCCTACAGACGGTATTCATTGAGCTTTCAGTACGGTAAGTAGGCCGTGCTATTTACTTTGAAAACATATTTATTTAAAGTAATATTTGTTATAATATCTAGTTGACTTGTAGACCGCAGACTGTTCTAAACGAGAGTGTACATGTGTATTTTGTATGTATATATATATATATATATATATATGTGTGTGTGTGTGTGTGTTTATTAATTATTATATAAATAAACAGACGCACGTATTCGCATATATGCACGCGAGCGTATACGCAGGCGCGTGCGCCCGCACACACACACGCACGCACAAACACCCACACACACAGATACAGGGATTGAAGAGATATTATACATCACAGCATCAGAACTGAAATTTCTAAAACCAGTCCTCTGATGAAATGTTCTGAGTTTGAATTAATCAGTTCTGTTCCCCCTCTATTCCCCCTCTAGTTTTATATATATATATATATATATATATATATTGACACCATAAACATATACACAGACTGAATACACACAAACATATACATGTATGTCGACATAATTACATCCACAAACAGATATATACACATAGCTGTGTATATGTTTATAATCAAACTCCCTAGTGACGAGCCAGCCAGATATATGTCTGTCATACATCAAACAGCAATCCCCGCTCTTGTTAGCAACAGATAATGAATTACTCTTCGGATACTCCCATACGACCGTTAATTCCGATACCAAGATCCTGATGAATAATTCAAACCATAAACTTGCCGTTAATTGGCCGCGAGTACTCTCGCTCGCTCGCTGATCTCCGGCTAATTTATCGCCACTGTAAGTGTTACAGGATTGGTCAATCGTGGCCGTTCTGGGTGCGATTCTGGATCGTTGTGAATCCGGTTCTTATCGGGGAAAGAGAGAGGGGGTGGCTCCCTCGGGTGTCGAGCTATCTGCGATTAATAAATATCTGAGATGACGATCAAAGGTGATGATTTGAAGATGATCGCATATCATCACCTCATGTTTGTTGACTGGGTTACAATTAGTTGAGATATAATGATGATACCTTTCAGTTTGATCTCTGGATCCACAACCATCCCCCTCCTCTCTCAGATTATCTAGTGTGGGAAGGATTGACTATAACGTGAGCTTGATGAAGGTGATACGCAAATTGCTCCCTATCTGTATAGATTCCGCAGCGATGTGACGTCATCCTCGCGCCTGCGCCTTTGGCGTCGCTTGAAAGCGATCCGTCACGCATGTCTCGGGTCACGTCACCGTAGCTTCCCCCCTGTACAATCAGGAGACACGTGACCGCAGAACGACCTTTGACTCGGAAACAAATTGTTTTTACGACCTTTAAAACAGATGTTTTTACATAGTTTGTTCTGGGGGGGGGGGTTGGAGCCCTGAAATGAGGCCTTTGTTGATATTTGTTCTTTAGATGCCTTTTAATAAAGACTGTTTGTTTGTTTGTTTGTTTGTTTGTTTGTTTTGTATCTCTAATAATATGCCAGTTATGGGCTACCTGTTAGAGATTAGGGCTAATCAATTATAATATTAAGAAAATTATTAATATAAATAATTAAAATGAAAAGATGACTGTCATACCCTGATATTATTATTTATGTATTACACATATATTCTGTATATCGTGAACGAGAAATATACCACTAACGAGTGTCATAAATCCTAATAAATGTTGCCATGACAACTAGCAACATAATTATCTAATTATGTTGACAGTAGAGCTCTAATGTATAGCCCAGGACTATTATTACTATTTCTATTACTTATATATATATATATATATATATATAAATTAAAATATATATATATATATACAAGTAATTGTAAGCTGGAGTATTTTATATCTAATGATAAATACAATCAGTGTATCATTATTGAGATAACTATATCTGATTACTTATTACAGCAAATACACATCAAAAGGATTGGTTAATCCGAGGGAATTATCATAATTAATGCATTCCTAGAGAATTATTATAATTAATACGATTCTCGGATGAACGTGTATTAAATTATTTCCGGTGTTTGTTTTTTTGTGGCCAGACGTAATAAGACGGTGTTAGGAAGTTGGTAAGCTAGAAGTAGATACCCCCCCCCCCCCCGGGGGGAGGGGGGGTTGATATTAGTTATAATTAGGTAATGTTAATTAACCAACAGTAGGTTAAGATAAAGTAATATCATTGCTGATTAATGTGTGTATTAATCTAATTAATTATGGAAAGATTACCTGGGATAAAGCTATTAAAGGTGAGCAGCCATCAAAGGGAGTGGATATATATAATTATGTTTATATGTGTTTATAACGGGTTATTGGTGTGTGTACGTGTGTGCGTGTGAACAGCTATATATTATATAGTCAGTATACTTGTTTATAGATATAGATCTGTTTTAATACTACTTTTTTGGGTAAGCTAACCTGAAATACTTGTGTCAATATTAATATTTAATATTACAATTTTTGTAAGCTGGCCATTGATGGACACTAATATTAATTAGTTTCCTTGACAACAAATAACAACAACTTACCTCAAACTGACATTTAATCGTCCGTTAAGTATTTACGTTTTAACTATATATATATATATATATATATATATATTAGATGTTGTTGACATTTCAAGTATCAATGTTTATATACAGAGATAAATTATTAATAACAGTGTTTATTGATAACTTCATTTTAAGGTAAAAATGACACAGTAAACAAATAAAGAGGAATTTTTATATAGTTTTGTAGACACAGATTGGTTTTGTTGACGATGAAGTTATTTTTATTTTTGGTAACTAAAATTATTAGAAGAGTAAATAATACAGAAATATAAATGACGTAAAATAAACTTTATAAAACAAGTATTGCCATAGAGCTGTTCATATACTATAATAATAGTATACATACATTTTACTATATATATATATATATATATATTGTATGTGTGTGTGCGTGTGTGTATGTATGTATGTGTGCGCACGGGTACACACACACGCACACACATATATTCATATATATATATATATAGTGTGTGTGTAGTATTCCGGTTCATTTTAAAGCTAGTATAAGATTATGATGTAGGTGTTTGATTGATTGAAAAATCTATGATTGAGTTTGAGAGCCAGTTGAAAAAATATTAAATTATTATAAATATTATGTATAGACGAAGTTTGACACGAACTGGCACTTGTATTTTGAATAAAGTGTACTGGTTCGTTTAGAATTTTTCTGAGTGTTTGTCCATTTTCTCGCTGTACGGATTAGAATATTATGTTCGTCGACCAATTATCGGGTGAATATTTGTTCAGCAATATTGTATTTAAAAAAAATGAAAACGGTAAGTGTGTGTAATATATAACAGTATGTTGTTATTTATATATATCTATATTTGGTGTCATATATGCCGATTTCCCGCTCGCCCTATTCTCAACCCACCCCATATATATATATATATATATATATATATATGCGTGTGTGTGTGTGTGTGTGTGTTATTCCGTGCGTTATACCTGAGTATAAGCTGCATTCTCCTTCAGGTTAAATTAAAATGTAACAAAGTATCACACACACACACACACACACACACACACACACACACACACACCTATGATTAGCAAGCCTTTGATGTAGCTAGCTCCTATTGTATATTAACAGTTTATTTAGTATTATAATGTATTGGATCAACTCCTCTCTACATCTCATATACTGTACATTATTATAATCTCTATATATCTCTACATAGGGTTATTGACACGCTAGCTATATAGATCGTGGACATATAACTAACAATCGAATGTCTGGTAAATGGTAAGAGTCGTAGAGTGCTAGGTATTGTGTGTGTGCGTGCGTGTATGCGCGCGTGTGTGTCGCAGATCTATAGGTGTTTTCCGTAAGTGTCGCAGGTGTCGTATTTCTCGGATTGGAACCGGATCTATAAAACCGCACCGTGATCATCCTGGATTGTACTGGACACCAAGCCATCCGGATCTATGTCCGAATCTATGTCTGTTCGTATGTCGAAACATAGGTCACGCGGGTGGTATAGGTCTGTCTGTCTGTCTGTCTCTCTGCAGTGTAAGGATGCGTCTATTTACATGTCTGTTTAAGATAAGGATCTGTTATCATCTCTCTCTCTCTATATATATATATATATATAATATATATATATATATATATAATATATATATATATATATATATATATATCATCATCATCATCATCATCACAAACCTCGTTATCTAATCACCACAATCAGTGACACTGTTTAGTCCTTACCAGTATGACGTCACAATGGTTGGCAAAACCTCCACTCAATCTTGGTAACTTCCAAAAAATAGTCCCCAACAAATCCCGCAATTATACACCAATCACAGTATCCAGAACACACACGCGCATGCACGCACACACACACACAAGTGCACAACGACAAATACACACCGGCGTAGATCGTGTTGACCTTTCTGACCCCGGCTGCAGACGACAGACCACCGACACCAAACGATAAGAGGATTAGAGAGGATTTGGTGAGGAAATCGTCCGTTTGCCCCCTGGAGCAGGCTGTCCTTTGTGTCCTCCTGGGTAGGGCAGGGATTAGCGACAGACGGACGGACGGACAGATATATTTATGTACACCTTGAGGGTGTTGTTATATAAGAGGAAAATATTACTAATCTAACAAATATTTGAAAACATGGTCGTCTGTTGACAAACGGGTACATATTTATCGACTAGCTGCAACTTGGCCGATAGATGTGGTAGATGGGCAATATTATACGATTGTCATTAGTTATATATATATATATATATATATATATATATATATATCACATACCCTTTCACCCCGGATTTTCCTCTTGTCCCACACCTTACTCCACACGAGAAAACTTTCCCTCCGTTCTACATATTACTCTTCTATTTTTCTCTAAATATATTGAAATATTTCTTACGCCCCCCCCCCCACACACACCATCGTACACAATGCATTTACCCCACATTCTATACCACGCCCCACATCGTAGTATTAACGCCCTAATAAATCAACTCACACGTGCCATCTAGCGAGAGTCAAACAAACTACGGGTGTGGGGTAGAAAACTATAACACACAGCGCTGTGTTGATACTTTAACTATAGGCATTCGGAACATCCGTAATATTGTTTTAACGATAAGTTCTGTTTACAAGAAACAGTCATTACTGAAATATTAATCTGACATATGAGATAAAGTATTAAGACAGAACTCTTATATGTTTAGCTGAACACACACACACACACACGCCCACACACACACCCCCACACACACCCACCCACCCACACACACCCACACACACAAACTCTCTCTCTCTCTCTCTCTATATATATATATATATATATATATATATGTGTGTGTGTGTGCATACATGTGGTAATGTGTGTATGTGACGACAGAACATTATTTGCACAATATTAGTGGTTTAAAAAAATAAACCTATTTATATAAATAACAAGACAAACATGTTAAATAACTGTGTGTCTAGTTGATGTTTATTAGATGAGACCCAAGAGACAAGATAATTATTATCATGGAGCAACATAAACTAACATTTATTATCTTGTATCGATTTAATAAAGTATATCATAAGTGAGAACAAGAACAACAATAACAACAACAACAACAATAGTAATAATAAAAGACGCATATATATATATATATATATTGTATTGTGTACAGAGAGCTAATTGGATCAGATGTACCTAATCCTTTACCTAATCCAATATTTAAGCTCAAATCTTCTACTTCACAGACATGGAATTGATCTATTTTAGAACCGTTACTCAGTGGAAGTTAGAGAGCTTTAGATGGTTTATCTACTCAATAATTATCATTATCTCATCTAACAATTATCTCTCTACCTGTCAAACACTTTATGATTTATATATGAAACTTCAGTGAAATATATGATAAATACTTCTCTTTGTATACATAGACCGATTCCTTCGTCATCATCATCATCATCATCATCATCATCATTTTATATATATATATATAGGGATTTACGGCTATGTAACTATTTCCAATTTCAAATAAAAATATTCAGATGAATAAATGAACAGGTGTTCACTTTAGTGAGGGGAGGGGGGGGGGGGGCGGAGGGAGGTGGTTTCGATTATGAACTGAAACCACCCCACACAGCCATGTAGCTCAGCTGTCAATTTAACCCCTCACTAGACAGTAATGTTATAAGCTCAGCTTACCCCCCCCCCCCCCAAGATATTACCTTTTGTCGTGATTTTATTAGATTTGTTGATAATTAACTTTATATTGGCTGAGTCTGGCTGTCACACTGACTTAACTTATAGTAAATATGGTTAATATCATCATGGGGGGGGGGGTTCTCTCTCCCTCTCTCTCTCTCTCTCTCTGTGTGTTTGTGTGTGTGTGTGTGTGATGTGTTTTAATGGAGGAGTGTTTCGTGTTATAACGCAGGCTTGTGGTCTTGGCAGGGTATGCGCCTGGGTTGGCAGCGGAGGATATTTACGGCTATGTAACTATTTCCAATTTCAAATAAAAATATTCAGATGAATAAATGAACAGGTGTTCACTTTAGTGAGGGGAAATATGAGGGGGGGGGGGGGGGGGGGGAGGGAGGTGGTTTCGATTATGAACTGAAACCACCCCACACAGCCATGTAGCTCAGCTGTCAATTTAACCCCTCACTAGACAGTAATGTTATAAGCTCAGCTTACCCCCCCCCCAAGATATTACCTTTTGTCGTGATTTTATTAGATTTGTTGATAATTAACTTTATATTGGCTGAGTCTGGCTGTCACACTGACTTAACTTATAGTAAATATGGTTAATATCATCATGGGGTTCTCTCTCTCTCTCTCTCTCTCTCTCTCTCTGTTTTGTGTGTGTGTGTGTGTGTGTGTGATGGAATAGTTCCTTCCACAATGGATGGAAGGCCTGCTTGATAGGTTCTAATATACAGCAGAGCAGGGCTGTGGTCTCTGGCAGGGTTATAGCGCACCTCCTGGGTGTGGCAGCGACGCGATACATATAGCCAGTGGCAGTAACGGGCGCAGGGTCGCAGTGGGTAATGGTATTAATTCGAATGGCAGGGCGGTACAGGACGCGGTAGCTGGTGGCAGGTCGGGTCGGCAGGGCAGCGGGTTTTAATCGAGACATCAACAACGCCTTTTCGTTGATTTTTTCACCGGTCGACACAACTTCGGGCCTAAGCCCTGCGGCAGGGTCGGTCGTTGATATATCTCTATTAATTACGGCCAAACGCTATAAGGTAAAATTGCCATCAACACCAGCTATTTGATATCAATATAAACTTCACGCTTCCTAGATCACAGGTAGATAAAGATCGCGCATCATCCACTCCCTACCCCACATTACCGGCCTGGGGGAGGGGGGCGGGGAGGAGGGGGGCGGCTTGTCCCGAAAGCGAAGATAGATTATTCCAGGAACCTGGTCGGTGATTGGATTAAATATTAACCAGATAGTTGGATCACTGTGCTTTCAATTAAAACCAATTACAGTTAGTTGACATTTTATTTGTTATTTTACCATTACTCATACAATCACGAATGAATATGTAACTTGTTCCGATTTCTTCTGAAGGTCATTAATTACGATTCTAATTTAACGTACCATGCAAAACCGGAAGGTACCTCCCCCCCACCAAAAAAAATCTGCTAAAAGATATGTTGACAAATTATGCGTACATGGCGCTATACCAAATATTTTTAAAGACTCTGTGAAGTGGATGTTTTGTCCAGTTGAGAGTTTTGTTCAGTTGAGATTTGGACTTAACAGTTCTAATCAAATATACAAATCTTTCAAATTAGCACAAAGCCCCGCGCATCCGTTCGACTAAAACGCGTATTTGGTAAATATGGGATCCGTTATTTTTAACCCCGCCGGCTGCACCCCCCCCCCAGTTTACTTCGTTCAAGTTTTAAAGTTTCCACTGGAAAACATCCCACGAACACGGGTATGAGTCGGATTCAAACTCTGAGCCGTGGCTTTGTGCAGCAGTATTCTAGCCAATGAGCTACGGGCCCCCCCCCCCATCTTAAACGGCGTTTCCATAACAGAGCGTCATATTATTGTGACGAGATAATTAAGCGTTACGTCTTATTATGAGGGTTAACGGTAATTTACATATATAAACTTAAGAAAAAGGATTACCTTTTGCCTAGATAAGTGGTCCCATACGACGGGGGTGGGTGATGTTTGGGCACTATCTATTGATTTTAAATGTGTTGCTATAGTAATGATTTCGAACGGGCACGCTGAATGGTAGACTGTTTCGGGGGCAGAGGCCGTTGGGAGTCAATGTACCGGAAACCGGCTAGTAGCCATTTTAGAATGAACGGTGCCTCCCCAAGACAAGATGACCTTTGATCCCGAGATAACGGCGCCGCGTAGAGTAGGCGAGAACATAATAAAGCATCGCTACTCAAAGCCACCCGGCGGCGGGGGGAGTTATTTAGTAGCACTCGTCAGGTGATAAGCCAGATTACAAGCGACCAGAGATAAGATAAAGATGTAATGTAAGTAGTATAGTATCTAATGGTCTGTGTATCAGTCTACTACCACGGTGTGTGTGTGTGTGTGTGTGTGTGTGAGCGGTTATCTGTAGGTGTTTATCTCAGGTTTTATTATCTGTTGTACTCCAATAAGTGTCTGGCTGGGCGGTGAGGAAGCATGCAAATTGGCGTTTATTGGACGTTGATTAAAGGAAATTAATTAGCGCCTTGATATCTTAATATTTGCCTTCAAACGGCACTGGAATGCTTTGACTCTGAATCCACCCACCCCCTCCCCAGACGATAACGGCCTCGTTTCCAGGGATCATCCCCGGCAACTAACAGTTTATTGGACTGGCGGTGTTTATGGGCCAGAAATGATCTGCTTATAATGAACCTTTCCACGGCCGCTGATACACGTGGAAACAGAGTGGTCGTTAATGCGATGACGTCACGAGAACACGTGCCGTCCGAAGGCGCTTTGTCGTCAATTGAGTGGTGCTGCCGCGGACTAGCGTGATGACTGCGTGTCGCTAATTAACCGCAGTTTCGGCTGTCTACATCCCTAGAAGGGCAATAGGTGGTACAGCCAAGCGGCAAGGACCAATTACACTGACCGACAAAAGTGTTGACCTAGGCGAGTTGGGCTTTTCTCTCTCTGTGTGTCTCTCTCTCTCTCAAACTACCGACAGTGGCGTTGTGTGGGTAAACAAGCCCCCTCTAACTGTCTAGTGGACCTACACTACACTGGCCAACAAAAGAGCGGTCCTATTTACACAGACGATAACAATATGATTCGACGAATCAAAGAGAAAAGACGGACGAAGGCGAGTTGGCAAAAAATAAATAAAAGAAGCGAAAAAAAATGGCCGCCGAGTACGATCAGCTAGAGAGCTCAGTGTTTGTATTTAGGCTCCGAAATGGGAAAATTGCCGCCGAGCAATTAACAGATTGCTTCCGCTTCGGAGAGACAAGATGGCCCCCGAATGACGTCACCGGTTGGCTTTCCGTTTTGTCGTCGGTCATAAGTCGACATCAAAGTGACGTTTGGGGCGACGTTTTATCCGCGAGTGGGATTTTTGTGAGCAGGATAATCACGTGGTAAACATTTCACTTTTTCGTTCCCCGGATGGAGACTATCCGGTTTTTGGCATTTGCCCACCCACATTTTCCTTTATTACTAACGCCTGACACACACACACACACACACACACTGTGTGTGTGTGTGTTGCAGCCTCTTATATATATATATATATATATATATAATCCCCCTCCTCACAAACAAACTTCCAGTCTGTAAAACACATTTCGCTGTCAATATGCGAAATGTCAAATTACTTCGCTGTCATCGCAATAATAACATCTCAAGATCACAGCCACAAAACCCGGTAACAAATCGGGGTTATTTTGGTATGCGCGGGGGGGGGGTCGTTCTCGGCATTACGCATTACGAGGAGGCGAACACGCCTGAACCATGACCTCTGACCTCGGTTCACGCCGATCCAGGGCGGTCGTTCATTCTATACTCGGCCTGGCAGAGAGTCGTGTTTTCATAACACCTCTTTATTCTTATGGCCCATGATTGATGTAGTCTTTGTCAGGGTGTAGTTAATCTGGACGACTGTTTAAAAAAAACTTCACTAAACACCGAATCTCTGAGCTTCCAATCTTGTTGAGAGAGAGAGAGAGAGAGAGAGGGGGGGGTCGGGTTTTGGATGGGTAACCAAAACAGCAACATTAACTTCAACAACCCCCAAAGTTGCTATCAAGTCGATGGTGGGCGGAATATACTTTCACAATCTTTGTGCTATAAATATCTTGTTTCTGTAAGTGTTTTTTTTATATTCCCCTCTCTCTCTCTCTCTCTCTCTCTCTCTGTGTGTGTGTCTGTCACGGTACGGTTTATCGTAAACTAAACGACTTCGCATTCTAACCACTTAAAGGTCTTTTTGTGTTTTGTATAATATAGATCCACAACAAGTCTTATTGTCGGAATTATTGTCATCGTTGTGTTGTTATTGCTGTTGTTATTGTTGTTGTTATTATTAGAAATGTGTTATGACTCTTCCAGTGCCCGAAAACCCGTTCGGGAGTTATTTTTCATAATCACGTGTCCCGCCGGCGTCATTCTGATTGGTTGTTTTTTGTGCGGTTTGTTTTCGTACGAAACCTGGAAAGTGTTGGGTTGTGTAAAACGATCGTTCAACGCGCGTTTGCATGCGCGCGTACGTGTGTGTGCGTGTGTCGTCGTGTTGGTATCAATCAATGTTATTGCAGGCCGGCCGCGAACGTAACCAGCTTCTGTTTATTCTACGATGAGGAAGTCGGTCGTGGTCGGCATAAATCCGCCATATTGGACACTGGTAAGATTTCATGATTTAGTTTCAAATTTCCCGAGGTCGTCGTCAGCGAAATCCACTTCCGGCGAAAAGAAAATGGCGGCAAACCGGAGTGAACGCACCGTCGACCGGTTAAGCGCGTGCGACGGGCTTTCGGCGCAAAGTTCTCCCGTCTTCGGCCTATCGTCTGGATTCGCTTCTGGCAACCATTACGACTCTCGGATGCCCGTTCGGCGGCGTTCCAATCCTTTCGGATGCGATTCGCCAGCCGGACATCAAACGATTGGCTGTGAAGATTGTTAGCAGCGCTCGGCCAAACCACAAATACAGACATAAATCTATAAATATTTATACAGCACCAGATCAAAGCCGGTCAACACAACGCCCTCCATTCGGGTGTAAATCGATTACGAAGGTGGCGCTGCCGTCGAGTGGATGCGGTCACGTGCCCCAGAGTGGAGGGTGGCGATGTTTCGCGCTAGGTGTCCGCCAGAGGCGCCTCGCGACAAATAGGAACCGCTAAAGGACTATTTGTGTGTATGCGTGGTGTGTGTGTGGAGGCTATCTTTGGGGTGGTTATATTGCAGAAGTACTAATAATAATAATCATAAAATCGGATGAAATAGGTGCGATTCGCTGGCACCCTATAAATGTCCGCCGTACAAAAGCAGACGATAACTCTGATGTGCCATTCGTTCACACGTCGGACGGCAATAATCTCGCGTGATGACGTCATATCCTGTCGGCGATCGCGTTCAGCTGTCAGTTAGGTGTTGGTGATCCGTTCGTGAGGTGTCTGGAGCTAGATCAACGAGAAATCTACCGCCGGCCCACCCAGGGGGATCTTCTGCCGAGGCTATCATCTTTTAAAAAACGGAACTTCGGTTTGGCGGCGATCGGCAGAGATGAGGTCAAATAAGGAGACCCAAGTGTTTTTCGCTGAGCTGAGCTGATCAGAATCAAGTACTATTCAGGACCGTTTCATTCAAGGAGGATGGCAGATCCTGAGAACGGGGCTGGCCACGTTTTAGGACCCACAGTGGTCCCTTCAATCCGACCGGGATGCTTACCCAAAAGAACGTTTAGGTCACCACTGATGTTAAAATTGGAATTTTGGACACGACTAAATTTTAACCCGATTCTGATCGTATGATTTGAGATAGAAATGTTTTGTTAAACCATTTTCTGGCCTATATGAACACAGATATTCAGGAAATGTGATATTTATGGATGTTAGTTGAATAGTTTATTAATCATGTTTATGGTATATCAGTTTCAGTGATAATTGGCATTGACTGAGGTAAATATTTCTCGATATCACCAAACATGGATATCCTCTTAATTCTACAAATATTCTGTATACTTGAACCTATATTATGATAAGCAAACTTAACTGGCTTAAAGATGCACTCAGCCTCTACTAGGACACACGCGCGTGCGCACACACACACACACTAATACAGCAATACACTACCTTTACGTTCTAGTATATTTATAACACACACACACACACACTAATACAGCAATACACTACCTTTACGTTCTAGTATATTTATAACACACACACACACACACACACACACACACACACACACACACACACACACACATATATATATATATATATATATATATATATTGTGTGTGTGTGTGTGGTTCAAATATGGCATAAATTATATAAAAATACTTAAAGCATATATATATATATATATATATACGCACTCATGCCTTAAATATACTTATACAAACTGGGCGCGCGCACACACACACATGAACATACACACATACACAAACATACACACATGTCTATATGCTAGGTATACCTTAGCCATACCGTCTATATACAAACCCTATATCCCACTCATATGGTTTTCATCAACAGTCCTTCTCTGTTACTAGTTACATAAACAAACCGTAACATGAACGCTGGCATGTCTATAGCAATAGGCTTATTATTGGGGCGTGCTAGGGCTGAGTACACGCGTGTACTCACGCGTTACGATCGCTAGTTGACGCTCACGGCGAGCAGATGTAGGTAACGTGGCTAAGAAATGTGGAAAAAGTTCGACAAAGGCGAGCCGAGCTCAATATTTCCTTGTTATTTTACACGGTGTCGTGGCTTTTTGAAGGCCTTAATCCCCAGCTCTCTCTCTCTCTTGTGTGTGTGTGTGTGTGTGTGTGAGAGAGAGAGAGAGAGAGAGAGAAGGCTGTGACGTGGAGAAACAGGAATCGTGACAACGACTACTCTGGTCGATTCATCAGGGTGCTGACAAGCCGGGAACCACTTTTCATGCTGAGGCATATCTCTCCCGAAACGCAGACAAACAAACGGGGAGGTCGCCACACATCTATCATTATCTCATTTAAAAAACCCATCTTTTTGAAAGTCTGAGCTGCTCCCTTAACTAGAGTTGGTCCCTGAAACGCAGACAGACAGACAGACAGACAGACAGAGAGACATAAGAATACATACAGACAGACAGATAGTTTTATTCACCATAATACATAAAATTAAACCAGGTCAAAGTTTAAAAGTATAACGTCAGAAGAACAATGTTTATATCGAAACATTCTCAAATTTAGAATTTGTAAGGAAAAAAGTAGATTTTTAAATTGGCCACCTTTTGATTTAAAGTAAAACAGGTGCCTCTTAAAGCAGGTTCACGCACCGACAGATTATATATATATATATATATATATTTATATATATAGCTCCAGTACTGGATTTTCATAATGGTCCAGCAGCTAATATACTGCCTCTAATTATTCTAACCTGCTTAAATTATATGACTAATGCGACCTATATTGGGTGTACCATCATAATATATATATATATATATATATATATGTGTGTGTGTGTGTTGGGGGGGTCATGCCCCGTCTTAAATTGGGGCTAACTTATTTCGGCGATCTAATAAATGCTGACCCCAAAACGTGTAACTAGATGAACTTTATTTATGTATGATCCAGTTGGTTCAATTAATAAACACTTGCGAGTCAGAGAAGCTAATAATAATAATAATAACAATAATAATAATATTAAAACAAACAAACAGTAATAACTTTTCGTTTATCCGATTGGTGATGGTACTTATAATGATGATGATGATGATGATAGTCATAATAATGATGATCAGATGCGCTTCCATCAACAATTTCGAGATAATATTTAGATAACTCGCAGACGGTTAACGCACATTAAGACAGTCTATGTTAATTCGGTGGGCGATAATTAGTGAGAATTAGTACACATTTTAACTAATATTCGAGGGGGAGCTTGAACTCCGGTTTACATAACGCGGTTAATTGTAGGTAATTTGTTTTCGCCGCCAGGACATCAAAAAAATCACCGGGCAACAAAGGCTCATCTTCAACGAATTAACCGGCACTCGTCAGCCTTAGACGCCGGTGCTGCCACCTGTCGGGTGCTCGGCGATGTACGGTCGGGAGCCGCGACTCGGGAAAGCGCCGAACTTCTTCTCTGCGATCTCCCGCGGTGTGATGGAAGACGACGCAAAATGGGACGACCACAGCTGATATCTGTTAATTCTGGATTTAATATCGGGACGAAGGATCCGTTTGGGTAAAAAGTAACGAAATAAGAACAAATTTCCATTTATTACAATTGGGGAAAAAACCCCGACAAAACATCCCCCGACATCTTGTCTGAAACAGTTACTTAAATATATAGTAATATAGACTCGTTATGTAGCTCGCTGTACATTTAAAACTTAACATTAATGAATGATTAATATTTTCCTATTGTTGATTGGTGTGTTGTTGTTTTTTGTTCCCCGGGGGGAGGGCGAGGCGCGTTCGGATGTCAGCACTGATTGGTTTAGATTTGGATGGAGAACTAATTCTGATTAATGTCGTCTGCTCTACTGTAATTTTCCGATCGTCGTTGAGACCGCGTTTTTGTTTTTATTATTTCATTATCGTGTTTTTGTGCATTTTCGCCCCCTTTTTTATGTTCGATTTAATCCCGTCCAACATCCGTTTTACACATCTGACGGATTACGGCCAATATGGCGGAGGTGTCGTAAAGAGGTTAAAACATTGCTACATTGTTAGAGACTGACTGGCTCAGACAGATGTCTCGTATGGATGGGCTTTTACCAGAACATTTATAGTCACAACAACAATAACAACAGCAACAACTACAGCAGTAGCACAAACAGCAGCAACAGCAAAACTAATGTAACTTCGGTTATAATAAAAAAAAAAAAAACATTATAAGTACAGAAGAGTCAGAGTAGAACAATTTGACTACACATGATGATGATGATGATGATGATTGTAATAAAGATGATAGGACTCCTGGTGATAATACTACTATTACTACACAACAACCATTACTACTACTACTACTACTACTACTATTAGTACTACTGCAATTATTATGATAACTACTACTACAACTACTACTACTATTGCAATTATTATTATAACTACTACTACCAATGGTAGTGTTACACTTGCAGTTTAGATAGATATATTTTATTTTGCAATTTCCATATACATTATAAAAATAATACAGACATATACATCTACCTACTAATACATATATTATTAATAATAACATTAATCATTTATAATTATCTTTTTTCTTTGACCAATTCATTGACTTCAATTACAGCAGATTTCTGTATTAAGATCAGCTGTTTGTTGGGATCCTGAAGAGTACGCCGCGCGTAACCAGAATAGGATTGGAAATAGGAACGGATAAAAGCGTAGAAAAGTAATTCCAGTGTGGATATTGTCCCGATCTGGATATTATCCTATCCAATCTGGATGTTATCCCACCATGTCTGGATGTCATCCCAGTTCCCGACAGTAGTAAGAGATTCCTGATCCCGTATCCTGAACGTCTGGAGCAGTGATAACAAACGATTATAAATAACCGGAAGATGTCGGAGTTTGTTCAGGATCGTTTCAAAATGTTTTCGCTTCACGCCCTGTGTTCGTCATTACTCTGACGTAACGGACTGGATCACTTACCACACGCTGTGTTGTTGGGGGTGGGGGTGGTAGAGGGTTGTCGGGATAGGGTAGGTCGTTTGTGCTAAACGTGAGTTTGTACGTGCATGGAAAACCGGCACATAATTAATACTTTTCAAAGACGTCCGTCAGATCCCGAAGAACTGCTCACGTGACATGAGTCAACACTGTACAAAGTACCATTTCTAGATCGCTAGCAGCGGGTGACCTTCAGTGAAGCGGCAAAATTAGAAATGTATTCCATACATCTGGCCTTCGGGATTGCTTTGATGTGAAAAACTCCCATCTTGAACCATCAACCGGGATCTTAGAAATGACAACATTAGCGTATCCTGGCCACCGCGGTCTTATGGTGACGTCACTAATACGTCGCAGATGGCGTACGGATCGGAGATCGGTGTCGCCGGAAGCGGATACGGAAGCGCTCGTCATTTGAATCCGGACGCTCGCGGGTGGCCGAATCCTGCCCGTCGTACATATTGTCCAGTAAACACGTGACCCTGTCACGTGAACCACTTCAGGATCTAGTTCGTTTAGTTTGAAGAACAGTTGTTATTGATAGCGGGCCCGGCGTACGGAAGTTGTATATCCTGATTATCTACGTGCGGTATGGATCCGGAATGGTGGGCTCTTTGCCCTTGGCTACTGTTTCTCAGTCAACAAACTTTGATGTTGCCTTCGTACGCATGAGAATCCCGAATGATCTCTGGATGATCGCCCGAGGGATTCCGACGGATTCTCGAATGATCTCCAGATCAATTTGAGTTCAATCAATTCCGAGATAATTTCGGATCAAACCTCTTCTATTTGTCTATTTGGCAGGGACGCAATAGAGGTCGTTGAGGTACGGGATCTAGGAAAGTGGAACAAACCAAGCATGAACCAATCGAAATCTAAAACTAAAGTTAATGGGATACGGATGTGACTAGGGAAAAAAGTAGTGAGGTAGGGAAATGGACAACCCTTGACGAGGTACAAGATACGAGATTAATAAGGTTATCAACTAAAAGGGGCGAGGTAAGTAACGGATGAAATAAAACCGGTACGGGATTCAGGAGATTGAGGAGATCCAGATTACGGGGTACGGGATTGGCTACATATGGGATTTATGAGGTATGGAATTAAAGAAACATGGGAGTGGGAAAAGCTACACTACCCGACGAACGGTCATGGGATCTGGCGACACCATTACTACGGGAATTACGATATATATGAAGAAATGATACAGGAAGTGACGTCACTCGACCGAACGAAGTCAATCCTGGCTGCTGTGATCTCGGTCAGCCAATCAGCGATCGGCTGGCGACGGTATGGCTGCCGATACGTACCATAATTCATTATTTGTCTGGAAAGCAAAACTTATAACTCAGCATAAAAAAAGCTCGTTAACTCAATCACATGCGCATGTATTATTAATCGAATCCCCATCTTTTTTCAGCACTTATAACCACTTATCCCATAATTAAATTATACACGCGTATGCAATTATTTTCCCAGACGTATATAAATTATCTCGTGAAAATACAACCTGATAAACGTCAGTCGTGAGCAGCCAAGTAACGAGAAGTAACTAACATAGTGCGATAACAGCAATTGCGTTCGTGTTTGCAATGACATCCGGGGGGGGGAGCAGTCGTGCTTTATAAGTATTGCTATTGATCAGTTGAAATGGAAGTAATCGGTCACTTTTGTTTAAATATTTACAGAATCGCGCGTCATATAGCACCCGAGTGCCCACACATATACTGAGTTATGGCCGTAATGGCCAACCATATTTGTAGAAATATCTCCCGACTTTCGGAGAGCGGACGGAGAAGAAGCCAGACGAGTCCTCGGTCGGCCATTAGAAGAGCGGGCCGAATTAAATATGGCCGCCTCTTCTAATACGGGATCCCCAACAAGTGACACTAAAGGCGCTAGGAACAATTAATTTACTTCGCTTGTCCTGATCAGGCGCTGGCCGCGGAGTGATACGCTGTCGGCGGTGAAGAGACCCGAGCACGTGACAGCTCTATTCAGCCTTGTGGTGCTTCGGCCGGATAACGTTTCCATTTAGCATGACATAAATGGCGCGCGGATGCCACCCGGGCGGAGCGAGTTGACGTCAGAGTGCCCTCGACGCCGGGGCGTGCCGTCACCGGAAGTGACCCCCGAGGTGAGGAGAAGCGATCCTAGCGGCGGCCACCTGTAATCAGCGATTGTTGGCTGACTGACGTTAAGGATAAGCCGGCAGGCAACAGACAGACGGACGGACGGACGGATGGGGGGATGAATTGGAAGCCATATTGGACATCAAATGGCAACAGTAGATAGATAGATATATCGATAGATAGAGATTGTGTGTGTGTGTCTCTCTCTCTCTCTCTCTCTCTCTCTGTGTGTGTGTGCTATCGGGGCTAGACGGACAGCGTTATCTAGATGATATGCATCACTGACATCACAAACATCACCAATATTTTCGCTATCATCGACGTCATCACCCTCACCGTCACGACTGTGTCTAATATCGACATCACCATTATAAACAACGTCATGGTCCTCATCAACATTATCAACATCATCGACTTGACCTACATCGCCAACATCATCTACATCACCGCTATCATCAGTATGGCCACCGACACCGTCTAAATCAACATCAGCACTGGCATCATCAACAACACCACTGACATCATCAACAACACCACTGACATCATCAACGACACCACTGACATCATCATCAACAACACTACTGACATCATCAACGACACCACTGACATCATAAACGACACCACTGACATCATCAACAACACCACTGACGTCATCAACGACACCACTGATGTCATCAACGACACCACTGACATCATCAACGACATCACTGACGTCATCAGCTACACCACTGACATCATCAACGACACCACTGTCATCATCAACAACACCACTGACATCATCAACAACACCACTGACATCATCAACAACGCATCATGTCCACATCAACATCATCAACATCATCACTGACTATCATCGCCAACATCATCACACACCACTGACATCATCAGACATCACTGACGTCATCAGCTACACCACTGACATCATCAACGACACCACTGTCATCATCAACACACCACTGACATCATCAACAACACTACTGACGTCATCAACGACACCACTGACATTATCAACAACACCACTGACATCATCAACGACACCACTGACATCATCAACGACACCACTCTCATCATCAACAACACCACTGACGTCATCAACGACACCACTGACGTCATCAACGACACCACTGACATCATCAACGACATCACTGACATAATCAACTACACCACTGTCATCATCAACAACACACTGTCATCATCAACGCACCACTGACATCATAAACGACACCACTGACATCACCACCATCATCAATAACATCAACAACATCATCAATGGCATCATCAACAATAACACCACTGACATCATCAACATCACTGATATCATCACCAACAATATCACTGACATTATCAACATCATCACTGACATCATCAACATCACTAATCTCACCAAAATCACCAACACTATGGTCATCACCAGCATCACACGTTGGTATTATTAACATTCTGATCATCATCATCATCAACATATCATCATCACCATCATTATCATCATCATCCATCATCACCCGTCATCGTCACCATAGCTCACCACTATCTCACTCCATCACTATAGATCATACCTCACCATGTTTCATCACCATCACCATATGATACACTGTCCATTGTCCATCACTAGTTAGTTATTAAGCTGAAGCCAGCTAACATGTCTGTCAAATTATAAAGCTTCTTTTATACAACAATCTTATTGTGTTAAACCCCCCCTCCCTTCCCCAATACACACACTGACACACTAACAGTGACAGCTTTATAACACACACACACACACACACACACACACACACACACACACACACACACACACACACCACATGTCACTACGTTATGGATCCAAATAGCTAGCTGACTATTAGCTATAGGGCTAAACAAAAGTGCATTTAATTAGCTATACACCATAAAGCCTTTTATTTGGTGCACAACTTGACATGGGTCTATTAGCTATATAGCTAAACAAGTAGTCGTTTGTTAGCTAAACAGGTACTAAACTTGGTATGTAAACTTCCATTAGCTACCCATCACAACATGTATCACTAGATTATATAGATAATACAACATTATATAAGAGTCATCAGTCACAACATATATCATTATATAAGAGTCATCAATCACAACATATATCATACTAATTATAAGAGCAATCAATCACAACATATTATATCAGAACTGTCAATCACAACATATATCATTATATAAGAGTCATCAATCACAACATAAATCATCATAGTTATATGAGTCACAGCATATTATATCAGAACTGTCAATCACAACATATATCATTATATAAGAGTCATCAATCACAACATATATCATTATATAAGAGTCATCAATAACAACATATTATATCAGAACCGTCAATCACAACATATATCATTATATAAGAGTCATCAATCACAACATATATCATTATATTAGAGTCATCAATCACAACATATTATATCAGGACCGTCAACCACAACATATACATCATTATTGTCAAATATTCACTATATAACATCTTATTAACATTATTATGCTAGTCATCAACCTTAACTGATGTTAATATTTAGTAAGACACCACAACAAATGTTATCAACATGTCATCGACTCCTGTGAACATTTGAATATTTGAATTTTTCAAGATATTTCCCATTCATCTTTACAAATCTACAAAAATGGTCGAGTTACAAGATTACGACTCTGTGCTGGTCACACCTGAGATATGGACGGGAGGGAGCGCCACGTAAAACCCAGGTAGGCGTCGGATTAGCACTACTCTAAGCACTTCGCCATCGGAACGCCGAAACGTAAACGACGCCGTATTGTCCAGAATTATGAAAGCCTTTCATAATTCCGTTGATGTGTCATAAATGTAATCTTAATACCGGAAATAGGAATTACACAAAAACTAAATTACAGTGATAACGCGAGAATTAATTATAAGACTGTTTAATTAAACAAAACGATGTTTAGCCGATAACATTTTATTTATTTGTTTATTTTTATGTCGGCAAACAAACAAATACTTTGATGATGATGAAAATAATATTCAAAAAAATATTATCATATCGCCATAATTCTACAAAAACTACATTGCTGGCTGCTAATAAGATAGTGTATCCGAAAAAGATGGCCTAGGTGATTAGAGGTGATTGAAAAGTTTCAATCAGTTCTTTAAACTCGTCTCTTCGTATTTTTTTTATTTATCTAATATCGACTCTTCAAATATTTAAATCTGGTTTTGGACGCACTACATTTGAGGGAATATTGTATGTATATAGGGTGTTCGGATAGCAGCTGCTAGTAAAGGGACTTCATTACTTCCATTTAATTATCTTTATTATTATTATTATTATTAAATTATAGATAATTTTCCTTCGGTGTATATAATTTGTGCCGATGTGCCGTTAAACAACATCCATCCATCCATCCATCCATCCATTATTCGGTGTATAGTTGTGTAAATGGCCAAGTTACGATCAAGAAATCACGGTAGATCAAAACGGCAAAAACGTAAGAGATTGGAGAAAAAATTATAAGAACATTTTGTAACAAATTCTATAAACTGAGTGCTCTGAGTTGTTACTGAGCCTGCTATTGATATAAACACTCACACGCTGTCAAAATGACGAAATTCTACTCCAGTCTGAATGAAACATCAAAACCCCCCCCACCCTACCCCATTTAAGACGATAAGAATATTAGAAATCATTAGAGCGACATTTCCGCTCAGGGGGAAGGGGGGAGGGGTTAAAAAACAACAACAACAAAGCCAGAAACAACAGGAATAACATAACAAAAAAACAACAACAACTCCACAAAAAGTCGCCAATTAACAACGTTTGAAATAACGACACTCATTGTCCTTGACCTTTGATGAGATTATCCCGTTAAGGCGGCCATATTGTAGGGTGGGGGGGGCCTTGGTAACTTAGACAAACGGAAGTTAATTGAAACGAGATTCTCGGCCCGGATATTGTCTCCCGGCATCGTAATTGTCGACGTCGACAAGACGCTGACATTGTTACGACTCGCAGACGTCAAGCTTTGATCTTCGACGAAAGTCGCTAGATAAACGACGATTGACGTGCCTCGTTCGTATTAAGAAGGTGCGCGCGCGTGTGTGTGTGTGTGTGTGGGGGGGGGGCGGTTCGGAAAGAGAAACAAAGGAGTACCCCTCTCGCTTCTCCCCCAATTCCCACCACCTTCGTCAGTATATCGAACCGTCAGTTAAACTCCCGCTTATACGATTGTTGTCGACCGGCGGCAAGGAGGTGCGCACCCGGAGTTCTTTTATTCGACTGAAACAGTAACAAGATTTGGCTTAGCCCTCCCCCCCTCTCTATCCGTCTTTATCTGTCTCTTTTTATCCGTGTTAGATGACAGTTCGTCGTTTATTGCCTCGGTTTAGGTGACAATAGAAGCGGCATGTTCACCTTTAGACAGACTCACTCCCTAATATGGTCCATCTTCTTTGTGTTTTGTGTCCTTTGAAGACCGACACCGGACAACGGAATTGTGAGGAGGTTCATCTTAATTTTCGTCCAAACCGACAGTCCTACAACGATTAGGAACTATGGGGGGGGGGGAATGTAGTGGTGGGGGGGGGTACGTGCGAGGCCTCGCACACTCGCCAATATGGTACCCGGTTTCTCTTGATAGATGGACATATATATATATATATATATATATTGTCATTCTCGACACAATTATACGTAGTTCGTCAAGTACTGATGGTGTGAATGTGGTTCAAATTGGTTGCCTTTCGAGTGTTGCTATGTGTCTGAACAGCATAGCAAGTGTGTGTGTATGTGTGTGTGTGTGTGTGTCACTTTACTTTTGAATGTGAGGTGACGGGGGGGGGGAAGATACCGGCGGATTGCGGATTTCTATGGGTGACGCGGTGGGGGTGGTTGATTCGAATTCGTAGCAAAGAAAACACGAGCGCCCCCTAGTGATTACAGAGTGATTCGTTCACGTGACAATATGGCGGACAGGTTGTGAAGAGCTTCGTTATAAAAAATAGAAGGTAATTGGTTTTGTCAAGATATGGCCCGGCTTTGGCCTGGACGAGGCAGTACTTTAAATGTTTTTGTTGTCGTATTATTTATTAATATTAATAATCATATTAATGACATCGCCGACGACGCATTCATCATCGTCATTATTATTTTACAAATATTTATCTTGCGTATCGAGTGTGTTTACATGCGTGTATGTGTATGAGTGTACTCGGACATGCGCGTATTTCTAAGTGTATAATTGTGTGTGTGTGCGTGTGTGATGGAATGTTATATATATATATATATATATATATATATACGTGTGTGTGTGCGCGCACGCGGGGCACCCGCGGGTGCAGGATTAAGCAGGCGATAACACATGCGAGTAAAAATGGCGGTCATAACATCTGGAGATTCATCAGGATCACAATCGAAGAGTGTCACAATCGAAGTATTTGCGTGTTCCCGCACGGATGTGTATATGTCCATATGTCGGTATATGTCTAGATCTGCAATTGTATACTCGGTAGTTTGTCTGTCCATCTATCTGCGTCGCCTGATAAACATATAGTCTGTCTGTCTGTCTGTCTGTCTGTCTGTCTGTCTGTCTGTCTGTCTGTCTGTCTGTCTGTCTGTCTGTCTGTCTGTCTGTCTGTCAGCTGTCTGTCCGTTTGTCTGTCTATCTGTATGTCTGTTTTTCTTTCTGTCCGTCCGTCCGACTGTCTTTACATCCTTCCGTCCGTCCATCCGTCTTTCTGTCTGTATGTCTGTATTTCTGTCCGTCCGTCTGGCTGTCTGACTGTCTTTACGCCCTTCCGTCCATCTGTTTTTCTGTTTGTCTATCTGTATGTCTGTCTTTCTGTCCGTCCATCCGTCCGTCTGTTTTACAACCCGACCACACTGATCGAGTGAAGTACCGTTGTATTAAGTACAAGAGTTCATTAAGTTCGTTTTCAATAAATCACATCATTTAGAGAAGATTATCACGATGTCCCGTTATTGTCTTCTGTAAATCTTTGATCTATTTAAACCGTTGACAGATAGCCGTATCAATATAATTATTAAACCATATCAGATAACGCTGATATAAACACACACACACATACGCACACAAACTTCTGAAATAACAATTTTACACATCTGTCCTTCATGTGACATTGATCCACGTATTGTGGAACACATTGCTAACAACGATAATTTATGTTATATAATAGATCAAAGTAATTTCATTGTCTTCGTATCATCTTCTTTTAATTAATTATGTAATTATCTAGGGAGGCTTTGTGAGGATACTGATGAGAGATAATGTGTTTTATTCCTGGATTTATTTTCTTGCTCGATAAGCTTTATGGTTTATGAGATAAAGAAACGTATCCAGATTTAAATGAAGGATCAATTATATAGGATGTTGCGGGCATTAGGTCAATTGAGCCAATCCGGGGACTAGTCATTGTCATTGTGAATTATTGTTGTCTTCAAGATTCGAGATTCCCTGTGCCAGTGCTTCTTCGCATACTGCTAAAATATTGTTATATTTTTCATTTATATTTGTTAGATATATTTACCAGCAACTCGGTTCATGCATGTCAGAATAAGTGATCTGATAAATTTGAAGTTGATACACTCAGAAGAACCCCCCCACTCCCCACTTCAATCCCCCCCCCTCACTTTCCCGAGTAACAAGCCCAGCCCACCTGAGGCCCTGCCTCCCAATCAATATAAGCTTCGAGGTATTAACCACAACTAGCTTACAGAAGAGCGGCAAATATTATCAAGATGATCACATCAAAGTCTTTTGTCGGCATTGTCTCCTTGACTCAATAGTCAATATCTAGTCAATCCCGGTTCGCTTTATCCCCCGTCCAATACCACCCACCCCCGCACTCCCCGCTAGTCAATATACCACTAGTCGGCCATTCACTAGCCAATTCATCCAATAAGCCGGAACAGCCTTTGGTTACTTGCGGGCAATTTTCCGCCGAACTGCGCATGCTCCGCTCCCGGGTCGTCGTGGTAACCGAATTTCGGCGTCCGCGTACCGGATGTGATGATTAGCGGAAGTGGTCGGCGAGAGTCGGCGGTCGATTGGCGAAATGAAATTATTTTCTTACCGTCGTCTCGTTGTCCGGGCTAGTTATTGGCGGTGTTTTGTTGGAGAAATACAATATGGCCGACTCCGGAATGTGATTTGTTCCCATAATAGGCCCGGCCTCGCCACACCGAATCCCGGCCATTATCCAGATACACGTGTCCTGGGATTGGGCTCGGGTTCGGAATGTCATTCGTGGGAGTGTGGGGGGGAGGTCGGAGGGTAAATTGCTTCGATTTGTAGAAACGATTGCGGGGCGACGCCCCCGCGGGGTCGTGCCCGCCGTGCCCGCCGAGACAGCCATGTTTAACACGTGACCAAGTGACACCGATCGGATCTCGGTAAGCCACTTGTCGTATTACCGCACGCGCGGCGCGCCCGTATTGCGCGTCACGTGG
>JAODUP010000173.1:305000-370000 GCA_025642065.1 Paralvinella palmiformis
TTCAAATGAGTTGAAACGTACGTCGTAACATGTCTGTGTTTACACGGATCACTTTGGACTGGCCACCACGTGGCTAATTAATTATACAGCGGAATATGCACGCATGCTCAGTGTTGGCACGCGGAGAATGGTGACGTTACACACATAACCGAGAAAAATTCTATCAAAACTAACACATGCTGATGACGTCAATACACAGCTCTGCCCGGTGAGACTTGCCGAGTGAAAACGGAGAGAACAGAATATGTACCAGGAGGCACTATATATATATATATATATATATATATATATATATATATTCGGAATCTGATAGGTGTGTACGCGCAATTAAAATATCCACGTATTGTAACGTCTCTAGAATTTAACTAAAAAAATAGATCCAATAGGTTTAATTTATAAAATGGCTGGAATGAATCATGTCAACAGATTTAATTATATCTTTACGAGTTTGATGAAGCTATATCCCAAAGAATGGCTTTAACCCGCGCCTAATTACTTCCTGTTAAACGGTGTAACTGCAGGATACATGGTTTAACGGGCAAGATCTATCATCGATCAATAGGACCACACAAATGTTTATTGCCTTAAAAGTAGCTCTTAGGAGTTCTCTTTGGTCACGTCACACGGACAAATACAGAGATGGGGGTGAGTGGCGGTGTGATGAAAAGGAACGAGAGAAAAAAGAAGGAACAAATAAATCAAATGGAAATAAAATCTTCAAAGAATGCACTTTTCTCATTTCTTTTCGACTTCCCCAAACACCGATTCCCAACAGGAGCCCGGGCTATTATTTTTTTTATTAAAGCAAACGTTTCCATGGAAACAAAACGATTGGCCGACATTAATTTCACTGGCGGACTGATCTCGACCAATGGCGGCGCGAGTAGAGGAAAAAAGTCCCGAAACTCGTAACGTACGCCGGGAGCAAACACGAAGCTAGCTTTGTATGGCGACTGGGGGGAGCGCTGGTTGTATATACCTCATGGCCCGTCGATGGCTGTCCTGGAGGGCTGAATGGGTTCGGGGACAAAAAGAGGATGAGTACGGCGAATAGGAACGGGGAAAATATTTGCTCCCGAGTGTAATAAATGTTTGTACGACTAGTTAGCGATCGGGGCGCGGCCGGCCTCGCTTTGATTAACAGGAAGTGGCACAAAGTGCTCGGTGGCGCCATCGTCCGAGCGAGCCAGCGCCGTGGGGGTGTTTTAATTAATTCATTTCTCGGAATGGCGTCCAGCGATGGGGGGCAGTGTTGTTGTGGGGGGGGGGAGTTATGCGTTTGGATGCGGGGTGGTGTCGGAGAATGGGTGAAGATTTTGATGACGGGTAACAGCTAAAAAAGTCCTGCACTCATCGATTCATGCAGCTTTTAGGTGTTAACTTCTCGTTGGCTTATTGCGTTTGCGTTGCGCGCGAAATGCTCCCACCCTCGTGCGGGGTTGAAAACCCTCTCCCACCTCACCCGCACGGACGGACGCCCACCCAATAGTCCACACTGTCAGCCACAGCACCGTCTTCCGACATCAACCCCACCGAGACAGCCATATCGCGGGAAGTGGGCGATATTTGGTCGATTTCGTTTACTCACACCTAGTCAAAGCTTCTGGCCGCCATTATCGACCCTCGAGCTCTGAACGAGATGGTTAAATATTTAGAATAATGCCCCGCTGGACGCTGTGCCCGGCCCCGCGGACAATAGGTCCCGCCGGCGGGCAAGGAACGACTGTTGTCCTTTTTTGGTCGGACCACTCGCCCACTCACACATCTACCGACCCACCGGCCGGAAGCCGGCCTTTAGTCGGCCATAGTTGTCGACGATTTCACGGTCGGTTTGACGAATGAAATGTTCTCGATGTTTACAAAATGGCCGCCGCCATATTGGTTCCGTTTGTGGCGGGAACAATGGACGACAATGGTCACGTGACAATGGCCACTGATAGCCATTTAGATGAACTGGACGCGGGATTATTAGAAATGTGTCAGTTTTATTGATGTTTTACGGGAGGTGTGTGTGTGTGTGGGGGGGGGGGGCGTTCATTGTAATAGGGGTGCTATATAATGGAGAGAGTGTATATACTGGAGGTTGGGAGGGGGGGGGGAAGTATTATTTAAAATTGTTATAATGAGTGGGATTATACGATATATATCATTATACGGGAATAAGACGCTATATTCAGGAAATTAGACTGAAAACGCTATATTTTGCACACACACCTATATAACGCATATCACCATACCTGGATGTTTACACGGGTGTTATACTGAGGGTTGTTGTGAACATTACTCTGTAGTTGATACACTGGAAGTATTGTTACATCGCGAGAGACGGGCTGCTTCATTACCCCCGGGCTGTTATATACCCCGCCGCAACTAGTGGCGCCCTCTATCGCCATACATCTCGGCCAGATTACAGTCCCACTGGCTATCGATTATCCGGTAAAAAACATGGCCGCGCTTCCGGGCAACGCGTCGATGGGCCGAAAGGATGGTCCACCCGGTCACGTGATAACTACGTCAGAGACGGGGGTTTATCGCGAGCGGAGAGAGTCGCCAAGTGGTCCTTTTCATGATTGTCGACGTGAAAATTACTGCCGCTTTGTCGCCGAACGTCCCCGCAAAAAAAACGTATCCACAAAACGGACTAAAAAGGACATTTTGTCCGCTCAGTGAAAAGGAAACAGAAGATGAAAATCTCTTAAAACGGTTTTTATTGAGAGCCTTTCAACTCCGGCTATTCACACCATAAATGATACCCCGTCCACCTGCGACAGGTAGAGTGTAAAAAAAGCCAATTATCACCGTAAATGTTATCATTGGTGACGGTTCTTAGGGGGTTCGGTGCCGAACGGGGGCTGGTGGTAGCAATGGTGGTGATAGTTGCCGGAGTCGGGGGGGGGGGGATGAATGTCAACAGTCGGATGCGTGCGTGTGTGTACGCCGTAGATAGTTCGTTGTACGCCTTATGCAGTACAGGAAAGGGGGGGGGGGTTGTCTTGATTTTCCTATGGTTTGATGTTTGTTGGGTGTCAAAAGATGAGAGTTTTTAGCGAGACACCTGCTCTTAATTGAGTCGAACTAGAAATGTCTTTAAAAAAGGGCACTGTCGGCGTGCAACGTCGACCGGGTCGGCAACCGACGTGTGGAATGAAGCGGCAAACATAGTCGGTCGGTTGGCGGCTGAAGTGGACAGCTACGACAACAATAATAACAGGACAGGCATTGAAATATACAACACATTGACACTACAACCACCGCTACAACTACAACAAAACTTGACCTACAACCTGTGATTAGACCGATCTCGTTGATTGGTCGAGAATGGAGAAGGATTTGTCGCTATGACGTGTTGTGGAGACAGACAGACAGACAGACAGACAGACAGACAGACAGACAGACAGACAGACAGACAGACAGACAGACAGACAGACAGACAGACAGACAGACAGACAGACAGACAGACAGACAGACAGACAGACAGACAGACAGACAGACAATCTCTCTATCTTTCTGTTCGCCATGCACACACACACACACACGTGCCAGCATATCGTACCTACACACACACAGAGAGAGGGAGAGGGAGAGAGGAAGATAGTGAGTTTCGAATACCCCTTGGCCGGTGTGTGTGTGTGTGTGTGTGTGTGTGTGTTGGATGGGCGATATAAAGCGGCATTTATGTGGTCGTGTCGGGAGCGGCTCACCAAATCAGCGGCCGATCGAAGTCGGTCAGACCCGCGCCATTCGATGACCTTCCATTACTCGTACAAAACGCCGCCATTACACCTCCCAGTCGCCACGTTGATACGTCATCACTACAGCCGCCGTATTCGTCGTCATCCAGCCAATCACGTCAACTGATTTCCGCTCGCTTCTGACGCCTGTAGGCCGTCCCCGCAAACGTCATCGGCCCAGCCCCATTGACGGCCTATTTCGTTCCTACCCCCGCTTTGTGCTGATTGTAAGAACGAACTATTCGGCACCGTCGTCTCTCAGTGCGCGCGATCATTACTTCTCGCAGGAGGTCGGGCCAGTAGCAAATTGCCGGATCAAGCTGTATTTGATCTGTGATGATAGGTTCTCTCGCAGGTGATGAGTACAGGAGAGGTAAACCAAGCTCGAGAGAGTGGTCTGTCGGGGCGGGGGGGATGTGGTGACGATTGTTGGATGGGGATTTTTTTTCCGGTTGGTTTGTGTGTGTTTTTTCCTCTCTCTCTCTCTCTCTCTGTCTCTCTCTCTCTCGAGACGGGCGACATTCTCGCCGAATGTAAACGCGCTCGACTGACACTATAATAATCGCCTTTGTGGCGAAAAACATCGCAATACGTGTCGGCCAAGAAAAACATATTAGGGTCGAAGATAAATAGTTACCTCGCCGAAAACTGGTTAGGAAAACACGGCCGCATAAAGGGCCTACTTCTAATTGGCCCGGCAGCTTCGACTAAAGGTGTGCTCGATAGGTCGCGCAATTTATTTCAATTAGCCGCTAACCGGGGCCCATTCAGGCGGTGATCTCCGAGGACAACCCCCCCCCCCTACACACGTAACACACACACACACACACACATAGACAGATCCACCCCACTGTCATTTGTATTTACGGCGTTCAGTCCACTCGTCTCACCGCAGGGCGGAGCCACCTATCGCTTTGTACCGAGCGATTTGGATGAGCCACTGCGGGATCCCAGAAACAGACATGGACACGCTTATACGCGTATCCACGCACGCGCGCGCGCGCTCTCACACAGGAACGAGCGAGCGGGTGAAGGAGGGGAGAGTGCTTACTAATTACACTTATCACGCGATATTTTACCTGGATCAGTACCATTCACACCAACCACCAGTGATCCGTACAGTTCCTTCAACGGATCTGTAATACACAAGATTCTCTAAACGGATTAGTGATCCACAAACATTTACATATCAGTTCTATCATTCACACCTTTGTCTAGATGGATCTCTAATAAGAATGATCAATACTAAGGATCCAAATAGTTCCTATAACAAATATCTGATCCATACTGATCTATCTAAAGATCAATAATCCACACGAATCCCTCAACATATCAATACACTAATAGTATTATGATACGCTTAATCATAGTTCTTTAATGGAGGTGGGGGGGTCAACATCGGATTTACGACCCGGATGTCATTCATAGAATCACCAGGGAGTAGCCAATCGGGTATTTGTCCATGGATAAATAATGTCGAGGTTAACCTAATCTCACTCACTCACTCACTCACTCACTCACTCACTCACTCACCACTCACTCACTCACTCACTCACTCACTCACTCACTCACCACTCACTCACTCACTCACTCACTCACTCACTCACTCACCACCACTCACTCACTCACTCACTCACTCACTCACTCACTCACTCACTCACTCACTCACTCACTCACTCACTCACTCACTCACTCACTCACTCGGTGGCGGCGTTTAGAAGAGGCCATATTGAACTAGAACTCTCCCACCACCGGCGGCCCACGAACCCGCGAACTCCGACCAGATGACAGACACCCAACCAGCTGCGCTTCCGTATCCCGAAAGATCCCGACGGACTAATTGAGAGAGCGGAGGTGTGTTATTTATTTACCAAAGGACGCACAATCGGCATAGGCACACAACAAGGTAAACAATGTACACACTGGGCGGGCAGCATAAAGCAAATCTCTTCCGGATCAGAGGTAAATTGTTTGCCTTCTGGATACTGGTAAATCTGTCGCTGTCAGTCTGCCAGTTATTAGGAACACGGCGGCCATGTTTTCTGTATTCTGCTGCTATGAAGTGCTAGCAGACGATATAGATCACTTCCGGGACAAATTAGCCGAGGTCAGGTTATGTGGGCTGGCCGTGTTAACGCCACCTACTGGTAAACGCTGATTTATATATGGAGTGGCTGGGAATAATGGCCTGGTTATAAATATGATGGACAGATGGGCTACGGATGTACGTGTCCACGTACAGACATACTTTCCAGTTCTTGCGCGAGCACACACGCATCTCCGGACGCACACACAAACGCGCGTGCACACGCACGTACGCACCCACGCACACACACACACACACACACACAAACACAGTGGTGAGACATTAGGCACTTCAGTCGACCAGGGTTTATACTCAAGATTTAGATTATAATTATATTAAAGACAGTATAGTATACCTTCCGTATATATATATATATATATATATATATATACACACACACCCTTTAACAGATCCAATTCACCATCAAGCCACAGAAACAGTTATTTGATCAGTGCATGTCTTATATTTTGATAAACGACTAGTCTCCAAATAGATTTAGATATTCATACCCTACACGAACACGAGCGATTTTTGGGACAGCCCTCTCAGAGTGTCTTTCGATTTAACCTTTCAGTGGTTTTCTGTATATATTATTGTTTACCTCGGCGTTTTATTGCAAATCCTCCCGCCCGCATCATTGATATATATATATATATATATATATATATATGATACTTTTGCTCTTTTTGCGATCTTGATGTTTTTGCCCGCGGCATTTCCAAATTGACGTCACATGAGGGAGATTTCCCGTCAAACGTAATCTGTTTACAAAAATAAACAATCCTCTTAAAGTTGTAAACGACCGATAGAATGTCAGTGTAAATAATCGTTGGTCCGGAGAAAATACCCCCCCCCCCTATTTCAACAGATCCTGAAAGCACAAAATGTCGCAAAAATATTTATGGATCCAAACTATAATCACTGAAATGAAAATGAAAATGAATGGCAAGCACTGTATCGCACGTAGCAAGCACAGTGTCATACACACACACAGCAAGCACGGTATATAACATAGTACTAGTCACATGGAGACTGTTTCGACATTACTGAATCCATAACAAGGATTAATCTCACAGTTCAAGTTCCGTAAAAAAACACAGCCACACTACACAATGACCCACGCTGGATCCGCAACAAACACCACGTGATCAGTAATCGATACACGGATCCGGGGCTATATTCTCATCTTTTAATCGAGGTTCCCAAAGACTGGATCCTGGTCTACGGCGTGTTGTTAATCTGGATAACGGCTGACGGAGTAGGTGTTGTTTTTACAAAAGTGTGTTTAATGTAATTCAACCCGAAAATGATTTGTAATACGTCACGCCAGATATTGTATAACATCTAAGTGTTATGTCGGGATTATGTCGGCGATAGAGATTTATAAACGATATCTGGATTTTTCTTACTCTTCTGGATAAAACGGAGTCTGTGTCTTTGTGTGTGTTTGGTGTTTGGTATGCGGCTGCCCCCCCCTCTCTCTCTCTCTCTGTGTGTGTGTGTGTGTGTGTATATGAACGTATATGTCTTGGATTGTGCTAGAGCAGGATCTTCTGTCAAATGCTGTTTGCGTGTTCGTGAAATTAACTTTATTTCTCGGGTGTGCTTTTAAGTGTGCTTGCTCGATCGGTTAGATTTTCATGCACGCCAATTGCCGGAACAAAGCGAGCGCGAATCCTCCCATCTCCGGATATCAGTTCCATGGTGGGGCTAGAATACAGATGGAAGGCAAACATTGATCCAGGAGACAGGCGTACCGAGTCAACAGATGCCAGCCTCGGACATTAGCTTCGTCCGGATCGAGCGAGGAAACGATCCGGGAAAACGGAAAGGGATGTTGTCCGAGACGTCTACCGTTCTGGATACACAAGAGTAAATGCAATTTGTTCCTTACAATAACACGACGGACTGCCGGCCTGCCATTTGTCTGCTAACAGCGATCCAGGCGTGATCCCGAACACTTCCGGAAGCAGCCTCTCGCTAAGCATCGGCCCCATCGAGTGTGTGGCAGACAGGCGTACGACCTGAGACGGGTTCGGGGGCAAATTAATTAGCGAGGAATGCCAAACTTGTCTGTGGGTTTGTTGAGTTTTAGCTAGAATCACACACGTGGAGGTTAGCCTTCACACCTGGCTAGCTATAAATCACATATTCTCTTCCCTCCCCATTCTCTCTCTCTCTCTCTCTCTCTCTCTGTATGTGTGCACACGCACACACGCATGCGCGTACGCACGCACACACACACATGCAGGTACAAAAGCACCCCCCACACAAACAAACAAACACACACACACACACACACACACACATAGGACACATCTGATATATAGGTACACCCATATATATATATATATATATATATTCACGTACATATATAGAGATTGTTGAAATGTTACCTGTCCTACCTGTCCTAATATTAAAGATAGCCTGATGAATCGTTCTATAAACAATCTGTTTTGTACTCTGTTTCACACACACACACGCGCACGCACACACACGCACACGCACACACACACGCGCACGCACACACACACCAATATATGTCCATACGTATGCTTCGCCGACAAATATTATTATCCAATTTCGTACGCCTACACATATCCACACATATGTATATACACTTAGGCCAACAGGCACCCCTACACATATACACATATGCGCATAAATAACCTAACTATTTGCCTGACGTCGACCCTGTATACCCTGGCATTTGCTCCTCGTTGTGCTGCGCACGTGTCACCTATACGTTACTCCTTCACATCAAAGGTAACGTGAACGCAAAGTAAACGTGACGTCATCTTAAAGTAAACCAATTAGAATACTGGGATCCACGACGTCGGGAACGTGACCGCCTTTTGAGCTCTGGTGCGCACGCGCACTTCCCCATGCGGAAACGTAGTCCGGCCATTACCGTCACGTGTCGCGCATGCGCACTTTAAAGGCGCACCTGGCCGAGAAGGCGAATCGATAAACAAATAACGGATAGTTTGCTAATTGCTCGACGTCGTTTTCATACAGTGAAACTTGCTCAATCCGACACTACTGGTCACGTGATATTACGTCGTTATTATCATGTGGACATCCTATTGTTATCAGAAAACAGTGTCGATGTCGGAAGTTCAGGTTTACGGATAAAACAAGTATTTGTGATGGGGCATAATCCGTTCCGTACTAATTTTAGTCGGATCGGCAGATTGTCGGAACAAACATGTCCGTAATACCACAATACGTCACTGTATATCAGTGTATTCACCACTCATTCTACATTTTCGGTTAGCACACAAACGGTTCTGATTGGCTATTTATTTAGTACAAATTTAGTTATTTATTGTTTACGGCCAATCTATAAGTACACAAAACGTTGTAAATATGATATAATAACAGGCAAAAAGGCGTTCGTGGTAAAAGTGATGTAAACAGAGGAAACACGGTGCGACTCCTATCTATCTATCAATCTATCTATCTATCTATCTATCTATCTATCTATCTATCTATCTATCTATCATATATATATATATATATATATATATATATTGATGGCCAAAAGTTGAGCATCACTTGATATATAAATAGAGATGTTGGTACATGAGACTAAATCCTGGTGACGTAATGATGTTTCATAAACTAATTTTATTTCATAAATACCTAATTGTGGTCACCGAATCGTTTTTCCATCATTACAACCTTGTAGAAACGACTTTGATCAACTTGTATGACCTTTGTATTTTTGTTGTTATTTTTGGATTTTTCGATGATAAACACCTCCAACGGTAATGAAGCGAAGTCAAAAATGAAACACCCTTCAGATATGCCCACGCCGAGAATCGAACACGGGTGGTAGTGAGTGACCTGTGACCCAAAGCGTTACCGCTAGACCACGGAATGCCCCCGGTTACCTAAAATGTCCTATTTGCAGATAGTTCGTTATCTAATTGATCTTCTTCGAGGAAGAAGTGAAAATGTGGGTTCTAAAACCGTGACATAAATTTGTAAATAGAATATTAATAAGTTTGGATGATATATTTAACGTTTCGTCGTGATCGTGGTTAGATTAACAAAGGCTTGAGGTCGACCATCCCCCTTAATTCCCCGACCTATATAAGCGAACCATGCGGGGTGGTGGCCCCGGCTCGTCGTACCCCAAGGGCCGACCCGGATGTGAAGGTGGAGGTTCATTGGAATTAAATCTGGCCAAAGTTACGAACTTGATTGAGTACCCGAAGACAATATCAAGTACCATCTTCACTTCCCAAAATGACACGTGACTAGATTTGTGTAAGCTAAAAACGACCAGAAATGAGGTTAGGTGGTCCCCCGACTTGGCTTCACGTGATCTCTGACGTCACATTAACCTCATGTTTCAGAAATAGAAGTGGCGAAGAAATATTTGTTTTCCAGACTATAATATTATCTAGATGATATATATATAATATAATAATAATAATCATGATGATGATGATAAATTATAATGCTAACTTAATAAGTGCATTTAACGAAAAAGGAACATTTGTACCCAGGTCCAAGATGATGATGATTGATGTTTTACGGCCACTTTTGTGCACAAGGTAGGCTAAATGGGCCGAGCGACCTCCAAAGGTAATGAGACGAAGTGAAAGACGAAACAACCTTCAGATAGGCCCACGCCGGGATTCGAACACGGGTGGTAGTGATTTGTGGTCCAGCACGCTACCGCTAGACCATGGAGGCGCCCCGTACCCAGGTCCAAGGCCCAGGTGCGTGGTTTCCACCTTAACTCAAATGGGTTCTTTCAGAAGTAAACCCATATAGGAAACTGGTATTCAGAACCAACTCACTGGATGCCGTTTGGAGATCAGTTGGCCGATGGTCCCAGATCCAACTAGGGACAATATTCTGTTAGTGCTATTTCTGGTCGTATATTGGATCACTGTTCAGATCCAGATGAGCGGATATTGGACGGGACCGAGTTGCCCACACGTTCTCAGTGTGGCGTGGGCGCATAGCATTTGTGCGCCCACAATCAGTGCTGAGCCATGTTGCTGCCCAGAATTTGTTAGCCCATCAGCGTCCAGCCTCAGGTAAGCGCATCGCAATTCGCCCATTGCACGTTGGTAGTTCACCCCCTCTCCCCTTCCCCGCTCGAGGAAGCTGGCAGATGTCAGCGGCACCTAGCGGCTGACTTAAGCATTTGCTCCACGTGTTCTCGGCTTGTTTACCTTCTCGGGGAAAATATTTGGTTTGTAGAAAATTGAAAATGCCATCTGGCTGTGGTTTGGCCGTGTTGCGATGTTGTTGTCGTTAATTAACGACAAATAAACATCAAAGATGGCGGCCGGATCACGTGGACCGGGGCTTTTTAGGAGGTTGGTCTCCGGTTACTGGTCGATATGTGAAACAGGTTTGGGCCAGACACACACACACACACACACACACACACACACACACACACACACACACACACACACACACACACACACACACACACACATACTCGCCTTAGCGCGTATGGTCAGTTGGCAGTAAAAGTTGAATATTCCATAACGTTCAGGATCTCTAAACAACCCAACGTTCAGAGATGTAAAATGTACATGAACTGAATCCGATAATAAACAGTCGGACAAACCTAAAGAGTAACATTACCTTTGACCTTGAGGGGATAAAGTACTACCATGTCTTACAAAGATCGATGGTCCATGAATTACAATGAGTTTGGTTTATGTACGACCAAATAGGACGACACTCATGGATCCCGGAGAGATATATATAATATTTTTAAAATATAAATATCAATTCTTATAGCAAACTCTATACAGGCTAATAGACCGATCCAGGTGAAATGCGTTGCATCAGTTACCAACTGCAGTCTCTAGTTAGAAACAGCTATGGCGCCTATTATTAATATAGGATGGCAACTTTTCACTAACGGTAAATACTGGAAATCTTTCAGCAAATTATTTGACTGAGACTAGTATTTCAGCTGAACGATTGAGCCTTTCCAAAGGATTTAACACAATATTTATCAAGATTTAACCCAATGATTGAGCCGACCGATTTTTCCAGATGAATGACACAACTAGTTTAAGCCTTAGTTATTCATGTTGACTTGTAGGAGATTAATATTATTATGTTTTATTTGTACCTCTAAACCAATCATATATGTATCACCTATATATTATTAAATAATTTTTTTTATTACATTTGAGTATTAACACCCTTGACATTTACATGTAGCAAACATTGCACGAATGGCTGATTTAGAAAATAAAACAGTTAATTTACTTTCAATACGCGATATCATGCATAAATACCAATGTTACAGTAATAGGAATCACCCATTGAATTATAATATATGCGATCATTGATTTGATCTATTCACATCGTCATGTCAGATGGCAAAGGTTATACAAAAATTAAATTTGAACTAGAGAAGTCAGACCATGACAGCCAAGTTTAGTGGCATATCTATTGAATAAAGTCTAATCTATTCCTATTAATTGCAAATTATGATCTGGAGATCACCTACCCTTAATGGACTATAAATAAAATCCAACTATAGCTGGTAAATAGCCCATTTACACCTTTTCAGTAAGACATTTATCGGCCACTACACGAGTAAATCGCCATGCAACACAATGCTTTTTAGACTTCTAACCCGAAACCATAGTGTGAAATCCAGCCCCATGGTGGCGCCAGGGGTAATTGAATCGATCTTCTTTTGATAATAACATTTATAATTTCCTTTTATCCTCCAGACATTATCCTTAACATCCCCCAAATAACTGATGTTTATATAAATTACCTCAGATTGTGTTTAACTCTGTACCTCATTCAATGCTTCATGTTATATTTGATATTTTAGACTATTCTCTCGTTCATAATTGACCTGTCATAATTTATTTCGGTTGGTGTTATATATCATGCCTCGTGTGATGTTATAGTACATGTTAGGCCTCATATCACATACCACATTATATCTCGCACCACTGGTCATGTTATGTCTGATATCGTATCCTAGGCTATACCTCATATCGCAGTATATATCGCACCTCATATTGCAACCAATATCACACCGTGTTTGGAGGATCTACCTGACTGAGTCGGTAAAAGTCAAACACCATCTATCGCATCATGATGGCACATAACACTGATATATATGGGGGGATGTACTCGGGTCCATCCAATATATCAGAATAGTACGTGTCTATTCGACTTTTGCCAGAAATGGAATTTGAGATGTCCAACTTCTATTTTTGCGAAACTAAATCTTCCAATACGGTACACTATTTCATTCACGGTTGGAGACAAATGGCGGGTCTCAAAGATATTCTGGGATATACTGTGTGTCATAAGGTATCATTAATTTGACTGTATGTGGAACTGATTTGTTTGTTATTTCTTGAACTTGTAATCGGTTATGTGGCTGTGTCTTAGTCTTAGTTTCAAATTACTGATATTGTCAACCATCTTATATTAGGGTTAAGACCGCCTTCTGGGATCCGTCATAAGTGAAGCCAGTCACTCCTGGATGTTATCGTTCCATCTCTTGTCCTGTCCTGTCCTGCCCGTCTTTCTGTCTGCCGCAACGGGATCTAGCGAGTGGCCAGCGATCGGACATCACGATCGCGTTACTTTAATTGCCGTTTCGTTGACTGTTAGAAAGCCTTCGAAGGGTCGACGGGTTTTGTGAACCGTTTAATAGACTGCCCACTTCCTCGTCGATGATGTCGTCCTGGTGAGAGATGTGCTGTCGGAGTTGAGTTGTTGCCTCGATGTTGGTAACACCCGTGACATATGGCTGAGGGACTACTCACCAGGGAAACTGTCCACAATCAGAGGTACGAGTCGGATTTAGTAATATGCCACAGAACAACTCAGGCTAAATAAAACACACTCACTCACTCTGAATTTTTGTTTTCATTTAAAAAAGGTTTAGTCACTCCACTCGTTCGGGATGTTTCTATAGCTCAGGGGTTATAGCACCGTACTGCAAACGTTCAGGGTCGGGTTCAAAGCCACTCGCTCACTGACTGACTGACCGATTCACACATTCGCTCACTCACTCATTCATCTACTCTCTCAATCACTCACTTACTCACTCGTTGTTTGTTGCATCCGTATCTGCCTGACTATTCTTAGTTCCCGTCTTTTGTCATATAGACTAAGGATCTTTGTCTTGATTCATGTCTTCTTTGTGTACACCATATTCCAATGTTCCCAGACACGGATTCTGTCAACATTCTGTTGATGATACTCATCGGTGATTCCGTGTCTCTGTCTCCGTCATCCAAGATGGTTTTTTATCCAGTTCAGCGTCAGTCATTGTCCGGACGACTTCTACTACCTTGGGTCTTGCGCTCTTCCATTTCTCGATTTTCTTCAACCGGAACCCCAAAAGGTCATAATCAGTAAGTCAAGGTCATGGCCGCTACCACTGTCGGACAGATCCGTGTTTCGCCAATGTTCATATTTGAACGGCCAATCGTTTATCTGACCAGAGCGTACTCTTATAATTCGTCATTAGGACTGTGTCATGTTCATCTTATTGATAGATCGTCAGCACTAAAGTGGTTATTCAACACCAGATTTGATTGGGTACAATTTAACTGAATTGTTGATACGATATATAGACCGTTTTGACACGTATCCAAATTTTAGTTTTGATCGTCCATATGGATGGCTGACGGCCTCTCCCACTTAAGGCCTTTTGCTGATACATGGTATCAGAGTAATACAATGTAAAACACGGCAATATGTGTATATCGATATGTCATATCATAGCAGTTAAACCCTATACTGATGTATCAGGCCGCACAAAGACGGTACCTGCTGATACATCACATCATGGTAATTTGATGCCTACTGATACATTGCAGTATTAGCTTACTGACGAATTATATAATATCGGTAGCGGTTCAGTGATAAAAAATACAGGAATCCAATACATTTCTACTGATAGGAAGCATCATAATAATACATGTCTACTGATATGAAACTTTATTGTAGGACATCTCTACTGATATGAAACTTTATAGTAATACATGTCTATGTGCCTATACTGATACAAAACATCACAGTAGTATATGCTTACACGTATATAAAATGTTATTCTATTACCGATCTCATACTGATACATGTATCATAATAAGCGGTACATGTACCACATTATGAGTGGAGAGTACTTATCATCTAATACATGTATCGTTTAGACAACCCTGTAACTAATACTGAGGAGAGTGTTGTTAAAACGACCTACAGCTCTTGTACTTTGACCAGATCACCGGGTTATCAATCGTCCTTGTCATCATCATCATCATCATCATCATCATCATCATTATTATCAACAAATAATCTGATCATCTCATCCTAGCAAATTGATACCTTCACTTGTAGGCTATTAGAGAGAGAGATGAGAGGGGGGGCGGGAAGCCGGACGTGAAGGAGCGAAGTGGAGTGAGAGACCAATGAGAGAGAGAGAGGGGGGGAGAGGAAACGAGACAGTTAACGTACTCCACTGACTCTGGTTTAGGACGTTTATCATATCTCGCCACTACCTCCGTCTCGTTATCGCTATCTAGTCAGGTCAGAGACCAAGTCAGCTAATGAACGTACGTCGTTGATAGCTCTCGTTGTCACCTCCACTCGTCAGAATCAGTTATTATGTCGAAGGTTATCAGAAGATACTTAATTTGTGGCCGTCTTGTGGTGGATTAGAGATTTCGTGAGGAGAGTTGCTATACGAGGGTGTGTGTGTGTGCGTGCGTGCGTGTGTGCGTTTTTTACTGTCGGTATGTACGTGCTTGTGTGCCTGTGTACATGTGTGTGTGCGGGCGGGCGGGCGGGCGTGTATGAAATATGCGTGTAGGATGTATCAGTGTAAAACAGCCACATAGGTAGGTTTAAGTGCACACATATTCATGAAGACAGCCACACACACACACACACACACACACACAATTCAGAAAAATCCTTTACGCTTGCACACACTCATATACAGACAAAAATAGCTAGACCTATATGCCTGTACACACTCTTAGTTACACTGTTCACGCACAAACACATTCTCACCCACTCACTCACACTCACGCACGTCCAGACACACACACGCGCATAGAATCCCCCCATCGAACAACCTCCCCTCCCCCCATACTGGTAAGATACTCACCGAGAATACTGATCATCCATAATGATAAATCTTTACTTTTGTTTGTTTATCTCGACGTCCAAACCAAACAAAGCCACACAATAAGTGTCTATTTATAACAAGACTATTGACAAATATTGACTTTTTATATAATCAACGCGCACCTGTGACAACACAACAAAGAACGAAAATTAAGCTCATCACCGCGCATAATCAATTATAAACGACGACCCTGTCGGGTCGGAGGTCACCGATCGAGATACGTTGAAGTCGCCCCTGCAGATTACGCCGTTCGGGCCAGTCAGGGGAGGGGGGGGGATGTAAATGAGGGACGGCGGATGGTGAGAAGGTACTACGGGTTAGTAATTATTGTATTATCTTTGTTAGTAAATTATATGTGTTTTAATTTCGGCGGCGGGGTTTTGTTTGTTTTTTCTTCGCTCTCAGAACTCACTTCCAAGAAAGGCTTTTGTCGCCATTCTCCGTGTCGGGTTTTTGGCGTTTAGTTTGAAAGTAGCTGATCGTATTTGGCTAGCCCGGCAACATATTATTATGGAATCGGGATGTTTTTATTGGTTTATTTCATTTTTTTATATTTTTCGATTTCATTTTTTTTTTTGGTTCTCTTCTCGTTCTCTGTTAATTTTTAAAAACGTTTTTCATTTATTTCTTTAGATAATAATTGTAATCTGAAAAGCAAACTTCCACAGCTGGCCTTTTGTGGCGGCCGTGGTTGGTATTTTTCCGGGGTCAATTCTCGCCCAAGCACCTGTGCCTTTGTACCATTGGCGCTTGTGTGTGTGTGTGTGCCTGTGTGTGTGTTTGTGTGCCTGAGTGTTCCCGTGTGTGTGTGTGTGTGTGTGTGTGTGTGTCTGTGTGTTCCCGTGTGTGTGCGTGTGCGTGCATCGTGGCTCGACGCGCCGAGCCCGAGCCTGCGTTCGTCGCGTCGCGGCTCGTGTCCGTTTAGCGCGAGCATTCTTCGGCGGAGAAAGGATCCTTTATCTATGATAACTGGGTGTCGTCTTCAGTAAGTAGACATGGAATGGGACACGGTAGACGAATTTAATTAATGTCTATAAAAATGGCTGCGATATGTACACGGAGTGACGTCACTGCTAAGGATCACGACGATGATGGTAATGGTGATGATGGTGGTTATATTAATGATGATGATGATGATGGTGATGATGAAAACAACAACAACGACGATGACAACAATCACAATAACAACAATACAAATAATGATTTAAAAAAAGTTGGTGTGACACACACACACACACACACACACACACACACACACACACAAAACAATAAACTGAAATATATAATGATATCGGTATAGATATATATTATAATGACGAATCACCCATATGTATGACGTCATGCAAATCAGTATACAATATTTAATAGTATCCGGATGTTGTTTTGACAATAAACATGACTAATTACAGCCAATCAGATCGTCACTGACTATAACAGGTGTGTAAAACATAGATATTATGGTCTAACATATAGGTAACGGCTATACATAATTAATCTGGTTGACCTTGAGTTGACCTTGGCTTAACCTAGAATTAGTCATAAGGCTATCAGTGATCTTAATAACAAAACGAGTAACACACATACACATACACACACACACAGACACACACACACATACACACACACACGTCATTATTTCCATACCCGACGATGACCAATATGGTGCTAATTTGACGCTGATCTGGCTTTAGGTCACACTTCATTGCTCAGTGAAGCTTAATACATTTATTCCGTACATGTGACGGCTTATTTCTAATGAGAAACTGACCAATAATACCGGTAACAACAACAACAACAACACGTGCAAAGATTATAGCGTTCATAGTAACCAGAAACGACGATGTTTTAACATAGTCGCTAGAAGGTGGACGAACCCAGAGATTCCGCATACAACAGTTATCTTCTGGCATTGCGGAGGATACATTGGCGGGACCCGATTCCGGATACGGGACGTTCTAGACGCAATCGCGGCGCGAAGAAGATATCATTCCGAAAGAAGGTTAGGAGTTGAGCGGGGAGTGGGTCATGGCGGGATTCGCTGTCAGCAGCCAGCCTGTGATTCAGAGACGTCCGATGAAGACCGCCCTACACCAGGCCGTTCTGGATCACCGCGTGCACCAGGTGCGCCTTTTGGTTAGCAAGCACGGCGGCAACGTCGACTCGCGAGACATGTACGGTCGGACGCCACTGATGTTGGCCTGTCTTCTGGATAACGAGCCCGACGGATACCGGATGGTCCGAATCTTCTTGGACGCCGGCGCCTACGTCAACATCCGGGACGTGATGAATCGGAGCGCTCTACACTACGCGTGCATGAAGGGACGATCCCGAATCGTCAGGCGTTTCCTCTCCACCGAATTGGTCGAGATCAGCAATCCGGATAACGACGGCAACACGGCGCTGATGCTAGCGGCACTCAGCGGCAATCCGAACGTCGTCGAGATGTTGTGCGGCGTTCTAGATCAATTCAGCGTCTCGCCCGACGCCCGGAACGATCTTGGCTACACGGCTCTGATGTTGGCCTGTAAATATGGACACTTCGTTTCGGCATACACGATCCTGATGGCCGCCCAATCGTCCCCCGCTCTTCGGGATAACGAGTTCTTCTACAACGCCCTCGACTGGACGATGAAGAGCAGCAAATTGCGCGATTTTTACGCCAGGCAGCGCCACCGCCAGATCCGGACGGAAAGTTCCGGACGCCAGGCGCCGCCCCGTTTCTGCCGAGAGTACACCATGTACGACGACCACCTGGACCAACCGCCGTGCCGCCACGTCCGAACACCGAACCATCCGCTCGGCCAATCTCTGGATACGGCGCTCCGCCTGCCAGCCCTCTTCCACCCTTCCGGATCCTGCGATCTAGAACAGTTCGTCGACGGTGTCAGCGCCCAAGCGCTGGTTCGGGCCCGGATCCTGGAACTGCTAAACAGCCCCAAATATCGCCCAGTGTCGCGTAACACCACTCCGGCCAGACGCGCCTACACCCAATCAGGATCATATCGATCCGGAAGGAATCCGGCCACGGCCAAGCTCAGGGCCATCGATCCAGTAATAACATCGGCAATAAGGCTTAACTTTCGGGATCTGCTCGACATGTACTCGGATCAGTATATCAACAAATTGTTATCTATAAGACCTAGGCTGTGATTGGTCACCTCACCGATTGACTTTACCTTCTGGTTAATGTTTCACTTCCGGGTGACTCAGACCGGAAGCGCTTCTTTACATAACCAGCACGAGATGTAAATGTTCGAATGACTCCTTAAGCAGAAGCTAACAAATTATTGATTTATAATCTGTTCAAAGTGTTTTACGATAATTTCTAGATTTATGCTTTAATTTACGGAATAAAGTTTTGAGTAGTTATAGACTCCTCGTATAGTTTACGTTCGTCGGGCATGCGCATTAGCAAAAATCGTATACGTACACAAGTAAACAGATACATCACCTGTTAATATTGAAATATAGACACATCCGCGAATCTAATATTTAACTGTATGTCAGTGCTCCTCCTCTCTGTTTGTGCATACGTATATTCACGCGTGCGCGTATATATATATATGTGTGTGTGTGTGTGTGTGTGTGTGTGTGTGTGTGTTATGACAAAGCTGGTAAGGCACAGAAAATTACAAATCGTAAATATACCATCTAGACGATTCATTAGGATACCCATTTTGAGACAAAAACAACTGATGATATTTTGTTATGATAGTAATAACACAAGAAGGACTAATGACATTCTGTTATCATAATAATGACACGATGACAATTACGATGACAACTGATGACATCCTGTGATCACACAATAATGACACGATGACAACTGATGACATCCTGTGATCAGACAATAATGACACGAAGACAACTGACGACATCCTGTTATCGTAATAATGACAGGAAGACAAATGATGACATGATGCTATCATAACAATGATACGAAGACAACTGATGACATCCTGTTATCATAACAATGACACGATGACAACTGATATAGCTGATGAAGTATCGGACGAGTGACACTTATCGTTAGTCGCGATAAGCACTCCAAAGTTTATCGCTTTTTAGCTCTGAGCAAACCGACATGATCCTGATGGGTAACTCTCTTAATCCGGATCAATGACAAACAATCCGATTTTTCACGTACTTTGATGGCGGATATTGAGGAAGCGAAATTTGTAATCGTTTATTTACGATAAAGTAAAAGTTTTCAGTTTAACTTCAAAACAATAAAACAATTACAAATAAAAACAAATACATATACGGAAGACAACAACCATAACAACACAAACCACAACAAAACAAACAACATCAGAGTTACCTCTATACATATCTATACATATTGAAATAAACAATTATGTGTATAATAAACCAAACGACATATAAAGGTAACCACGGGGAAACAAACAAACAAACAAACAAACAAACAAACAAACAAACGAATTGACATATCAAAACAAAAAATGCAATCACACACAGAGGCATAATACTAAACTAATTCGAATAAAGACTTAATGATTTATTGACAAATTTCAGGTTCCGGTTGATGTTAAATAAAGCAGAAAGCCTGCAGGCGGTCGGTATTCAGTTAGTATTCCGATATTATTCAGACAGTATTCAAACAGTATTCGACGGTATAGGACAGTGACCGTGGAGTGATGATGCAGATTTTTTAATTCGGCATTCAAATTACTCAGGTAAATGTCCGAATAGTGTCTAAATCGTATCCAGACAGTATCCAGACAGTATCCAGCTCCCAGATGTTCTGTAGTCAGTGCCTAGATAACACCCAAGCTAGGACCAAACAGCTTATCGACAGTGTCAGCACAGTGCTCAGGCAACGCCAATACCGTGTCCAGATATTCAATAATGATTTTATCGAAAAAATGTCCAGGCAGCGCCCAGACATTACATGGGCTGTACCCGAATAGTACCAAAAATATACCCGGACAATACCATGATATTTTCCAGACAGTGTCTTGACACTAATTAGACAGTGTCTAGATTGCATACCGTGTCCATACAGTGTCAAACAGTGCTCAGATTGTATTCAGACAGTATCCAAACAGTGCCCAGACAGTACCCAGGCAGTGTCCAGACAGTGTCCAAACAGTGCCCAGACAGTGCTCAGACAGAGTCCAGACAGTGTCCAGACAGTGCCCAGACAGTGCTCAGACTGTGTGGTCTTTAGACAACGATCACGACAAGAGGTTGGGTCGTCTAACATCATCGTCTCCAGGCTCCCCCTAACGAGCAATCGACACACTAACAGTACTTACGTCAACATTTAGTCGGTAGCTTATATAGCGAGGTGGGCCGTTGCCAGGAGACCCTCGACATCGGGCGCCCGAAACGAGCAACCCAGGAGGCATACCACCACCAGATAGACCCTCACCCCTTAGAACAGCGCCAGCTAGCGTCGACTAGTTACAAAAACAAACCAGGATCAGGCACTTCTGGCCGAGTCTGGTATGTGGCTAATTTCTCTTTTATTGCGCGGCCGTGACCGTGCATGATCCGTGGAGATTTAATGCACGAAATGCGGCTAATCATGCACACGTGATGTAATCGTTGTCGCGGTTGTAGCCAGAACTCTCTGAGGCCGTGGGAAATACGGGGTTAAGACGACTAATTATTAAAGTATAATTATTATAAGATTATTATTGCTGAAATAATGGACAGGTAATTATTATAACGTCAATATAATATTATGGTATGTTAGTTATTATGACTTATTACATAGAATAATACTTTTAAATCTTTTGTTGTTTCATATATATATATATATATATATATATATATATATATATATAATTGGTTTAAAGATTATATACTCATTAATCTAAATGGGATTTGACCTGTTTGTTCCTGCGACTTTTTATATTTATATGAATGGCATACCCCCCCAAAAAAAATTAGTGACTGAGAAATTGGTAGCTTTATTTTTCTTACGCAGCATTAAGATACCTTAATTATTATAAAAGCGATTACAGTTGACTAGAAAGAATCAGAATAAGGATGATATTATCACATTGTTATCTTCGGGAACTCCGTCTAGACGGGATAAAAGGAGTTTTGCGCATTTTTCGGATGAGTGAATAGTGGATAGACTCACTCACTCACTCACTCAACCATTCAACCATTCAACCACACTCTGCGAAAAATGAACCAACCTCGTATTATCCTGTCTAGACAGTTCCCTTTGCTGGTGCTGCCACCGTGCGGTTGGTTTTAATATCGTATATTTTGTTAACTCATAATGAGGTTAAAATACACATACTTTGAATACACACATGCTGAACAACGGGACCTTAAGGCATACGGGCCCGTGCAGAAAGGGATAGGCGCATTGCCGTCCGAACATGCATGCACGCGCATACACACGTGCAAAACATACTCACCTGGCTACATAGACAGGGACACACACACACACACGCGCGCAGGCACGCACACACACATTATTATATACACACTTACATGCACACACACACACATTTACACACAAGCACACAAACACAAAAGCGCCCGCACCCCCCCACACAAGCACGTATGCATGCACGTATGCAGGCACGGAGAATCACACACACATATACACACGCACGCACGCACGCACGCACACGCACGCACGCACGCACGCACGCACGCACAGAAACATACACACACGCGCGTAAATACCCAGATATATTATATTTAAGCAAACAAGAGATATTCATGTTAAATTAACGTTAGGCGGATATTTAACAATAACATTTAAACCTCGAACGTTTACATAAAATATTAATTAATAACCGGATTATGATAATTGGTGAATGGCTACCGAGACAAAGAACTAATTAACACCGTCTTCGACCCTCTCTTTCTAATCAACCAATCCTTCTAGATAAGTAACCTTACTCTAAAGTAATCATATATTTACGTATCTTACCCTAAGCCGGCGATAAACACATGATCCCGAAGCCACGATCCATCCATCCGTGGCCGCCGCTGTCTGGCCGCCGTGATCCGTGATCCGTTCTGGAGCTGGCCTATTATCGCCCATATGTAACACGTATCGCGTCAAGAGACGGAGATCATCCGGCTGAGATCTCCTCAAAAATGAGGAACTCTCACAGCGATGACGTCACGTCCGTTATCACCATACCGAGGTTCAAAAGCGGTTTATGTACGATTTATGCCGATTTTTGTCGGGTTTTGATGGTTTGTGATGGATCTGGGTTATTATTAAGAAAACAAGACGCTTTAATCCAACAACGTGTTAGAGTGATTACTGAGCGATAATTAAGGTAATATGAAATACTTGGCGTATGTTGACCGTATTTATAAAAGCTTTATGTAATGTTTGTGTTTGTGCTTAGTGGTATTAGTAAGTAGTGGTGGTGGTGGTGGTGGCGATAGTACTAGTAGTAGTAGTAGTAGTTATAGTAGTACACATTTTTATTGACTAATAATCTAAATGAATTATGCAAATTTGCGTATTAAAGTGAGGACAGCACTAAAACATCCTTAGTCAAGGTAAGCCAGTATTAGTTGTTCTTCTGGACCTGACTGTTGCATTTGGTACAGTTGACCATGATGTAATATTCTTTAGGTTGAGGGAAATGTTTGGTCTGTCAGGTAAAGTGCTGTTTGGTACAACTCTCCCAGAGAGTTTCTGTTTATGGTATTTTATTTGATGTTCAGTTATTGTTATCTGATGTACCACAGGGTTCAACTTTTGGTCCTTTGGTTTTCTCATCTCGGGATCATTGCGCAGTTATATGGCGTTAAATATCACTTGTATGCTGATGACGCACAGCTGCTGTATATATCACTGGATCCTGGCAATGACTTAAATTTCTCCTCTATCTTGAAGAATTTAGAACAGTGTATTACTGATATTCAGCTATGGATGACTCGAAATCTTTTTTAATTAATTGATGAAAAACACGTACTATCTATGTTATTATCTATTTGCTTCAACACAAATGTTAAATTCCTAAAACACCAGTATTTCAGATGGGTACATCTTCAATTACCCCTAATGGCTTAGTAAATAATCTAGTCTTTTTTAGCCTAATTTATTAATATATATTAACAAATAACATCAGTATGCTGCCTACTACCATCTTAAGAACATCCACTAGCTGTTTAAAAGCATTCTTAACACAAGAAACACTTTTAACTGTAGTCCATGTCTTTGTTACATCTCGTATAGACGATTGTATAACTCCCTGTTATATGGCATCTCATAAATCTTAAATCTGTTCTGAAAACACACCTGTTCAAAGTTGCTCTCATAGATAAATAATGGTTATTGTTCAAATATCATATTGGGATTTACATAAATATTATACTAGCAGCAGCAGCAGCAGTAGTAGTAGTAGTAGTAGTAGTAAAAAATAGTGACAGTAGTGGTTGTTGTTGATGTTGTTATTCGTTCCGCGGTACTTTCAGTATTCGCGATGCGTCTGAGTCGAAGCTAAAATTCTAATAATATATATAATAATGTTTAATAAAACATGGTCTTTTGTGTAAACAAAAAAGATCCTTTATTCGTAACGCCTTTGACAAGATTAGACACAAACATCGGCCCCGACGTTCAATTAGTTTTAAACGCAGGAAGAAAGACTGCAACAAAAGTGAATAATCCGTCGTGCTCTGAAGTACATATCGTGTAACCGCACCAAACGCTGGAGACTTCAATGCAAACTTTTACCAACCGATTTCACTCATCCCCCAACTCCTTCCTCGGATGCGGCACGAGGAGGAGACTGGGGACAGGAATCGAACAAACAATCCGTTATTATCCAGAGCTTGAATAGGAACACACCTGTGTACTTATGCAAACCGTATAACAATTTTGTTTAAACCTTTCTAGAAGAGAGAAAAGTTGTGATGTATAAGTTTGTATGCGTGTGTGCGTTATATATATATATATTATATATATATATATAATTTACTAGTTATTATTATTATAATATATTATATATATATATTAATTATTTAATATATATATTATATTAATTATTTGGTTGGTATGGTTTTTTATATTGATTGATTGATGATTAATTGTGTTTGATCTAAAGGTGTTCGTATTTTATGGATTCCTAGATAATGATTATTTGATTAAGTAATAGATTGAGGATTAATTGTGTTATCTAAATGGTTTAAATATTTTATTTGGTCTGATATGATTGATTGATTATAATTGATTGATTGATTGATTAGATTGATTTAAATGATTAAATCATTAATTATTTGTGGTTGGTTTTTTATATTGATTGATGATTGATTGAGTTTTGGTTAATTGTTTGATTAATTGGTTGGTTTGGTGATTGATTGGTTGATTGATTGAGTGACTGAGTAACCATTGATTGATTGATTGCTTGATTGATTGCTTGATTGATTGTGTGATTGAGTTGAGTGAGTGGTGGTGGTGGTGGTGGTGGTGAGTGAGTGAGTGAGTGAGTGAGTGAGTGAGTGAGTGAGTGAGTGAGTGAGTGAGTGAGTGAGTGAGTGAGTGAGTGAGTGAGTGAGTGAGTGACAAAAAGGAAGCAAGCATATCTCTTCTCTCTCTCTCTTATATATATATATATATATATATATATATATATATATATATATATATATATATATATATATAATACAACGAGAGAGAGCACGCACACGCACACAAACACACACACACACACACACAATTACAGACCAATTTGTTCGCCTTTTCACCGAGACTATAAAGCTAAACAGACCTCAGATTATAAGTCCGGGGGCCATTTCGTCACATTTCGCCATACAAACAAAACACAAACGTGTAATAATATTTAGACTATCGACTGAATATTAAAGTTTGGCTTTTGTACACCTTGTTTATGCTTAGATGGCTAACCGCACCGTGTGAGTGTAGTGGGAGGGTGATTTCGGAAAGGGGGCTAGCTGAGGTGGGCGAGGGTTAGTTGCTGATGCTGAGGATGGTGCGTGTCAGGAGGGAGTGTGGTTGTTGCAAACGGTGTGTGTGTGTGTGTGTGTAGTGGTGTTATGCCACTTGTATGATGTATACTAGTTACAGTCAGATATGTCCCCGGGATACATAAATGTGATTAAAGCTAATAATAAAAGCTGTTGCTCTTCAGCTCTGTGACGTCCATTATTGATGATCTGAGAGAGAGAGAGAGAGAGAGAGAGAGCATTTTGACCACTTGATCTTGTAACAACACATCGGGGTCAGATAGGTACATCGCTGTTGGGCGATAATTGATGCTTAGTGACGAGTCGTCGTCATCAACTAACTGATATCCCAGGGCCTGGGTTGACCTCTTCCGGGCTGCTGTTGTTGTTTTGTTGATATAGCTGCTGCTGTTGCTGTGTTTTGCTGTTGCGTCTGTCTGTCTGTGCCATATTGTACCACTGTTGTGATATAATGCGTTCTGTTTGCCCCATTTGTTGTGTTGATGTTGTGTTTCAGCGGCTACGTGTTGTATTATGTTCTATTGCGATTATTGTCCTACGCCGCGTTGTGTTGATCTCGTGTTCTGTTGTGTTGCTGTTATGTTACTGTTATATACGCTGTGTTATCGAGGTGTTGTACGGTGTTGTACGGCTCGGGTGTTGTGCTACTGGTTTGCTCTGTCGACTTCTTGTTGCCTTACTTCGCATTGCGGCGTGTTACGACGTGTGTTCCTGTCTGTTGCTGTTAGTATTCGTTGTTGTTATTGTTGTTGTTCTTGTTGTTAAACACCGTCTGTGTGGTATTACGCGGTTTGGAGATGACGACGGGTTATCACACCACATTTCGTTTCGGCTAAATATCTCACGCCAACCCCGTCTAAGCCGTCGCCTAAAGCGATTTATTCTAAATATAAAACCTTATTTGTTGAAATATGTTACTAGCTTCTGGTTCATTTAACGCCATTATTTAAGAAACTCGGAGCGAAATAAGGACGACTTCCTTACAAAAAATACAATTCTTCGAGTAAGACATTGACTTATAAGGTATTGTGTCGTGTTAAACAAACGCCGAGTTGACGCACGAGTATCAATAATTTTCTCTATCCAAGGATTCTGTTTTGGTTTCTGTTAAAAGCCCCCCCCCCTCACCGAGAGGCGACTGCTTTCTCAAAGCTTGAATATCGTCATAATTGACGTTCCGGTAAGCTCGTCGTTATGGACACGTGCTTCCGGTTAGCCGTCAATAGACTGTATCCCCGACCGTGATCACGTGATTGACGTCGTTGGCGCTAACACCGTCAGCACCATGTTATGTGACAAACGTTTATATAATAAGTGATTTTACTATAATAACTGTTTATTCTCGTGGAAAACTAATACTTACAATACGGGAACTGTTAGGTTTTGGGTGAACACCTACTGACTGAACACTCAAAGATCGGTGTATATATTAAGTGTGACAATAACAATAATAACAAAAATAATAATGGCTTGTATATGTATAGACTTAAGGAGTGCGATAGTTTACAATTGTCAATTATATAGAGCAGAATATATATATATATATATATATATATATATATATATGTGCGTGCGTGCGTGCGTGCGTGCGTGCGTGTGTGTATGTATGTATGTATGTATGTATGTATGTATGTGTGTGTGTGTGTGTGTGTGTGTGTGTGTGTGTGTGTGTGTGTGTGTGTGTGTGTGTGTGTGTGTGTGTGTGTGTGTGTGTGTGTGTGTGTGTGTGTGTGTGAAAGTTAGATAGATAGAAAAATTGATATAATGATAAATAGACAAACAAACCGATAGGTAGACAGACAGACAATCACCCCCGCCACACACATATATATAGACAGTCAGAAAGACAGACAGACAGACAGACAGACAGAGAACCAAATAGATAGACAGATGGATACACAATTAGTTATAGACAGACAGACTGGCAAATTTAGTAATTTCAATATATAACTGAGGAATAGATAGATAATCTTTTCAATTCATTAGCCCTATATCCTATTCTGGATCATAACTAACAATATTGCCTCCTTCGAACCCCCGCCAAATCGCACCTATAAAGGCAGTTTCATCGAGCGCTAACGGTAACTTCGGCAAATGTCGGCAAACTTCGGAGCCTTTACCGAAAGGAGCAAGTCGGCTACAAACACAATGGCCGACAATACCGGTGAAACGAGCCATTAATGAACAGGAGACAATTGTCCCTTAACGGCTTTAAACATCAGAGCGAAATGTCCCCGTCGCTCACACAAACAGATACAGATACAAACAGCTTTGGGGGGGGGGGGTTAGAATAAGGGGGGTGAACTGACGGAGCGCCGCGTTATATCCATAATTAAAACAACTGTCATATTAGCGGCATCTTCATCAATGGCCGACCATTTCAAAGTGGTCGCCGCTCGACAAAGGGAAGACAATGTCCGTCTTCTCGCCGTTAAAGCGTACCCCGAGCGTTTCGTCACCGGCCGCTTTGTCCCCGGTCTTACGGTAATCTGTCGTCATTTGCCAGCTGATTGTCTCCGATACTTTGTTCACATCGGGCCCCGGTCAAAGGGACGATGTTTGGCCGTTGTTGTTCTGGGCGGGCCGTTGTTGTTTGGAGGATGTCGTTGACTGTCGTCTCGTTTGTTTGGGGACGCCGTGTTCTCGGTGACGAAGCGTAGCCGGCCGATTTAACACCGTCCCGGAATGGCGACAACGGAGCCGGTTATTAATTAATTAGCGAGGATCAATTTCGTGCCGGCTATTCCAGGTGATCAGTTTAGCTGTTTGTGTGTAATTAGCCGGGCCCCATTGTCGACGAATTTACCGCCAGGTGGAGCCATTGTCCGGCGCGGTCACCGACGCCCTAACGGTGCGCTGAGCAATTTGACGTCGCCAAAGACGATAGCGATATTTGATGATGTTCACACGAGCGCATCATCATCACCAGCGCGCTTTGATGGGCCGCCGATGGAAAGGGAGGAAAGGGGACAATCGGTCGAGATCGGGTTTAAAAAGGCGGCGATTAACGGGAGATAAAAGGCGAAAGTTTAGTTTCAAACGGAAAACAAGGTGAGGCTTTAAGGGAAACACTCTACGTGGTCATTAAGATGACCGGAAGACGGGAATGTTTTCTCGGGATGATATTATCTGGTGAATGCAGATGCTTAGGGACTGTAATTATGTATGAACAATTACGACATTGTACTTCGGGGGAAAGTCCGTTGACGTCATGATCACGTGATTATGTCGCGGTGGTGGTGGAGGTGGCGCCATCTAGTTAAAACGATTCTTTAGTGACCAGTGCCTTTTAAGACTGCTTCTAATAACAACGACTTTATCAACATTATTAGTTATATATAAAATACGTGTATTGAGGATAGAATGGTCGTAATAAGTTTGTGTTTAACCGATCAATTTGGGTCAGCCACCACGTGACTAATTAATTATACAACAGAACATGTACGCATGCTCAGTGTTGGCACACAGAGGATGGTGAAGTTACAAACTAAGCAAAACTATAGCGAAACATACACATGTTGATGAAGTCAGTGCACAACTGTGGAACTTACTAATTGTGTGAAATCGGATAGAAATGAATATTCATGAGAATCCCTTATACGACACTCGATTACTGCTCGGGATTTGAATTTATGCGCATGGGCAATTAAAATATTAACGTATTATAATGTCCTTGGCGCTTAAAAAATCCCAGTTTTGGTAAAGTTAGCATATAAAATGGCTAGAAGTGCTTTAATTGACATAAAATGGTAATTGTCAGTGAACAGCCACGGCACAGCCTACTCATCTACTCTACCCCCCCCCCAAATTTCCGAAAAACGATTGTAAAATAAATAAACTTAATTACAAAATGTTAATAATAACGTAGGTTATTATGGGAGAATAAATCGCTTTAGAGCAATTTATTATTATTATTATTATTATTATTATTATTATTATTATTATTATATATTAAACATATTATATCATACAGAGTACGTTAAGGTACAGAGCGTGCCATCCTTTTATTAATCTCTACCTCATCATATATATTTTAATGCCGATCAAATGTTGACAATCTTATTGTCTCGTTCACGTTTTGTTGACGGTAAAGTATCCATCCTGTTTTTTGTTTGTTTTGTTTTTGACGTCGACGTCTACCGTCAAACAAAATTCGACGCCCGTTCGTCTTTTTGTCGGAAACTCGAAATTAATCGGAACGAAATCTTCGTTTTAGGTGATATCTGGATAGATAGCTATATGTCTGACTGTCTCTTGATGAGTCCGTGATGTCACATCTGTCAGGTGTGTTCTATCACCTGGTGTCTAGTTGTGGGATAGTACAGAACCGAAATCATCCGGATACATTCCTTTTGTTTTTCCGTGATAGGTGTTCTGTGTGAGATTTGGGTTCACCTGTCTGGATCTTTTGTCATTATGACACTTTTACCTTCCGCCAATTAATGATGATGATGATGATATTGTTGTTAGGAACAGAGCTACCAAAAGACGTAATATAGTGATATCCCCAATAAGATATATATAAAAAACCAACCAGTTTGTACAATCAACATGTACAATCAATATGTACAATTAATATTGAGCTGAGTTCAGTTATCTAGCTTCGATTCTGTGTGACTGGTCAGGAGAACAATCCACAAATACAGGTATTAGTCGGATTCTAACCCACAACCTGGATATTTGCTGTGCAATACTCTATCCATTGAACATTAGGAGCGCCCACCTAACAATCGATATTATTTTTCGATGAAATCAGCCTTCAACGACAGGTATTTAAGAGTTTTAAGAGATGATGTTTTATGTTTTACGGCCACTTCTGTGCACATGGTAGGCTAAATGGTCCGAGCGACCTCCAAAGGTAATGAAACGAAGTGAAAGATGAAACCACCTTTAGATGTGCCCACGCCGGGATTTGAACACGGGTGGTAGTGATATGCGGTTCAACACACTACCGTTAGACCACGGAGGCGCTCAAGAGTTTTAAGAGAGACAACATCGTGAACCCAAGTCAACGTTACTCTGTTTCAATAACACACGCACGCACGCACGCACGCGAGAATTAAACTTTAAAACAGTTCTTTGTAAATTTCATTCTAGTCCAAAACATATAATTTTATTATTATTATTATTATTATTATTATTATTATTGGTAGTAGAGTGGCCACAGACTTCTAGCACCTGGGTTTAAATCTAGTTGTGTTTGAAGATTCGTCAATTCCCGGTTTGCACTGACGTCTGACCGAGAGTACTCATAGGTGACGTCAAATTTTCAGTGGAAATTTGTAGCCATCTCCGCCACATGTTACGTCATATCCGGTTGTGTGGAATTCCCTACTTCTATTGACAGCTTGACACCAACAAAGGCTACTCTCGCCTCATTAGGATTAAATGTGTATTTCTATCCTAATTCAACACATTAATTCTGACAAGTTTAACATGGCGGACTTTTAAAGACAATACGTATTAGAAGTACACCGTTAGACGCGAAGGGTTTTCCAATCTAAAAATAGCCACCAATCAAATGGCACAAACCGTTAGCCCTCACCGGCTCCGATTTACAGCTCGAATCGTCTAGCGTAGTGACCATAAAATAGGGCACCACTCTGCCAATACGCCATCTTGCGACTGTTATATTAACACCCTGTATCATATCCGTCAGATATCCATGTTTGTCCGTACCTATCCATAAAATGACGGTGTTTATATACGATTGTCAAATGTCCATGTTTAATCATAACCATCAAGCTTTTGTGTTTACAAATACAACACCGATGACTATATACTTACCGATAAGATGTTCATGTTTACTCATAATACTACTACTACTACTACTACTACTACTATAATAATAATAATAATAATTATTATTATTATTATTAGTTTTGATATAGTTAGTTATGGTATTATCCACATTAGTGTTTATCTTGCTGGTATTATCTTAGATAACAATAGCCAGGTGTGGTACTGAAGACGACATCCGTGATAATATTAGCGCCTATATATTTTTATCGATTATTCTAATGATATCAGCTCGGCTGATATTAACCCTGCTCATATAAGTCTTAATGATGCTAAGCCCGATGATATTATTATTGTTGGTATTATCATGTCAGTGTCATAACACAGTGTCTGAGTACAATCAAATATCCATCATCATCAGATGTAAACATCAGAACAACATGAATAATATAAAAGAAATATTATATATATATTTTATATATATATATATATATATATATATATATATATTTATTTATTTGGAGCGTTATTGTTCTCTTGTTTATGATTATTAATAGAGAAGTATCAGCGAATAATAATAATAATAATAATAATAATAATAATAATAATAATGTGTGATTTGATATGGCACCACATTCAACTGCGTTGTTCTGGGTTGATTTACATAAAAAGTGAGTAGACTTGATTACAGAATTTAAGAATAAGCAATACTAAACAAATTAGTGTTAATGATAGATTAAAAACTATTGATTGAATGACGATGTCTCAGTTTGTCTGGGAGTTGATTCCATAATGTGGATGCTGCATCGTCGAATGACCGGCGATCAAACGTCCGGAGCCTAACCCGCCGTATCAACAATAAGTGTGATCCTGGGGATCTCAGTGTCCTTGTTGGATGATATATCTATAACATGTTCCGGAAATACGATGGCACCAGTTCGAGCAGAGCTTTATCAATAATGTGTTGTACACTGGTAAATAAATCAATAACATAATTATACTTCACCAGCCAGCAAACGAACGATTAAACAATAAAAGCACAACAAGAAATAGTGGGGCGCCTCCGTGGTCTAGCGGTAGCGTGTTGGACTACAGATCACTACCACCCGGGTTCGAATCTCGGCGTGGGCATATCTGAAGGTTGTTTCATCTTTGACTTCGCTTCATTACCTTTGGAGGTCGCTCGGCCCATTTAGCCTACCATGTGCACAAAAGTGGCCGTAAAACATCAATCAATCATCATCATCATCACAACAAGAAATAGAAAGGTAAACGACTTGATCCTGATATTGGTGTTGACGCAGGATTTATAATACATGTTTAGAGTGTTTTACTGTGAAATCCAGATAATTTACAACACAATCATTAACTATAATACAGTTATTGCTCACATCAGTGACATATTATATTAATATTTCTTATACCAATTTAGATCGAGTATAAAAAAGTGTGATAATGGAGATTTTGAGCGATCATCCACCTAATAAATCGTCCTGTTATACTCCTGAATTATGATTATCTGTGCATTCATACACAGATGACTCCCCAACACGTCTAAATGATGTACAATTTTCCGAGCATCTAAGCCATCTGAGTCTGTTTGTGTTTGTGTGTACGGGCACCATCCCCTCTTGTGAACAATCGCCGTTTTTAACAAGCCGCAACATTGATTTGGCTATAATGCTGGTTTAGCCTTACACATGATATTCACTAGAGGGAGCCACACTTTACGAGTTATTATTTTGGATTCGATAGATGGAGCCACTGACTAGGAGGCTCTCGCCGGGGCGATTGTGATTAGGTTTAATTAATAAAACTTAGAGAACGTCAAGCACACCACGTGCTTGCAAGCAATCAGTCTAATAAGCCAAGCACACCACGTGCTTGCAAGTGAGAATTTTTATATTTTATCCACTAGTGTACAGATTTTAGCAGTTTCATTTTGATACTACACTGAGACGACGACCAGAAGTATAATAGGAGGGCGCCACCAGACTTGATATCATTTATATAAAAAAATTCATAATTAGAATTTTAAAATATCAATACTAAATTATCAAGTAGGACTTACAAGGAGCCCGGAGCGCGCGCACGCACACACACACACACACACACACACGCACGCACGCACGCACGCACGCACGCACGCACGCACGCACGCACACACACACACACACACACACACACACACACACAATTGACGAGGCATTGACGTTGGTACTTAAACAAACACTTACTAACATATGATTTGTTTTATGATAGAAGTATGTTAGAATGTGTGCTGAATGTGAACATTACGTGTTTTGTCTCAAACTTGATTTGTTGGAACGTTATGATAGAAGTGTGGTAACTTTTTAACAAAGGGTCGAGTAGAGTAAGTAATTTAAATAAACACAACGTTGAAAATAAGAACCACAAGGTTTATATTTTTTATATTATTATTTTATGATTATAATTAATAATCTTGTTATAAAAAAAAATGATACATATTAATATTGCCTTAGTTGTAAACGAAAATATTTATGATGAAATATTGCAAAGAAATTATTTACAGCTTGAACGTTATGATAAGTGAATCACAACTTCATACTAATTCATAATGTTTCTGTTTTGCAGATTTTTTTTTATTGAAAACGAGCATATTACGTTTCCATCTGGTACTGAGAAATTAGTTCTAATCGCTTTTTAGATCATCCTGTTTGGGGTAACATTCTTGATTGGCTTCCACTAGTTAGAGCACTTTATTAAATTTTAATTTGTTAAATTATTTCTTTGCAAAAACTTGAACAAGATAACAAATAGTTGTATACCTTTAAGCAATTTTCCAATCCCTTCAGATGACTTTTCCTGAATTACTTATATTCCACAATCTTCTTCATATCAGTATTTTACATTGAACAAGAACTACGATTACATTATACCGGTGATTCAGTCATCTACTTCTGTAATTTACATTTGAAAACTGCCAAAGTGACACAAGAAAACCCCGTCAAAATACTCAACAGACGAAAAGTAAAATATATTGGACACAAAAATAGTATCGCTATGGAATTAATAGTTTGAAATATTTAATTATTCTTTATCTGATATTACCCGCTGGCGACTTTATATTTCAGGAGCCATTTACTTTTTCTGTGTTAAGACAGTATCAGCTCTCGTAATACAGATATCTAGTCTGTGTGAACTGGGAAGTAGCCACACAGTGGCATGACAGTTGACAATGTAGCATCAACTAAATTTATCAACATAGTAGATAGTAGATCTTCCAGTCAAATGTCATTATGTTATTTATTATATATATTTAAAGCTTTTCCTGTTCTGTGAACTAATTAAGGCTGTATTTCAGAAGTTGTTATCCATTATAATGATCTAATTATATTTCCACTTGAGCTCAGCCAATATTGATTCCTCAGTATCATTTATGTTTCAGAATTTTGGAAATGATAAAGTCTCCTCTGAGTGTCATCATTTCTCAAGGTGTCTAGAAGTAGACAAAATGTCAACTTAAAAAGTAATCAACCTGTATTATGGAATTGATATGCATAAATAATAATAATATAATTAGTTTTGACCTGATCCAAAGGTATGATGATTAGAGATAATGATTCGTTAAAGGTGAGATGGTAATTTCCGTTTTCTCTTGCACAAGCAGCATCATATTGTTTTGAGGCGACATTTTGGCTCAAGATATATGGATGTTTGTAGGACAAGTTCAGTAACTGGCTCTACTTGGTCTAACTGATCTTGGCATTTCGAGTCTCTTTAGATGAGTGTTATAAATCATCAGTGACTTTTTTTTTTTGGGGGGGGGGTCGGCTTAATGGCCGGTGCAATTTCAGTGTCAAGAAATCCAGTCATTGGGAAAAACATTTTCAGTGTGTTAGCAGCCGTCTAGACGCTAGTGACCTAGGTCATAGTCTAGATCTAGATGCAAACGGACATCAATCGTTATTTTGATTTAAACTCATTCAGTCAGGGAATGAAAATAGAAGTGAAACAAGTTGATGATAATTATACATGGCTTTATAATGAAAATCAATATTTATAACTAGAATTATCTGATTTTTGTAATTATGGATTAAATGTTGTCGGACTCAGTAGCGCATTTCACGAATTTCAGTTCGAAGCCAGCGTCGGTAACAAGACAACTCGTACCCAAGACATTCCGTACCCAAAGTGGGGCTGCAACACTAAACGCACAATCACCATATGACTTGAGCCGAGACACTGGCACCTGTAATAGTATCTGACTGGATGACCTGAGTTTTCGTGATAACTTTCTAATGGAAACCAGTTCACACGGGTATTCTGGCGCCATATCATTAATAGATTTATAAGTTATTAACAAAATCTTGAAATGGATACGCTGTCTAACAGGTAGCCAATGTAGTTTTTGAAGAATTGGAGTGATATGATCATATTTTCTAGTATTTGTTACAATGCGAGCTGCACTATTCTGAATTCGCTGAAGGCGATTAATGTTATAATCAGATATGCCATATAACAGGGAGTTACAATAGTCTATACGAGATGTAACAAAGGCATGAACTACAGTTACAAGTGCTTGTTGTGTCAAGAATGCTTTTAAACATTGGATGTTCTTAAGATGGTAGTAGGCAGCTCGGCATACTGATATGACATGTTCATGCATGTTAATACATTGGTCAAATATAACCCCTAGATTTTTTACAGACGCATTAGGGGTAATAGAAGATGCACCCATCTGTAATGGTGATGTCTTTAGGGATTTAACACAATGTGGTGATGCCAAATATAAAATATTTGTTTTATTATCATTTAGTTTTAGAAGATTTTGAGTCATCCATAGCCGAATATCAGCAATACAATGTTCTACATTCTTTAAGGAAGAAGAGAAATTTAACTCATTGTCAGGATCTATTGATATATAGAGCTCCGTGTCATCAGCATACAAGTGATATTTAACCCCATATCGCTGCGAAATGATCCCAAGAGGATGGGTATACATTGTGAAAACCAGATGACCAAGAACTGAACCCTATGGTACACGAGATAACAAAAACTGAATGTCATAAAATACCAGGAACAGACACTCTCTGGGAGCGTTGTTCCAGATAAGATCGAAACCATTCAAGTACTTTACTTGACAGACCAAACATGTCTTTTGACTTAGAGAAAAGTACATTATGGTCAACTCTATCAAATGCAACAGACAGGTCCAGAAGAACAAGTATTACTGGCTTACCTTGATCAATTGAACTCATAATAAAATTTCACTCTAACCAAGGCTGTTTCAGTGCGGTGACCACTTTTATGGGCAGACTGTAGTGATTCATTAAGTATTGATTAAATATTTGTTTAGATTGAAAGCAGCTGCCCTTTCTTTAACTTTAGATAACAATTTAATATTTAAAACAGGTCTGTAATTGTTTAGAATATTACAGTCCATAGTGTGGTTTTTATTAATGGTTTTACAAGGGCAGCTTTCGTGGATCTTGGGAAAACACCCAGAGATAATGATTTATTAACTATATTTGTAATTGGGTTTATCAGAACATCCAGGCAATCTTTCACAAGCCATGTAGGCATAGGGTCAACTGCACAGAAAGCATTAGATGACTTTTTCAGCAACTGTCTGATATCAGTCTCTGTAAAAGGCTCAAATGTATCCATCATGGATATGCAGGACTCTTCTACCAATGGCTTACCCTGTGATAAGGTGCTGGACTGGAACCTACTATGTATATTTAAAAGTTTTTGACAGAAGAAGTTATTAAAACAATGGGCCTTATCTTTATCTGAGTTGATATTATTTGGAAGGACAGTTTGACTTTTATGTAATACTTTATTCACAACACTGAAAACAGTCCTTTGATTTCCCTTGGATACTTTGATATTTTATTATATATATATATATATTATATATATATATATATATATATATATATATATATAGCACGTGTGCACCCGTATGTGTTTATACGGAAGCACTCATATTTACCTGTATATATACCTACCTGACTATCTAGCTACCTGATTGTGTTTAGGTTTCGTGACACTGTAAATCTCGTAAACATCAATCAGAAATGTCAGCGATATTCGATACAAAAGACAACAACGTTAGAATAATAACTTCAAAGTTTTATTACGAAATATACAATAAATAATAGAACTAAGATTGTATTTTCTGACAGTTTGAGAAACAGACACTTTGAAAAAGCACCATTCTACGAAACGTTTAAATTGGCTTTGGCTAAAATCCCAATAATCTCACACGTTGATGACAAACATCGAATCAAATAAACAGAAGCGAAATAGGCAACTGAGCACGAAGCAGATAACCTGACGACGAAACAGACAACCTGACGACGGAACAGACAACATGACGACAGAACAGACAACCTGACGACGGAACAGGCAACCTGACGCCGGCGGTTGATACGAAACGAGTCAAAGAACTATAAAATACACAATATATACGAACAATATAACAGTCGAGTTATTACTGTGACCGATACTTAATGTCACAATCTGAGCACAATCAGTAAAGTGTTGATCAATGGATCTCTGATGAAATGAACAAACTAAACTACGGCACCAATACAGACAATATCAGCAAATGTGTGATAATATCAGTTGTTAACTAGCGTATCTAAATGAGAACACCTTTTGTGAGCCAGTATGAGAAATGTTCTTGTGTGTAATATCGGAAGTGGAAGGTTCAACTCGATGAGTAACGTATCGTCATTATTGTTGTCATCGCAAACGAACAAATAAATACGTAGGCAATGCCTCCCCCAAGTGTAAATAAATAAAAGTAAAACAAACAAATAAACATGAGGTCTGCGATTTTGAAGTAGTCCATAGTTTTGTATATGAGACCAACAACACGAATTCGAATTAACCGATTCCGAGATAAAGGGTGTATGAGATGACATGTCGAATTGTGATGATATATTTGACGAGATGATGAGATGGGTGTAGGTTAAAGCAACGAATGAGACGACATATCATAAGGCAAACAGCGTGGCTAATCGATAATAAACGGAACATCTCGTCATAACGTATTATATATGACGATTATAATGGGTCGGGTTACGGGTTAGAATAAATTCCGTAATATCTCTGTTTGTAGGATGTTTATCCAGGGAGTTGCCGCCTTAGGTCAGACTGACTGACTGACTGACTGACTGACTCACTGATTCTGTCAATGACTGACTGACTGACTAACTGACTGCCTGACTGACTGACTGACTGACTGACTGACTGACTGACTCACTGACTGACTGACTGACTGACTCACTACTCTCACTCACTCACTCACTCACTCACTCACACTCACTCACTCACTCACTCACTCACTCACTGATTGTGTCAATGACCGACTGACTGACTGATTGACTGACTGACTGACTGACTGACTGACTCACTGACTGACTGACTGACTGACTGACTGACTGACTGACTGACTGACTGACTGACTGACTGACTGACTCACTCACTCACTCACTCACTCACTTGTCGCTTATCGTATAGAATGTTCTTCGTTAGTTGGTCGTCGTGTTAACAATCGACATTGTTTGAAACATTTCACGCGCACATTGTCTTCGCACATTATGTCCGGATCTGAATATAAACACGTATAGCTACCCTAGACTCCGTCATCGTAATATCAACCATAAAGTGTTCTCTTCTCATCGGGGACGTCTGGATCGAACGGGTGTGGACCCACGAAATACGCGAACACATATATAATTAGATTAATAGATGTAGTATCAGCTAGGACCTGACATAAGGTGGAGCTCAGGATTAGACCCAAGGCTAGGTCCAGAGCGATCGTCCCAATTCATCATCTATCAAAGGACATTAGGTTTATTTTTCTGGGTTTATTTTGATCACACTGACGAGATGCATGATGGGGAGTAAGATGTCTTAATTGATTTATGAGTTGTGATCTAGTTTGACCAGGCTATGAGCTCAGACTGGAATATGGACTGATAAGGCGTTGTGACTCTTAGAATTGTTAGTTTTCACGTTTTGTTTGTTAGTCATTGGCGATGTGATCGGTGCTAACAAAATACGAGCAATGACGTCATACCGGTAAGTACTGCCTCTCGATTACGACCTGCCTTTTCAAACGAGTATTTTTCAGACGTTATGACTGACCAATCAATAGTTTTCACTGACTCTTGCTATATTGGATATTTTTAATCGCACAATTAAGAGCTTCAGTCTTTCCAAAACAATTCATGAATTAAGACACATTTCTGAAGATTCTGAAATTTTGACATCGCCCCTCGGGACAAAAGTCCCACGTCGCTCGCACCAATAACATCGAGTTTCTACTTCCGGTGGGAGACAGATTGAGATCAACAAAACTGCATTTTGGCAAAGTGAGCGGAGAAGAAAGTCGTTTAGAATGACAACAACACCATATTTATGTACAAGTGTCAGGTGTCAAGTGAAGGCTGACTTTGAAAAAGAGCTGACACGCCATGTAAACAGCGAAGTGTACCGCACCCCAACTTCAGGCTTTTGAAACGAGCTAAAGCTAAATATATGACATTATAACATTATGAAATTGGCATGAAATGGATTAATACACCACATGGATTTCCTGTAAATCATCACGAGTCTTAGACAAATGAACACGGTAATGGGTGTTTGCCTTCAGAGTGTTGGCGTTCGTCTTCGTCCAAGTAGACTGACCGACACGCGTCGAGTTTTGGGCGAGTAAAGTTTTGAAAGGTCAGTGAAAGCCTCGACTAGTTCCTCCAACGTTATGACGACGAGTGTGCCGCATAACGTTATGACATGAGCAATGTGTCCCTCGAAAACAAATGCGGCGATACAGGACATATTATGATAAATTACAAGTGAACCTCCTACAATCATCGCTCATATAATCTTCCGATACTAATATTTGTCGTCAACCCGTCAAATGCTTCATGATTATACATAAATCAGTGTGGCATCGCATAACCCGGAAGAGACAAAAATTTAGCCATCTTACGGTCACTTAGGGGTGTATACAGTATAATAAATGACTGAAACACCTTCCAGAGATAATGAGGTGAAGTATGCCAGATGAAACACCTCTCAGATCCAGCCCGACCGAGATTCGAACTACGGTTCTGTTACGACTGGAGCTCCCGCACATCGCGCGATAGATGTCCCCGATGACGATGAGACGTCGACGTCACATGACCGTTTCGGCGACCTTCGACTCGTATTTGCCGGGGGACAGCCGACCGCCGCCGTCGGACTTCTGGTCGCCGCGCGACGGCAATATTCCGACATCGACCTGCCTAGCGTTCATCATGATGCCGCTCTCGTCGGTGGTCGAGTTCGAGTCGTTGCTGAGCAAACCCTTGCTGTCCATTCGGCCGCGGGCTCGCCGCGGGCGTGACTCGGCCTTCTGCCGCCGCTTGCCCGTCGCTCGACCGGACGCCGACTTCGGGCTGTCCTTGGTGATCTCCTCGCGAGTGCGCGCGTGCAGGTAGAACAGGGCGAAGTTGTTGGAGATGACCGGTATGGTAAGGGCGACTAGTAGGACTCCGCAGACGGCGCACAACGCGCCAACGAAGTATCCCATCGCCGTCGTCGGATGGATGTCTCCGTATCCGACCGTCGTCATGGTAACGATGCTCCACCAGAAGCCGATTGGGATCGTCTCGAACTGGGATTTGGTCAGCATCGTGTAGTCGATCGGGCGCTCGGCGTAGAATATCAGCGTCGAGAAGACGAGTGTCGCGATGAAGAGGAAGATCGAGAGCATCATCAGCTCCTGGAAACTGGCCTTGATGGCGTGGACGAGGATCTTTAGCGCCTTGTAGTGCTTCATCAGGTGGAAGATGCGGAAGATCCGGATGATCCGCAGTATGAAGATCGTCTCCAGCACGGCCCGGTCGTTCTTCAGGCAGTTGTAGGTGTCGGTCAGATCCAGAATGATCTGGACGTAGAGCGGCAGCAGGGCCAGGATGTCGATGACGTTCATCACGTTCCGGAAGAACTCGAGCTTGTTCGGAGCGAACAGCATCCGCACCAGCAGCTCGACGGTAAAGAACGACGTACAGATGTAATCCAGATAAGTCAGGAATGGTTTCGACACCACCGTCGGTACGGTTTCGTTCCTTTGTCCCGGTCCGCATTGCCGGGTCACATTTTCCACCGTAAACATGATCGGTAACGTCTCTATACAGAAACCGAAAATCGAGGCCAGAACGAACATGAATGACGTCACCGCGAAAGTCTGAAACGAGGCAGAGGATTGAAACCATTAATTAAAAAAACAACAACACCAAAATTCACCCCAAAGTATTTTTCAGTTCGACGTTATCACTAGAATATTTTCTCGTAAGCAAATTTTACCCACGAACCTTCAGAATGTGTGACATTTAAGTAAATAGGAAATGCTATTTTTAGGGCCATTAATGCATGCATGGGAGACTAAACGGGCAACGGTGAAATGATAGATGAAACATCCTTCAGACTTCGGTGGAGATTCAAATCCGAAAACTGGTAATCTCGCGGCCACTAGTGCGCCTTATTATTACTCATATTTGACACGGAGAATAAGTAGATGACAATGAAGCAGCTGGACCTTCTAACGGCAGCCATTCAAGTAATGTGATGTTTCTATTAAGTACAAAACAAAACATGTCTCATGCTGGTCGTTACTTGTACAGGGATATATGTCTCGTAGCTCAGTTAATAGAGCGCTACAGTGTCAATCTGTAAGTGATGCAATCCCTTTATTATCATTATCAGTACGATGATTTATCCGCCATTGAAAGGTAGCCATCGATTCCCTAGAGAACAGATACTTGGGTACATGTAGAGGGTGTGACCCCCCATACAATATATATATATATATATATATATATATATATATATGTGTGCGTGTGCGTGCGTCACACACATACATATATTAACGCCCGACTTGGGGAGAGTTCTGGTATTACAAAACCCCACACGAGGTTATTTTTGTTGTAGGTTTGTGGTATTAAAGTTACCACCATTTTATGAATGAACCTCAAATAAAAACAAGACAACAAAGTTATCCTCATCCGAAACAAAGGCGGCGTCCCTCTTAAGCCGAGACAGGGTCCATGATCGCCTCAAGAGACCGATCTGTTCAAGAACTAGATCTCCCAGCTGTCGTATCCCGATCTTAGACGCATGACAAATTTAAACAAAAGTATCCCCTATTTTGTTTTTAATTTGACCTTGGAAGAAGATTACAAACAGGAAGAAGATAATAAATATTTCAGGTAAAAAATGAAATTTGTTTGAAATTTTATCTTCAAAATTGTCATCAAAATTATTGTCAGTTTAAAACGTGTTGATGTATACTTCCGGATTAACGGTGACTTATTAGTGTATTTAATTATCTATCTATTAAATATCAACAAAAGTGTAATATTGAGAATATTGACCAACGGACTCACAAATATTACTGACCCCTTACTTTCATATATATATATATATATATATATATATATAGAGGGAGAGAGAGAGACTTTAAAAGAATTATATGCACAAAATTAATTTTCGTACTCATATAAAGAAAATGGGAATAAAGATTCTTTAAAAATTGTTACAGAAATGAAGAATGTATTATGATTTGTATTGTATAACTAACTGTATATATATTGTATAACTGTATAACTAGGCTTTAGAAGTAGATCTATATATAATATATAATTCAGGGCGAAAATGTTCTTTAAGCTATAGGCACTGGAGACGTACTTCTTTCGGGATGATTTATGATCTGGATAGAATATGTCGTGGCTGTTCTCTAGGAAATAATGATTTATCCACCATTGAAAGGCACCTATCGTCTCCCTGGAGAACAGCCACTTGGGTACCTGTAGAGGGTGTGACAACACACACACGCACACCTAACTGCATATACTTAGGGACGCTAAACTAAGCGTGAATGAACGTTCCCTTAGTGATGAACGGAAACGTATGAGGGTTAGCTGTTAGGTTCGAGTAAATCATAGTATTTACTCAGGTTTCAGACGACATTTCGATCTAGTCCAGTAATGATCCATTGTGCGGTATTGCTACTTTGTTTTTATTTTAGTTTAATCGCTTTAGTGAGTCCATACTGAGTTAGTGTACATTCTCTTTGTTATGAACAAACTGTAATGTTTGTTAACACGCTGAGGGTATATAAAAGGCTTAAATTTTCACTTAGGTTAGAGAAGAACTTCGACGCCAGACCAGTCGGACGTGTAGTGATACATGGTTCATATAGGTAGGATTTATTCAATTATTCGAACCCAGAATAAAGCTGAGGTCAGCATCTGAGGTGTCGAAATGTTTTATATACAGGTTTCTTTTGGACCACAGAAAATTACTGTTGAATGTAAACTGTGGTGTCAAATAGTTATCATATGTATGTAGCAAGTCACCATTGAATCACACGCACGTGTTGTTTGTCGCGAGCTGTGGTATCAAATGGTATGTTTTTACGTGCTTCCGCTTTTTGTACGTAGCCTGCATGTAGCCGCTTTCCTGTGGGCGTGACATATTTGTCGCGTACGAAAAGCGAATTAGCTGGTTCCCACAGGCTGATGAGTAGACCAGACACATGCTTAGGTATACGCACACATTTATCAATATGTGGAGGTATGGAACATTTTATTTTAGATTAATGCATGTATAGTTGTATTTAGAGGTAGGTTTCGAAGGATGTTTAGATATGTTGATGCTCTGTGCCTGTTGCCTCTTACTATGTACCATAAAACACACGCACACGACACACACACACACACACACATATTACTTCGAGATGAAAGATGCCAAACAAAGAGCTAATGTTAGTTCGATGTATCGTGACCAAATATTCGTTTCATCTTACTGCTGTAGAGAGGGTAATGGTAGAAAAATTGATAATGCAGAGAGATTATCTCTAATCAACCAACAGATAATCCGACAAGCTGGTATACAACAGACAATATTAGCTCCACATTTCTTGGTGTAGACATAAAGACAACATACTATATTAAGCTCTATAAATGCTGCAAGCCTTTTGTTAAAATGTTACACTCGGAAGCCCGATAAAGCTCTGAAATAGTGTTTTCGTTGGAAACCAGAAAAATGAGGCTTAAAATATTACTTTAAAATTAATTTCATTATATATATATATATATTGTGTAGCAAAAAGAATCAGACATATGAGCTATCTAATTTGTATAATTAAACTCTTGGTCTTCATGTAAATCTTCCCCTATCGTGCTTTGATTGAATAAAATAGTATTTAAATTAATTAGATATAAACCCACTTTAAAATTACACACAAAACTCAACATCTTAAAATTGCATTACACATAAAAAGCCATAAAAGGTTAAAAACTGAACTAAATTGTGAAGTCTGTAATCTGGCTCTGAAATAAAAGAAGAATTAAATATTCAATAAACTCTCTCTCTCTCTGTTACATCATCTTCTCTTTCTGTCAAGATGTCTACATAAAATACATAGCTACACACACTAAAACATATATTTACAATTACTAATGCTATTAGTACTGCTACTTCTATTACAACAACAATAATAATAATAATAATAACAAGCAATTAAAATGTGTTGTACAGTATAACACCAAAACGTCATTCAAAAACGATCATCTACAGATGATAGATGTTACTTGTCCGAACAACAACAACAACAATAATATTGAACAGGTGAGTTTGAAGAATAGAGTAATATATTTAAGAGATGATGGATAGATGAGTAGTACAGGTGACATAAAACCAACAAATAAAGCTAACAGTCGAAAAATAAGATAATAACAATAAATTAGTTAGATATAAATTGAGATAATGATGATGATGATGATGATGATGGAAAGGTCATGGCATCTAATAAAGACTAAAAATATTGTTTGGTAGACGGTGTGTGTGTGTGTGTGTGTGTGTGTGTGTGAGAGAGAGAAAGAGGGAAAGTGCGTGCTAAAAAGATAAGATCAGCTGCTGTTAGAAAGTAATTTGTCAAGATGATGATCTGTAAAATATAAATACTGATGTATAATGATTAGAAGTATGGGGGTGGTGGGGGGTGGGGGGAGATGTACAAATATTATGTTTCGCATAAATAGGCGATGATGAAGATGATGTTAAAATGATATAGTCAACAATTATGAAGATTGGATAGAAAGATTAAAGAAGCATCGAGATTAAATTAATAAGAATAACGCTAACTTCTCTTAGAAATGTTATAATTAAATACCGGGATCGTAAAGTTCTCTAATGTGATGACATTTGCAGAAATGAATGAAGAACTGATTTCACGTCAGTCTATCTAGGCAGGAGATGCAGTCTGGTGGATATTGTCCAGCCAGGAGGTATCTACGGGTGAGGAAGGATTGTCCAATCCGTAGGCGGCAGGGCACCGTTTCCTAATGGCCTGTTTCCCGACGGGAGTTTCTGACCAACTCGGCTCGGTACCAAGCCGGAGACAATATCCCTTTGTTTGGTTTTATATGAAGAATTATGTTGTTCTGAAATACTGCGGGCAATGAGATTTGTTTATGTTGCTTGTAGGCACCACCTCCAATCATCCACGGATACGATGAATTTGTTCCCAGGAGAATCAATACAAAGAGGAAGTGCGAGGTAATGGTAAATGTTATTGTTTCGCGGTCACTTTTGTGAACACGGTACGTAATGAGTCGAAGTGAAAGATGAAACATTCTTTTGTTACAGCTCTGCCGGGGTTTCCGTAGAGCCAAGCATATGACCCACAGTTCTGTTGTCTGTACTGAAGCCATATCTGGCTGTCATACTTTCGGTCATTTGCTGCGACGAGAGACTTATATTTAGAATGCCAAAGGACCGCTTCTTTGGCCACGTGGGTAGAGCGTGAGACTATTTACCTATGGCCATGGTCATTCTGTGCGGGAGGTCGTCGGTTCGCGCCTCGACCGTGGCACTAAAGTAGGAGGCGTTTTTCATCCAGCCAGGCAACTGACCAGGTTTTCTCCACCGAACATGTCATCTATTCTAAATTTATTTAGAATTAATCCCCTTGTGGAAGTTATAAATTACAGACCATATGGGTCTCCCTCATTTGAGGTCGCCAACAACGTAAAAAACAGCCATTTCGGCTATTATTATTATTATTATTATTATTATTATTATTATTATTATTATTATGTACTAGACGTTTCAATGGGCGGAAGATGATAGATGTATCTAGATTTTCTTTCACTTATATACTTATCGGTTTTGGGTCAAATGTTGTTATCAATACACCGTGAGCTGTATGATTCTGAGTTGGCTGAAGGCTATTAATATGATGGGGGTGGGTGTGTGGGGTGTGGAAAGGCATGAGCCAATGTGACAAGCGCCACTTGTGTACAAATTTATTTTAAACACTGGATGTTTATTATATAGCAGTAAGTAGTTCTACAATCGATGTTACATGATCATCTGGAAGGCAATAGCTTGTTATAACCGTCAGATAATATATCCGTTAAACGGTTGAATGATTCACCAATATGTCCACCCACACGCCTATACTCGTGTCTCAGCAAGAAAAGTAGCCACTCTGGATTCAGTTCCCCGAAGAAACGTCCAGAGTTTGAATTCACGGTTCGAGATTCTCTGTGCCTGTGCCTTATTATACACAGCTAAAACACACACACACACACACACACACACACACACACACACACACACACACACACACACTATATTGATTTTCTATGATGCTAAATTTACTATGTAGACCATGTCAAGAGAACATTAAATATTAATAAACACACGCACGTATTGTTTACTGCGAGGTGTGCTATCAAATGGTATGTTTTTGTAGGTGCTTCCGCTTTTGTACGTAGCCTGCATGTAGCCTGCATGTAGCCTCTTTCCTGTTCCTGTTCCGAAAAGCGAATTAGCAGGGCCCAAAGGGTAGCCCAGACACATGTATTGGTATATATATATATGCATCGATATATGAAGGCGTAGAACATTTAATATTTAGATTGATGTACGTATAGTTTTATTTATATTTGTATTTATGGAGTTAGAAGTAACAAAGGATGTTTATATATGTTGAAGTTTTGAGCCAGTGCCACTATATATGTATCCTAAAACAGACATTGCCAATGCCAGACAGCAGACCTATTTCGATCCAGATTCCTTAATCCACCAATGTAAAAAGGTTATGTCGTTATTACAACATGTTTGAGTTTATTAGCTTTGTTATGTATAATGTAGAATCTATATTGTTGTCATCTTATGTGGTCTGGCGAAACGACCTATTAATTCATACAATGCTGCTTGATGGATTTATACTCCTGGAGTCGTTTGTTACTCCGGCAGGCATCTCCATGGATATAAAACTACTATTAATATTTCCCCATAATTAGGTTACACTGACATAAGAAAATTATAGAATCTATAGTTATAATTATGACGTGTCATTCGCAGTATCGGAGATCTGTCTGAATCCGCTGTTCTCGACTATAGGTTAAATAGAGCAAGTGGATAGGCGCTTTAATTTAGATCCCACCACACCTAACTGCAAATAATTAGGGACGCTAAATTAGGCGTGGATGAACGTTCACTTAGAGATGAACGGAAACGTATGAAGATTAGCTGTAAGGTTCGAGTAAATAATAGTATTTACTCAGGTTTGAGACGATATTTCGTTCTAGTCCAGTAATAATCCATTGTGCAGTATTGCTACTTTGTTTTTTGAGCTAAATCACTTCACTGCTTCCATATGGAAGTGGTGTACATCGTATCACGTGTTAACAAACTGTAGTGCTGGTTAACGCGCCAAGGGCCTATAGAAGCCCTACCTTTTCACTTAGATTTGAGCATAACTTGCGAAGCCAGACCAGTCGGACCATCTATTGATACGGCTCATATAGGTAGGATTTGTTTGGTTATTCGAACCCGGAATAAAGCTGAGGTCAGCATCTGTGGTGTCGAAATGTTTTATATACAGGTTTCATTTGCACCAGAGAAAATTACTGTTGAATGTAAACTGTGGTGTCAAAGTAGTTATCATATGTATGTAGCAAGTCGCCATTGAATCACACGCACGTGTTGTTTGCTCCGAGCTGTGGTATCAAATGGTATGTGTTTTACGTGCTTCCGCTTTTTGTACGTAGCCTGCATGTAGCTGCTTTCCTGTGGGCGTGACATATTTGTCGCGTACGAAAAGTGAATTAGCTGGTTCCCACAGGCTGATGAGTAGACCAGACACATGCTTAGGTATACGCACACATTTATCAATATGTAGAGGTATGGAACATTTTATTTTAGATTAATGTATGTATAGTTGTATTTGTATTTAGATTTATGGAGGTAGATGTCTCGAAGGATGTTTAAAGATGCTGATGTTCTGAGTCAGTGCCACTATATATGTATCCTAACACGCACAAACACACACACACACACCACACACACATTCACGTACACACACACACACCACGCACACGCACAGAACGTGTGATAGAGGTGTCTTCTGTAATATGTTTGCTCAGTTAATATTTAATATTACTAATAAACGTGCTAAATTTACAATGTAGACTATGTCACCAAGAGAACATTAAATATTAATAACGGTAATGTATTTCTCACCTTATTAAAACACGGATCATTTGAGTCATCGTTTTATGCCTGTCTATATTTTAGCCACACATCAATAATACACCATACACACTTTATATTATATCATGACTAATCATTTATTTGGGTATGGCGCCGTTTACACTTTTTATGGGTTTTCTAAATTATACGGCATTTGCTTGTTTGTGCGGGTTTTTGTGTGTGAGAGAGTGTGAGTACGCACACGCGCGTCGGTCAAAAATTTATAGTGGGAGGTGGGAAGCTTATCACCCAGCTGTGTACTGTATAAACTAACGTGGTTCGAAAATTAAGTGCACTTGATCAAAAGTACTGGACCATTCTGGTTCTAAACATTGATCTACTGTGTCACCCCAAACTCCACGCTGTAGATCCTTTCTCTGGACTTGAACATACACATCTACAAGAAACCCACACACCCTCTTTGAATCACGATCGGCCTAATACACAGCTAAAACACACACCTTTGTAGTGGTAATTAAGTGCCCCGTTTCTGTGTACCATTTCGTCCTTATTAATCACTTTCATAACGTTAGGCATTGACTTGAAGCGAATATACTGTATGTGTGTCCACACTGGTAAATACAGACATACAATATATATATATATGTATATAGGTCGCTCTCTCTTTCCCACTCTCTCTTCTCGCTCCCCCCTTTCTCTTCTCTCTCTCTTCTCTCTCTCTCCTCTCTCTCTCTCTATATATATATATATATATATATATTGTGTATTTACATTCGCTGTACTAATATTAGCAATAATATTGTCACTAAGGAATCCACTAATGTCCACATCAACAATATCACATCTACACGAGAGTGAGAGAGAGAGAGAGAGAGAAAGACTGAGGTGCTAGTCACCCTTTCTTAAACATACATTATTATTATGTAGTAGTAGTAGTAGTAATAGTAGTTAATGTTTATTATTCATATGGCAGAAGGTAGATAACCTGGGATGATGATGATGATTGATGTTTTACGGCCTCTTTTGTGCACATGGTAGGCTAAATGGGCCGAGCGACCTCCAAAGGTAATGAAGCGAAGTCAAAGATGAAACAACCTTCAGATATGCCCACGCCGAGATTCGAACACGGGTGGTAGTGATCTGTGGTCCAACACGCTACCGCTAGACCACGGAGGCGCCCTAGATAATCTGGGAAATTGAATGATTAATAGTTGAAACATTCCTCAGGTACAGTTAATATTAGGATTAGGATTGTGCTCTAGAGAGCTGCAGCACAGAGAGATATATAGATATATAGATAGATAGATAGAGAGGGCAACCACTGACCATGGCTAAACGTGACGATCTCGGATGATCCAGAACCATCCAGATGGTCATCTGTTTCTTCCTCCATCCGGAAGCGTTCCTCAGTTCTCTGAGCGTGGCATCCTCTTCGATCATACTCTTATTAAAGTCCGACAATGTCTTCTGTTTGTTGATGTACGAACTGTAGTTGGTCCAACAACAAGGCTCGATCAGAGCGCCATCTATCCTCCAGTAATCTAACTCGCGTTTGACGACAGCGCCACAGATGTCCAAAGGTACGTGTAATTCACCTGAAGATAAGGGGGAGTAGATTAGGGTAACATAATGACAATCATCTCATGTTGTCTAAGAGATGTTTGGTTTGTGTTTCGGTGGTTGAGATTTCCCCTCCAATTTTGGGCTTTATAATTGACCAGCCGTGTTTACCTGCTTATGATGAGTGAGTCAGTGAGTGAGATGACAGAAACATGTGACTCTAAGTGGCTCTTTTTTTCGTGCTGAGGTGACATTAAGATTCGCTCGCTCGCTCGCTCGCTCGCTGGACTGACTGACTGACTGATAGACTGACTAACTGACTGACTGATTGACTGACTAATTGACTGATTGATTGACTGACTGACCGATTCACTCACTCACTCACCACTCACTCACTCACTCACTCACTCACATCAATCAATCAATCAGTTCAATCAATCAATCAATCAATCAATCAATCAATCGTTCAATCAATCGTTCAATCAATCGTTCAATCAATCGTTCAATCAATCGTTCAATCAATCGTTCAATCAATCGTTCAATCAATCAATCAGTCAATTAATTAATCAATCACTCTTTGGTCGACCTGTTAACCAGGTTAGCCATAAACAATTATATTTCTAATGTTGTTATGTTACAGTGTTAATAAAATGCCGAAGCCAGTATTATTTTCTGATTTAATTTTTATTTCATTTCCATTTTGTTTCCTCGTTTTCGGCGAAAGAGATATTTGTATCATCTGCAAATAGAATCAATTTCAATCTGTCACAGACATAGGCAATATAATTTATAATATAAGAAACCTGCCCCTTTTAGCCCTTTCCGATTCTTTTACTCGAAGGATCCAAGGATTTTTCGATCTGAGGTGTCGACGGTCACATTTGTCCTTATCGATGCTCCAGATATGTCCCGACGACTACAATACACAGGTCGGGTTAATTATTGCAATCAAAGAGTTTTCCTAAGACGACAAGCTCACCTGAGGAAACATCTTTTGAACTTTTCATCATTGGGATGTTGATCTGTCGTCTTCGGTTAGACTCAGCGGACGTTTACCATAGAGGTCATTCGTCAGCGAACATTAAATTACCGGAGTCCATTTCTAACTGACGGTTGGGGGGTATATTAGCCGCATTTTGTGCGTTTAATTAACCTTATCCCATTGGCACCTTAATGGCGTATGACAAGCGGTGTTCTATGAAAGACATACCTGGTGGGAGATATCGTTAATTACCAACGGTAATATGAAACAAAACTGCATCCCGAACATTCCCGTCCGAAGATCCGGATTGCGGCTGGTTTCGTAGATTGTGTATAGTCCAGGTGCTAGAATTGATTCTTAAAGATGGTCTCAATAGAAGAACCACCATTAAAGCTTAAGAAACTGAAACCTATTGAAAAGGTATTTTTAAATCCTCTTAAATGATGTACCTCTAACTACACAATGAAGGAACTTTATTTACTAAAATGAAGTGATCAGTTGTATGAAATGATTTTTAAATCAATATAAATACTAATTATATTATCTGTGTTAAGGCTAAGTCCGTGTTTCGTGTCTTCTCTTATTAATTCCTTTAAAATTCCTTTCATGTTAATCCTTTCATTTTGTTTTGTATCGGATCAGTTTCTTCTTTTGAATTTTACATCACCGATATGGATCTATTTATCTATTATTTATACTCTTGTTAACTGATTCCGTGATTAACAATCGCTCCGTATAACAAACTCCTTTGAGCATAACAGAACTCTAACATGATCAGAGTATTCATGCTGTATGATTCGTGCTGTATATATTTTCCCAATATATTTAATTCAAATTTAGCACAATGACATTCAGGATTTAACCAGTAAAGTTTCTGATAAGTCATTAACTATTCATACATTGTTGATATTTCTGGTATTCACGTGTGCATCCAATCAAACTAAATATTGATAAACGGTATGATACATCATTGAAAAAAAATACCCCAACACCGTCCTAACTAGGACAGATGACATACACATACACTAATAATCCTTGAACGTCGTATTATGGATTGAGCGGATTTTGTTATAAAGAAAAAACTTACAAGGAAATAAATATTCAATACAAATATAGAATAAAATGTTTCAACCTTTCAATTAGTTTCACAAAACAGCTGAATATCAGAGATTCGGGATCCCTCTCTCTCTCTCTCTCTCTCTCTCTCTCTCATATTTATTTTTGAATTGATCTTCACGGGCAAGGCGGAGGTGAGGGCTAATAGGTTTCTGCCCCTTGTTTGGTGGTTGACAGGTTGTCATAAAGGTCCGAGCCATTTTGACTTATCAGATTTACAATGTTGAACTGAGTTGGAAATACACAAATATTCCCAATACACAAGCGTAGAATCCGGCAGTAAGAAGTGACGTAGGGGACGGCGGAAAACCTCCCCCACTAAAGTTAGCCACCACCTGCGCTTATGCCCGACCCGACCTTCAGGGATTACCGCTATAGCCATTGATGTGTGTGTGTGTGTGTGTGTGCGTGTGCCAAAATGGTCCGTAAAACAGTAACATTTGATCTTATCGAAAGTGTCCTCTTTCTTAAAGAAATACCCGATCCGATCCAGCCGTACGTCGCAATCTTCCGGATAGTTCTGGACACAACTTGGATAACCAACAGTGTGGGCGATAATAAAGAAAACGATTAGAGAGATTAGAGGGTGCCTACCACTTCTGTAGTAATCCATCACTGAGCTGAACACTCCCGGATGTCTGTTAAAGAAGTATTCCTCCTTCCTTCCCTTGATGTGTTTATGGGCCAAGTTACAGAGTCGTGTGCCTCGTTTGTCTATTAGAGACGAGACCAGGATCTCGTGACGTATGCCGCCAACGTTGATGACGACCTTTTCGTCGCCCGGATCAATGTCGCCCGCCGTGCCGTCCGTGTCATCTTCGGATTGATCCATGTTTGGTGGCGCTACGAACACCTCACATCGTGAACATAAGTCGCTGGAAAAGATAACTGATGTTTAATAAATAACGACTAAAAACCACAAATGTTTTTGTTGTTATTGTCGTTGTTATTATTGATAATGGTGATGCAAGAAGATGGTGACGATGATGACGATGATGATGATGACGATGATAATGATGACGATGATGATGATGATGACGATGATGACAGTGATGACGGTGATGACAGTGATGACGACGATCATGACGATGATGATGATCATGATGACGATGATGATGACCATGATGACAGTGATGACGCTGATGATGGTGATGATGATGATGATGATGATGACGATGATGAGGAAGAGGATAAGTAGTAGTTTCAAGAACAGCAGTAATATTAAGGATGATGATACAATTCATATTATTGTTATTGTTATTGCCAACAACATCTTCAGTAACAACAATAATAATATTAACATAATTAATTGGCCTTGAGGCTCTGTTATTATTATTATTATTAGTTGTTGTTGTTGTATTGGTAGTAGTACTAAATAAATGAACACTCTAAGGATGGCAATGAGGGAGTGAGTGAGTGAGTGAGTGAGTGAGTCAGTCAGTCAGTATTTTGTTTTTAAGTGACACTGGTCACATCGGGATATATGACCTAGAGGTCACTATCCCTGACTGAAGTCTTACCGAGCAGTGCACTAACCATCAGCTGAGAGTGATAAAATAGGATATCCCTATCAGTAGTTATCGTAGTAGTTGTAGTAGTATTAGTAGAAGTAGTAGAAAAGGGGGGAGGTAGTAGTAGTAGTAGTAGCAACAACAGGTAGCAACAATGCGTATAATGGAAACTAGTACTTAGTCCCATCAAAAGTAACGATAAAAGTAACAGACGGTCTGTTAACGTAAGTAAAGTTTAGCGATGAAAGATGAGACACTAATAACTGTATCATTAATTATTCATCTTCATCATTTATTCATTTCCTGATGGAACTCGTGACAGACGTCACCTCAACCAGTGACTAGATCCTATTTCGAAATATTACATAAATTCGACGGGAAAATGTGAAATCCGACCTGCCCCCTTCCGACTGCTATCGGCATTAAGTATTTACATCTCCATGAAAACTCTCAGTAAATTACCTGATCCTGTTATCTATTAAAGGACACTGTATATGGGAAATGTCGTTAAGGATGTACCACGTTATCACTGTTATTGTATATATTTCCATCTGCAAAGGAAACGCTTTAGAAACACAATATGTTTTCTCTCCACTTTAATGTTATCAACAGCTGGTTAAGACTACTGAACAAGCAGATGGTAGAGATATACGTACCCCTCCCTCCTCTCTCTCTCTCTCTCTCTCTTATATATATATATATATATATATATATATTTGTGTGTGAGTGTTGTGTATGTGTTTGTGTATATGTGTATTTGTGTTCTTTTGTATATGCAACGCAACCATCTTAACGTGACCATCTTAGATTTTCTGCTTTGGTCGTGTTACGTTTGCAGACAAAGGGTTAATGAGAGCTGCATTTGTTTCTGGGATAAGGTAGCCCCGGAGAAAGTCTCCCCCCCCAACTCCCGACATATTCTATCCGGAGCATAATCCATCCCGAAAGAAGTACGTCTACAGTGTCTATAGCTTAGAGAATGTTTTCGCCCTGAAATGTATATAATTCTAAAGACTACACACACAAAGACACACACACACACTATATATATATATATATATATATTTGAAAGTAAGTTAGCCAGTAATATTTATGCGTGTCTGCGTCAATAATATAAATATTACACTTTTGTTGATATTTAATAGATAGATAATTAAATGCACTAATAAGTCACCGTTAATCCGGAAGTTATATTATCAACACGTTTTAAATTGACGTTTTTATGACAATTTTGAAGATAAAATTTCAAAACGCTTCTGAAATATTATATATCTTCTTATTTGTAATCTTCTGTTGAGGTCAAATTAAAACAAAAATAGAGTTCATTCATAAAATGGTACTAACTTTAATACCACAAACCTACAACAAAAATAATTTCGTGTGTGGGATTTTGTAATCCCAGAATCTTCCCCAGGTCGGGCGTTAATGTCTATTTGTTGACAGCCAGTTGACAGTAACTGATGACTCTCGCATCAACGAGAAGACAATCGATGGGACAATAGAATTAAAATAGCACATTCTAAAATGTAAATATTGATATAAAAACACAGTATTGCTCGGCGACGCCAGCCATCACAGCTGCACATACCAGCTGTGTATTGGTGTGTGTGTGTGTGTGAGTGTGCGTGCGTGCGCGCGCGCGCGCACGTGTCTCTCTTTATATATATATATATATGTGTGTGTGTCCGTCTATTTGTCTGTGGGTCTCATCTGGTCTGTGTGTCATAATATGCTCACAGAATCCAAGTTACAAATGATAACGTGTACCGTCATCTATATCACGTCGTTACCATATTGCTTACTCATATTATTCGTCTCACCTGTGTAGGTTGGAGTCTATACAGACAGACAGACAGACAGACAGACAAACACACAGACAGGGCGAGCGAGCGAGCAAGAGGGGGGGGGGAGATTTATAAAGCGCTCGCATACTCACTGCTTAAGCATATATTAATTCACACAGGGATGACACACGCGCAAACAAACAAACAAACAAACAAACAAACAAACAAACGTTGACGCAGATTGACTCTTTGTCTTTCACATAATTATTATCATTATGAATTTTATCATACGGACCATACTGCCTTCATTAATATCATCATCACTAATGTCATCATTAATGATGTCATCAAACATATGTCATCATCACTAAATGTCATCACTAATATCATAGTTACTGATATCATCACACTGATGCCATCAACACTAAATGTCACCACTAAATGTCATATCTAATGTCATCATTACTGATGTTATCACACTGATATCATCATCATTAAATGACACCATTAAATGTCATCACTAATGCCACCATTAGTGATGACATCACACTAATATAATCACCACTAAATGTCATAATTTTTGTTATAATTATTGATGTAATGACACAAATGTCATTACTAAATGTCATCACTATTGACATAATTACTGATGTTATCATCAATAAATTTCATTACTAAATTTCATAATTACTGATGTCATCACACTGATGTCGTCATCACTAATTGTCATCGGTAAATATTATCACTAACTGTTATCACCAATGACATCACCACTAATGTCATCACCACTGATAAAATCATTAAATGTCATCACCATGAATGTCATCAGCACTGATGTCATCACAAAGTGTCATAATTAATGCCGTCTCTAATGAAGACGTTATCAATTATAAATATTCCGACTGTAATCAATCTTATCTTGTCTTATCTTATCTTTCAAGAGAACACAATGACACGTAAAACAATCATTACGTAGACAATATAATGTTGTAATCATCCTCACACACAGTTATATGTTTTAATGATGATGTCGATGATGACAGCGATGATAAGATAATCACATGCGGCACTCTGTAATTAGGTCAATGAGAGTCTGACGATTTATCCGTCTTTTTTTTTGCTGTTGTTGATTTTGTTTATTTTTGTTCATCATAACAGCATCAAAAACACAACAACAAGTAAACAATCATTGTTTCACGTTTTTCCCCATACGGGGCCTCTGTTTATCTGCGGGTCGCATTTAAATCAGCAGAACGACGAATATGAGTCACGTGATGCTTCGTTTGGCGTTTCTGGTCACTAAAGGGTTAATGTAATTAAAGGCGAACCACGGCTTTATGTTTGCACTAAACATCTCATTTAGTTGATTGAAATAATAGCTTTTGATTGTCAGGCTACAGCTTTATGGTGTCTTGTTCTTGTGACACACGCACGCACGCACAGAGAGAGAGAGAGAGAGTCACACACACACACACACACACACATACAATGTGTTGATTTATTTTAAATAGCTAACCCTCAAAGGCCTTTTTTTCAAGCGGCACCTTACGTAGTACGTCTATTAATGCAAATCCCTGTGTAAATCCTGCACTTAGCCAAGTCTTGATGCAATAGAAGGATAGGTAACGTGACACGGGTTGCGCTCGGATTATGTGGTAACAAAGCGTCCAGGTTATTGGTTCGAATCCGATTGAGGGACGCTTCCCTAGGATTCGCCCAGAAACGGCGATCTCGTTCACTCGGCGTTGTTTGACATGTTTGGTTTGGTTTATCCGATGCCCCGTTGTTCCGACCCCAGATATTCCGACATGCTATTATGCCGACAGTTCCCGATGTTTCATCCAAAAGACGCCCATTTAAAAACATAAATGGATGTCTGACGTCGCGAGGCGCGTGCCCTCGAGATGTCAGAGAAGTTTTTCCCCTCGAATGGGTACTGGAATCATGATTCTCACCCGCTCTATCTAGAGTACTAGTTGCTATAGTGTATGAAGAATAAGCTGGATAGTTATCCGATTGTCCAGTTGCTAAGAGACCGTTTATTAAGTAAATATATGGTGTGTCTCTGGTACATATATTTTTCATATACAGGTACAGTTGTTATTGTTACATTAGGGTTCGAGTAGATGGTGAGTAGATATTGACACCTGCCATTTCAAAGGGTATTGTGGCGTATGATAAACCGCCAACTGTGTATTGGCTTGCCAACCCGTGTAAATAGAGACTGTCTTCTCTCAGTAATCGAATATCGCAATGGCTAGCAAACGTAAACCAGTATCTATTGACACAACGTTTCAAGCTCTTGACAAAAGTTGACAAAAAAATGAAAATCTAAAACTCCAAGTGTTAAAGAATATGGTGTTCCGTGTAGCACACTGTCAACGTGGTTGAATAACAAGGATGCCCCGGGAAAAGCTCACGGATCTTGAGCGCCAGTCCGGAAACACCAGTCAATACACGTAATAAAACAGGGTTATTTTCACCTATTATCGCCCATGCGTCGGTAACTACTATCTGATACATAGCACCTAGATTTAAAAACTCGGATAACTCGAAGCACCATTATAATGAAATTAATTCTCATTCCCCTTGAATTTAGTTATTGCCAATTTCTACTATATATATATATATATATATATATATATATATATATATAGAGAGAGAGAGAGAGAGAGAGAGAGAGAGAGAAAGGGAGTGAGTCATAAGTTTGGTTTGCGGGGATACTGGACTGTGTGAACATTGCTATGTTAGAGAATAAGCTGTCGGGATACTGCACGGACTGTTAGAACAATGAAATATCGCTACCCCCCCCCCACCAACCGGGCACATACCATTCCTTATAAATGTAATTCTTATTTTAAACGCTGTGACATTTTTACACAAATACCTATATTCACAATCGGCTACTCCCACACCAAAAAGAGGGGGTTAGCAGGTTGGATTCGGGTTTGTTAGTATTTCAGCACATCATTGTCTGTCTCATACTCATCACTCGTGGTGTCTATGAACTGGATTGAAACAAGTCCACGGTCTAGGCCGTAGTCCGGTGTGAGATCGATATCGTTCATAAGAGCAATATATCGTGATACTGGCCTCATATTATCATCGTCAAAAGGCAGCAGGACTGAATCCATCAGAGTTTAGACGGCTCTGTCTTGTCTATTCAGGTGCTTCAACAACAACAATGACACACACACGCACGCACGCACGCACGCATGCATGCACGCACACAAACACACACACACACACACACATGCACGCACGCACGCACACACACATAGACAGACACAGACAGACATAGAGACAGACAGACAGACAGACAGACAGCTATAACTATATTTCTTACGATATTTTCGGAGATATGGTTATATGATCTTTGTACTATTATCTTATATAATATTAAAACGTTATAATTAATCATTATTATTTGGCCTAATCCTGTCCAGGGGCTAATGGTCACTTGTTGAGTAGATATTTCTTGAAAGCAATAACAACGATGTACTTAATTGTTATTCTCGAGTATAACATAACTCGGTTGATTCAGCTCTAAGATGATAGTTTATCGTGTATCATCAACTGTGTAATTTGTTTCACTATGTCACTGAACGAAATATAGAATGAGGTACGTCGTTGAGAGGAACGTTATCCTAGAATAGGGTGTCTGATGGAAGACCTCCCACGAGAATGTTTTCATCGTTTTCGCAGTTGCCGATGTTTCTGTGGAAAACCGCACGAGGAAGTAACACGGCACACAGGGATGGCCACGGGCGGTCACCTGGAGCCGCGACACGGTCGTCATGGAAACGATCGGGGCGATCCAGTACGCTGGTGCGGCGGTACGCGTTATAGCGACGCGGCGATGGTCGAGGCTCGCCATTAGAGAGGGCCTCGAAATGGCTTTGTAGGATGAGCCAACATTTAGCTTTTGATGGCGCCATTTCAGGGTTCGTCCGTTTCTGGATTTTAAACGACGACGCCATATAGTATCAGGTGGCGAGTAATTTTGAGGACATCGATCTATTGTCTGTCCTGGATCATTAGTTGCCCTGAAAGGACAACGCCAATCACAAAAATGAACGCCAGGGTCAGCGTCCAGGGAACTGCAACAAAACGACCAATCGTTGTACTCATAAATTAATAGGCAATCTTCCTCCATTACTGAACTAACCACTCCGACCAATATAGATTTCAGACTGGCACGATATTTGCGCATGCGCCGAAGTGATAATTACGACCCCGGATATAGGCATGACTCGATTGAGGGGAATGAGGGTGCCTAATAGCAGAGTGATTAGGGAGTAGGGAGTCGATCCATGGCTATATATCTCAGGTATGACCAACGCCCAGGCAATAATTGATTGGCTGACTGACCGACTGATTGACTGACTGACTGACTTACTGACTCACTCACTCACTCGGTACAAGTTGAGCCATGAACAGAGAATTTGCATGTTCTGTTTCCAGAATTTATTTATATTATTGGCCGATAAAAAATTTGAAACCACGGAACGTATTTGGGAGATAAGACAAGTTGTATCTATTACAGGCAGTATGGATTCCCCGAACAACTCTTCTGGATCAGCTATGTTTGAAGGAAGGTGAAATTGTAAGAACACGAGACAGTGAATAAGCAGTGCCGTTTCCGGAAGCTGGCACAAAAAGGTTTGAAGGTATCGTTTCGAAACCTTACAATGACTGGACAAGCGAAACTGAAATCTGAGCCAACACGTTTCTGTCAGATGACACAGTTTTCAGACACGGAGCGAACAACGCTGACTAAACCATTCTAGGACACATACATCAATACTAATTATGCCTTACCACTCACTCACTCACTCACTCACTCACTCACTCACTCACTCACTCACTCACTCACTCACTCACTCACTCACTCGCTCACTCACCCGCTGACGGTGGTACAACTCTTGGCCAGACTTCGTAGACAGCGTCCAACGTTAGACGTGGACCAATATCCCGAATTGTGGCTCGGCGTTCTCTGATCTTTTACCATTGTCACTCTCTCCTATTGTCCAAACAGCGACACGATAACGAACCGAAGTACCTCTTCCGGTCACGTGTTATGTCATTTTCACGGTCAGACGTCGGATCTCGACGTTGACAGCACACGTCTCTCAGTCGACTGTATCACGATAGTCAAACTCTAGCTGACACTGGGTATATAGACGTGAAAGCTGACAGACGGATGCCGGCAAATAACCAGCCAGCATCAAATTGTCGATTAGATTCGCCGGCAGGAGGCGTAGAGTTTGTTGAGATTTGAAGCGGGTCTTCCGTTTTTCGGATCCAGTTGACGATCGAGTTTGCTATCTGTCGAGACGAAGATGGGGGCGGGAGTGGGGAAGGTGATGATTATACGTAGCGTTTGTGGTGTTTCGACGCGGACGGTAACAGATGGTTGAACGTTAACGAACGCCATTTCCGGTCAGCTAGATCTATCCGGCGATCGGGAGTGAGCGACCATCTCCGGGCCCCCATTTTATGACACAAGTCCTGGCACTCGTCTAACCTAAATATCAGCATAATTTATGGAAACGTATTTATTATTAACGCGTCCGATGACGCGCCACCTGTCAAGTTTAGCGCGTCCTCAGGTGTACCACCAAATCGGCGGACCGGCGAAGTCTGTACACGCTGTCGGATAGTAGAAGGAAGTAGTTTGCTTTTAGATGATTCGGTCATCAATTAGTCATCCGTCGGGAATCCAGAATCCGACAAGCAATCTGGATTTCTCATTTTACATCCGTATGGAAGCTAAAATGGCTGACGATTTTTTATTCCAGATGTTGACAAATGTTGGGAATACAGCTAACAATTGACGTTCCATCTGTTATCCAGGCGCTGTATTCGATATCCGGAAGTATGCCTTGACGGAGTAGCCAGGATAAATTACGGAGATGGATTGGGGCGCGTGTTCATCAGCCACCGATACAACACGTGTCCACATCTATGACGTGTCTATTTATCAGAGAGCACAACCAACTGAGGGTCGTCTTAAATAGGAAGGACAAAGAAATCACCGCCGCAGTTAATACGGATCTTCCGGACGTGTGTCGCTCATCCCGGATGAGGTCGCGACGACAGAATAAAAGCGAACCTGCGTTGGAATCCGGCGAGATGCAGGAAATGAAACGCGCCACACGCCACCCGTCGGCGATCTAATCGGACTAAGCCGATGACCGTCCGTCATTGTGTCTCGTCTTGAAGGACGAAAAGCGAAGGATCAAGGCGCCCCTTTTTGTCGTCAAAATTATATCCCAATCTCTGACCGGCAACTTATTGGCGGCGACAAATCATCAGATGAATAGGTGGCTTTGTTTAATCGGCTTCTTGTCGGCTCGACGTCGGTGAGCAAAGTCGCCCGCCATCCGCCTAATTGTTTCTCTCCGACTACGACTTAGGTTGCGGGGGTAATTTCGCCCCGGAGAGCATGCCGAAGCTCGATGACAATCGTAATTAATCTGCTCGGCACGTCGACGGGAGCTTCGTCATCGTCGTCGAAGTGTGATCTGAACGACGGGTTATTAACTTGGTCGGCATGACAGCGACACGAACGCTCCGACGGGGCTAACGATACCGATGGAATATACCGTATGACACATACCGTATCACCGATCATCATTTAGTACTGACAGAAAGGCAGAAAAAACGTTTTTTTTTCACGATGACGGCAGAAACTATTTGTTGTCGAGTATCGAGCGCTTTCTTTGAATCCATTAAATTTTCACACCGTTATTAGCTACGAGTCTGCATTGTCCTTTATTTCGACTTACTAGATACGCATGTATTGGTGAAGATCAGTTTTCCATCTATCCTGATGTTGATGGGATCCTTTTTATGATCCGTTTTGTTAATAAACAATTCCGTGAACATTTGTCGAATAACATTTTTCATATGCTCTCTCCTGAATTTTTTAAAATACTGCGTTAGGTTTATCTAAAGGATGAAATGTAATCGGCGACTATTATATAACACTCCGCCATTCTGATGGCTTTGATAGACACTGATGACACGACGGAAGACCAAATACGTGGCTGATCTAACAATCCGGAGAGTTGACAACATTCAAAATACATCAGGATTAATTATCTCAGTCATTTTATATCAAATTGCGACATCAGATTGGCGACGCATGCGAATGAGTCAGTCAGTCAGTCAGTCAGTCAGTCAGTCAGTCAGTCAGTCATCAGTCAGTCAGTCAGTCAATCAGTCAGTCGGTCAGTCAGTCAGTCAGTCAGCCAGTGAGCGTTTTATATTTAGACCTGTTCATTTCTGGAACAAGCCAGACAATATACCAACTGTATGAATCGACAAACTATGAAGTTTGGGACGTATAATCATGCTAGTTGATGAAGCATCCCACACTTAGTCATCACACCATGCTTGGGTGCACAAACATCGATATCTGAAACGTATTATGAGATGTAAAGAATGAAACATCCACCAGAGACTGATAACGCTTGGTTTGAGTAAAACAAAAACATGGACGTGTGGGGCGCAATGCGTCGCGACCTGCGCTACGATGACGTATACGATGACGTAAACATTACTATATTTACGTGATGACACTGGACGAATCATCATCCAAAGTTGGGATTATTTGTTTCGACGAAGTCGTTTCCGTCATTAGATCACACCTTTGCCTACACAGAAGTATTGAAGAAAAGCCGCATAAATGTCATCGGGATACAGAGAGCTGATGCCGGACGGAATAAGCCAGCCAGGTGTAACTGGATCCAAATATAACGTCGAACATAAGTTTCCAGTTTCATCGACCAGACTCGTCGTACACGATATTAAGTGGTCAGCGGCCATAATTAAATATTAACGTCAACATTAAGTTCCGGAAGTCATTTTTGCCGAAGGTTTAGAAGGCTGTAGGAGAAATTAATGTAAACAAATAAATAATATTTATAAAGAGAACATGACTTCGAATTCTCTTTGAATGAGGTCATGTTGATGGTAATTCATATCGGCATACGTTTCTGATAACTGTTATATATATATATATATATATATATATATATATATATATATATATATAGGGTGATGTATATATATATATATATATATATATATATATATATATATATATATATATATATATATATATAGGGTGATATAATGAGCTGTGATATATACATGGCTAGCATAGAAGATAGACACCAAACATCATTTTAGTGATGTACTAACACTCTGTACATCAAACAAGATAAGATAGGGAAAGGACATCGTGATAAGATGAACATTGAGGAGCATCTGGTGGCGCTTCGACTATTATGACCATGATATGCTCAAAATAGAGATCGATTGATAGAGTTAGAAGGAGACAGATAGATTGATATATAGATGAATCAGTGAGTGAGTGAGTGAGTGAGTTATTTCCTTAGCCACATTACTGGACACGTTTGGAACACACCACTGAGAGGCAGCTTCTTATGAAACATCACTTCCACTGGAATATATATATATATATATATATATATATATATATATATATATATATATATATATATATATATACTCTCTCTCTATATATATATATATAAAATATATATATGAGAGAGAGAGAGAGAGAAATGCTCCGATGACACAGTGATGAGTACATTAAGCATAGAGAGAGATATTCCTGTATTTAATCACATTGATACATTCTGGAGCTCTTGACCGTGTGATGAGATTCGCGTTAAATATTTAAGCGATGCGATTAATATCCTCCCCAAAGGAAGGTGATGACGATGGACTTAGTTATGCCGGGATCACTCCAGAGAAGGACGCTGTTCGGGCTGTTGTCGGACACCTAAGGTGTAATCTCG